>VZRH01003515.1:994582-1013606 GCA_013397555.1 Urocynchramus pylzowi
AATGATGATGACAGAGAAGTTTTCTTGGAGAAACTGCAGCCACACACTACAGCTACTATAACTTTCTACTTTTAACTACAACTGAGATAATCCATTCTCCATTTCTCTTAAATTCTCTGAATTTCCTTCAAGAAAAACACATAGCAAGAATGCTAGGATGAAAGCTGCTTATTACACTGGAAATAGGGGAGAATTAATGTCTTCTGCAAATTCATATTGTTCCTCTTATGGATGCATCTTCCAGAAGTTTTTGACTGCATGATTATTTTTCCTTAATCAAACTTCTCTTAAACAGAGATGTACCTTCCCCCAAGCATAATCACACAGCATTGCTTTTGTACTTGTGTTACAAGAACATAAGAAAAATTTCAAGTCTGAGAAGCAATGACCATTTCTACTGCTGTGTGCATTGCTTCCATGCATGTAGTAGTAGCTACTTTCATGACAAGCTTCTTTGACTACAAAAACTAGGACTTCAAAGCAAATACAAAGACACTTAAGGTGATAATCACTTGGCTACAATGTAAAAGATCAAAATGTAGAAATCTTCGTTTTCAACAACTTACTAAATGTTTTAGCACCACCTCCTGGTCATACAACTACACACATTTTACAAGTTTACAATAACTGTTTTTCTGGAACGCCTGCAGTGAAGAAATAGTGGGCATATATATTGGCAAATGTAATTTACAGCAAATTGTATCAAGTCAAAGGCTCTCTCAGGACTAAGAAAAAATAAATCAATCAAGCACACTTGAAATTCAAGTCTTGCAGTGAATGACATTTTAAAAATAGATCCTATTTTAAACACAGTGTACTTTGAGAGCATTATTACAATAACAGAAAAAAACATCTTGAAAAGTACATATGAATATGAAACAGAAATAGAATTAAAAGAGGGAAATCCACCGAAATGCAATTGAGGCAACACACATACCTTGAAATATTTTCTTCTGATACGTGTCATATTCATTAGCATGACTCCAGAATTAATTCCAGTTACTCCATAATAGGGATGTCTAGCAAATCGATTATACCACCCAATACGAGGCTCTTCATGTTCTGGTGCCATTGCAGCAATTTGTGTGGAGTTGAACTTTCCCAGAAAAGACCAAATATCATCAACAGGTCTCAAAAACAAGATGTCAGTATCAACATACAGTAGTGAATCCACATTTTTGAGGATTAACTGTGAGGGAAAGAAATTTAAAACCAAAATTTTAAGTTTTATTGAACTTGTCTCCATAAAACACAAGAAAGTTTAACAAATTTTTGTCATATGCATTTTAAACTGACAGTTTGCAGTCAATAAATTTGTCGTAATTCCTTTTTCTCACATTTTAAAGAATTTCTGTAGCGGGAAATAAATTTTATATAGAACAGCATTCTGCATTTTATATGTCAGGGCTCCTTAGGAGTAGGTGGAGGCCAGGTGTTACCCTAACAGGAGCTCCTCTCTTGCCCCTGCTCCCTCACTTTCCCAAGCAGCTGATCAAACAAGTGTTAAGAGCCCATCTTTGGGAGACAGTTGCCACGGCTCTCATTCCCCAAGCCTGAAGTATGTTCTCTGAAGTGTCTTAGATGAGCATATGCACAAAACACCAGCAACAAGAGCCCATTTGCTGTTTCCTTTTCTCCAGCACTTCTCAGCCCCATGCACACAGGAGACTTTCCAAGTGAATGAGGAGATGAGGTGTGATAAATCCATCTTACCTCTGAGATGATGACATGACCTGTACCTCTTTCTGAGGATACTGTGCCATAATGCATCAAGTGAGAAAAGGACTTTTATGCCATGGGGTACTAGTGCCACAGAAGAACATTAAATTCAGAGGGTTTTTCGGATGTCAAAAAAGTAACTTTAAGGAGTAGTAGTAGTTCTTCATTTAAAACCAAACAGAAATCAGACTAACAAGGACAGTTTGATGCTTCATAAACAGCCTTCTGGGTTGTCCTACTACAAAGTAACTTACTGGCAAAAATAGTCTTTGTGAAGCACATGGTTTAAACAATTTCTTCCATTCTGCTGCACTCTCAGATGGAAATGTTATTGGATATAATGTGTAATTAACTTTTCCTTCATAGGGGAATTCTTCAAGCTATGTGAAAATAAGAAATCACAAAAATTACTTCAATTCTATTACAAAAAAAAAAAATCAATTCACCACTCAAACTGATACCCGAACACAATGCCTCTTTTCCATAACAGAAATCCAAGAACTTGTCAGCTAACCAAAAGACTTGAACAAAAAGTGGCACCTGCAAGCCACTATGAAGAAAACACATCATATCAGACCACATGCAAAAGGAAGAGGAAGAAAAATAAATCAGTATTTACAAAAAGTAAGTATATGAATTAAAACTCTTCCCCTCTTAACCAGTTACCACAGAATAAATACCAACAAAATATTTCCAAATTTAATCTTACTCCATTTTTGCCACAGCTACTGTTTGCATAACAGTGTATATAAATTAGCATGAGTAACATGCTAATGTCACAGTTAATATGACATTTTAAGCACAAAAATAGCAAAACCCTCCATAGTTATAGCTTCATCAGCTTCTAAAACTGCTACTCCAGTCATAATGTAATTTTAACTAACTGACATTTACTAAAATTAGACATAACTGTATCTACCATATTCAAAAACTGGTGTTTCTCTAAACAATATAAAACTGACTCATGCTGTAAGCACAGAGACAAAAAAGGACAGATCTATAATTTTTTCTTGTAAAGCCAACTCTAAATAAGCTCATACAAGATAACTTGTTTGTATTCAGAACATCAGGCTTGTATTTAACAGATTCAAGATGACAAATCAGAAAGTTTTCATCTGTCTCTAGGAGATACTCTGGTATCAGCAGCTGGCATTACTACACATGAAAAAATTTCAAAGATCCCCATCCAACATTACCGAATGCCTTATTACCTTAGACTCCTGCATTTCTGGCACTCCATCAAACAAGTAGAATAGCTGTATATTGTGCTACAAATTGTGCTACAACTTGATTAAACACATTTTTGAATACTTACTATGTCTTTGAAACTTTCATGCAACTGGTCCTCAGCAAAAATATGAAAATGGAGAGGTTTGATGCTGAAAATAATGGCTGATCTCAACATAGTAACAGTCTCCTCCAGTCTTTCACCACAGGCCACCACTGCTAGATGCATTTTCTCAGAAGGATGTGTTTTCATATAATCATATCTGACACAAAAATATTTTTTCATTTGACATTATTTCTAGCACAGAAAAATCTCTACTATTTACTGCAGCAATTAACAAAATACCCTTTACCATACTTAAACCAGCAAAGTATAACTCAACAGAACATGCTCATATGTATGCTTACATTTAACCTGAACCATTCTCATAATCACTTTCACCATCCCACCCTACAAGGGAAAAAAAAGGTCTAGAAGATCTATACACAAACATTAATTGTTTACAATCTTACTATTCATTACTAGCAAGGAAATTCATCAAAATAGCTATGCTAAAAGAAAGACTACATGAAGTTACATCAATATGTCAAAGGTTGGCAGCACATTAAGTCTATACATGAGTTTTTTCTCCCTTCCCTGGACTAAATACAGACATAGGAAAAAATGACAAATACAGCAGAGTTGAACTCAACAACAAAAGTGAGATAACACCTACTTTCAAGAAGTTTTGTTAAGAACATTTTTGACTGATCTAGGTTTTGTCCATTTTCTGCTCCAGTAAGTCCTTTTTTGTCAAACACACCATTCAGTGCTTCGCCCAAGCACTGACAAAAGACAGAAAGATTTCTCCTGCCCTTCCATTTCACAGGAGTACAACATGGGCTGGATGAGGGGGGAAACTAATAGCTCAGATGGCCTTGTGGGCTGCCCTGGTGCTGCCAGTGGTTCTGGGAAACCTCTCAGGTACACTGACCACACACACTGTCCATGGCCTCGAGGCTAAACCACTGCAAGGAGTGGGGACTGGGAAATCCTGCATTCCTGAAGACACCTGTGCAGCAGTTATTGTGAGATGTGCCTGGAAGGTATTATACAGGGCACATTTTAAAGTTATTTCACTACTTCAGTACAATAGACTAAAAGTGTCATCAGGTAAATACCATTAGCTTGGTGGCAAACATAGTGGGTATACCAAAAATCTCCTGGATTTCATAGATTTAGTCAGAAAAGCTTTCAAAGCTTTTCAACACACATCAACTCAAAGCCCACGTGGAAAACAGTATTATGCACTTGAGCTGTTTGCACAGACTATGGGAAGAGGGGGCTAATAGAACCAAAAGTATCTCAAAGTTTAAATTACAAGTTTAACGTCAAATTATGCACATAAAACCAATTCTGAAGTTAGAAAAGACTTTAGCAAACTACTAACAGTAGAGAAATGCTTGACAAATCACCCTTTCTTAGAAACTTACTGAAGAGAGATGCTTCAAAGCAGAAATTACCAGATGTGATTCTTAGCACAAAATCTCTGTTCAATTTTTGCAACCATGTAAATACATACAAGTTTTCCTGTAAATTTGCAATAGGTAATATGCAAATATGCCTCTTTTCTTTAAGGCACAGAGGAGCTACACACATTATTTTTACTTCCTCAAGGCAAAATATAAGCAAAGTTATCACTGTAAAACTATTGAATTTTAATGCCATAAATAATGGCTGCATTTCAAAAAATTTCTGAGTTTTGAAAGAATTTAATGCCCTGGAACTAAAAAAACTCCTTTATTTCAATCTTAAATCCAGGGATTTAAAATTAATAAAATTTTAATTACATTATGCAGCCAGTCTTAAGTCAAGGTTCAGAGTATTATTAAAAATCACATGGATGAAAGACTTCATAGGTCAGATTTAGATCCAAAATAGGGCACCTAAATGAAGATGCTAACCTCAACTGTGTCCAAAGTCTCATTAAAGCCAATAGACATCTAGTGAGCAGGTTATGGAGTATAGAGAGTAATCCACCTTACTTCAAAGTAAACACCTAAGGCTTGAATCAACTTTTAACATAGGTATAGTGCCATTTAGTAAGTTTTAGAATATCCCACTTGATCTCCAGATGCCAAAAAGACTACGTATTTCAAAAATAATTTTGTGTCTACTAGTCCTAACAGGATGTCTAGGATACCCAAGTGCTTTCTGATTAACACCAACCACTTACATCTCAGCAGCTAAATGGCTGGTCACCTGGATCATCCTCTATGCCCCTTCAATTTTACTGACTGTTTAAGACCTACCTGACATAGACACCAATATTCAGACATCTATATTCAGATGATTTAATCTGCAGATTGAAACCTTTTATAAATCTTGAAGCAAAAACTGAAAATTAGTTCAGGTTAACACACACACTCACAAAAAAAAGAATCTTGAAATATAATCAAGACATACCCATTCAGACCTTTATACATAAAGCTAATTTAAACATAACACCATGTAGTAAGTAGTAACGTAAAAACACAATGCATGTTGAATATGATGAGGGTAGTTCAAACCCAGAAATAAGTACACTACCACAGTGTGAACAAGCTGCAAGCAGCAGATTAGCCTCATCACTAATCCACTGAAAAGGGAATTACAATAATTAAGCCCTGAAGTCATGAGAGCCGACAGTGATAATACAAGGTCATGTGACAAATAAGGGCAAAACCTACACAAACTACACAGCTGAAAGCCAAGCTCCTGAACTACATGTAACGCACAGCTTTCCATGAATAAGGTATGACAAAAAATTATACTGAAGAAACTCTAAAATGCACTAAGATTCAAAGTTTATTATTTCTATATCTAGTGACCTCTGTGAATAAAAGAACATTTTTAAACCACACAACAAAAAGCTGACTGATCATGTGCTTTTATAGTCACTCTGCTCACACAACCTCTTTTGTTCTAGACTTATTGAGTTCAGTACTTTTAAATCTGTGCTTTAAAACTATTTCTTTAATTGCAAAAAAAAAAAAAAAAAAATTAGAGCTAACAAAAACTGAATTTCAGCTCGTACCAAATGGGAAACAGCTGGACTCAGATCCATAAATTCACAACATAAAGTTTTATCTCTGAAGCAGATGGAGCAAGAAGCCATTGGAAAGAACAGGCCACCATTTCCTCTGTGGACTATCCACTACAAAGGGAATGAGACATATTAGATCTCAGAAATGTATTAAGGCAGAAGTTAAGAGACTTTGGAACTGTGGTCCTTACTCCAGACTCCATGAAAAGACATCCTCTAGTAATTATAAGCTGCATTTGACTTCCTCACATACAGACCACTGGGATAGTGGTCAGCCTCCTTTTTAGCAAGCAGGCCTCAGTGCTGCTCCTCTCCCTTTCACACACACCTCTGTTCACTCCCAGACAGAAATCCTATCCCCCTCTTCATCCAGGCACACCATGTACCCTCAGCTGCCAGCATCTTTCATCACTTTTTCCTCTTCCTCATGCGAGAGCATCATAAAGTGTAAATTGCTCAGCAGAGCTTATCAGCTTGAGTTCTGCAGTCTCACCTTCAATGTGAACGTGTTCCACCCACAGAGCCAATTATGTTTTTCACAACTTGTTTCACGTCCTTCTTCAACATTATGTCTACATGTATTGGTTTCTCTGGGTCTGGATTGAAGGCACTTGAGACTGTAATTCACGTTGGGACTCAAGTGTTTATTATTTCTTATCAGTAAAACACTCTCCCAATCATGAGTTGGGCAGCCTTTTCATTAGCAAGGCACAAAATGGCTAACTATCTCTTGTTACAAGGTCTTTTAAGACTAAACTATCCAATTAAGAACTGACACCTAGATTATTTTCCCTTTTAACCCAATAACTGATCCCAAAGAGCCCACAATGCAGACTTTTCTGCCCAATGACAGAATGCCACCCAAACCCACGAAGAAGAAGGAAGAAGAAACATGAAGAAGAAACCCAGGACAAAACCCTGTGCCCTCCA
Organism: Urocynchramus pylzowi; assembly: GCA_013397555.1. Classification (NCBI taxonomy): domain Eukaryota; kingdom Metazoa; phylum Chordata; class Aves; order Passeriformes; family Fringillidae; genus Urocynchramus; species Urocynchramus pylzowi. The sequence continues at coordinate 1,001,524 of VZRH01003515.1, forward strand.
TCTTGCTTCCACCCACAACACACTAAAAATCCCAAAACATAAATTTCTCACCCAAGTGATACACCTGCACCACTCTCTATAATCTATTTCACACTGTTGTGGATTCTAGTCTATCTTGAAGTCTAGGAAACTTTCTCCATGAATGAGGGTCAAAGTCAGTGCTCCCCTGGGGGTCAGGACACCCCCAGAGCAGACAGAGAAATATTCCCTGTGCTCTGGGTTTCCACATACATGGTTTTAGTTTTTCCACTGATTTTTTTTCCCAAATTTTCTGCCTTCAACTGCTCCCTTCTTTTTACATATGAGGGGTAGGGACAGTAAAAATAAACAAAACACTTGAGACAAACTCCACACATACTTCCATGAGTTTAGGAAACACATTTAAAATAATCCACTTTTACAATGTGAGTAAAAAACATGTATTTTAAAACATGCTACTCAGCAGCAGCAAAAGGCCAGGTACAACTCTTGCCATGAAGTATTTCTGTGCCAAGTGTAACCCTTCACTCTATACTGATTAATTCTGCTGTTAATGACCTCTGAGAGAAGAACAAAGGGTATCCTCAGTGAATCTGCTACAAGGTTTTCCAGAGCCTGCCTGTCAAGACACTGCCTTATATTTAAAGATATTTACCATGACACATTGTATATTAAATTAGCATTTCTAGGTCAATTACAGTTACGAAGCTGTAATTTGATAGTAAACTACAGAGGTATGTTTTGACAGGTTATAGTTTTCTAGAACCTTCATGGCATCCCAGCTGCACTTCCTGGGGAAAAAAAACCAACACAAATTTTATTGGCACTAAAATACCCACCAGCTCCACAAAAAGCTTAGCTCTGTCCTTTACACTTGACACAAGGAACTGCAGTAGAGGTCACTTTTATTTGTATAAAGGTAAAGTTCTCTTATTCTCACATAATACATGGAAAGCACAGGTGAGAGTATCAAAACCTCAGGAATATCCTGTACACAATTACATAGAATTTGGTGTAATAGAAGTGGTTTTCATCATTAGCATAAAAAAATCTTAATTATATTCATTAAACTGTGCAGGGAAAGTATTTTCATATAATCAAACTGTACTACTTCAAAGCTGGCACTACAATATGCCTCACAAAATCAAATGGTAGATATGTAAGTACAATACAGATGGCTTACTTACTGCATCCTTTTTCCTTTTAATGCCCTGTTTGATCTAAATCAACCACTAAGAAGCCTAACCCAGGAGCCTTTAGTCACTAGAAAAACAAAGCAAATAGGCAGAGTAAGAAGGCAGCAAAGCTACACTGCTTAAAATCCAGCAGTTAAATCACTCCCACACTTATTACAAGTAGGATCAAGGTAACTACAGACATTATCTGGATTTGAAAGTGATGAAAATTCTAGTTTTTACTCAGCTTAACATTCTACTACAGCACTGCATGTAAAACAAGTCATAATCAAGAGCTTATTTTGTAGAAGTACACTAATGATACCACTGCATAAGATGTCCAAATGTAATCTACTCAATGCCAACTCAACCAGTTTAAGTTTGAAGTTACAATATATGAGTTATTTTAAATTGACTATAAAACTAGAAGCCCCATTCTCCAATGCTAGTTTAGAGAAATTCCTTTTTTCAGGACTATCAGAATTAATCTCAATATAACCACACCACATGAAGCTCAATATACCCAAAAACTCAGTGAAACTTTCTACTTTAGCAGGCAACACAAGTTAAAACCCACTTAGTTGCAACATCCAACAACTGAAAACAGCCTGGTCAGCCATAGTGATGACCCCTCAGAACTTCTTCTAAATCAATCCCAGTAGGAAATAAGCATCAATACCAGCTAGACTACACTGAGCACCTTGAAAGGTGTACTAGAAAAGAAAAACATCATCTAGACAATGAAAATCTGAGCCTCATGTTATCTTTATCAGCATTTTTAAAAGTTTGATAAAATCTTTACCACTGTACGTAAAAGCAATCTCATGCTTCCTCTGTCAAGGTGAAAGCTAACAAATACTCTGTGCCAGAATAAAGACAATATGGTGGTGAAAAAATATGGGTGCAGAATAGCTACAAAATCCTTCCCACATACAGCAAAAGCAATTGATCTTACACTGATTAACCTGAAGATCCTTATTATTCATTATTAGAACCAGAGTTCACCACTTTCAAATGATCTTCAACTATGGCATGACTCATCTGGAAGTCTATACGCACACATCTCTCTCTTAAAAATGTTCCAGATTCTATTTCTGTTTGTCTCCAACACTTCTATCACACATACTTGAATTTTAAAAATCCATACAACATCAGTTTTTACTTAATATACTTAGAGCTATTTAGAGGAAATAACGTAGAAAGCTGCATTTCAAAAGTGTCTAAGCCAAGTTCTCTCAAGGGTAAACAAATCCCTATGGCTCTGATAGCCAGGAAAAAAGCTAAGTGGAATTACAAGTTAGAAACAGAGAGATAACAAGCTTTATTTCAACAAAAATACTTAAAAATCCAAAAGCTCCCAATGTTTTAAAAACTTAGTGGAAAATGGAAAGGAGACATTCTGAGATAAATCAAGAGCATCTCACTGAGGAGTTCAACAAGTACTGAAGTCAGTACAACATACGGGGATTAATTTAATAGTAAGATATTGCTAAAACAATCCAGCTTAATGCAAAATGTTTAATCTGAACACCACACACCATTTACTCATTTAAACAGCTTTTTTTCTTTCAATTTCAAAATGTATAAACATGAAATTCTGCAAACATTAGGTGTTCACCATGAACCATGTTTCATCATGAAAGTGGACTCATCCAGTAAAGTCATAATCAATGCATACTTCAACAGAATTGTCTTCACAGCCACATATGGAATTCTTAATAGATTAGTACAAGTACCAGCTTAAGGCATATGCACATAAACTGCATGGGATTTGTCCATTTCTGGTTCCAAGGTTCCACTTGCCTTAAGCCAGAATATCCAGAAAGGAGGTTTTCTTCTATTTTCATGCATTACTTTGTATTCATGGACTTCTTCATGCTTAGTGGGGTCAGAAGACAGCAAGACCCTCTCCTGTCTCAGCACTGCAAGTGTTAGACTGGCCCAGATGTCCAAGGATTAAATGAAGCTTACAATCACGTTGTCCCTCCACCCAGCATAAGCTAAGCCCCTTCACCCTCAATCACAACAGCATTTCATTTATCCCATTGCGCTAAACTTCATAAAGCTAAACTCCCAAAACATAACCAATAAGGAAAAAAAAGCTTTTTCTGCCTATTCAGATAGCTAAATCTGCCTAACAAAGTCATGTGCATCCCTATGGATTGACACAGTATGGATTGCTACCAATGGCAACAAGAAAAACTCAGCAGCCCCAAACTGCAGATGAAGTTCACTAACAGAATAAAAGTCAATCTAAGTAACTTCTTTAAGGAATTTATTGACAACTGATGAGCTTAAAAAGCACTGACAACACACAAGCAGAGAGGAATAAGGGATCTAAAGCCTTTCCCACAATAATTTTCCAAAAAATAGTAAGTCTTGTGAAGCTAAAATTTTTTTCCCCTTTGCTTTTCCAGAAATATTCAAGCTTCATACTAACAGGAAAAGATAACCATATCAAAGGATGATTGGCAAAATTTAAAATGTAAGAAAAACTGGCTTTCAACTTTGGTTACATACTGAAGAGAACTATGCAGCTTAGAGAACTACCTGACAAGTAGCTTACTTCTTTTCAAGCTACCTGTGTAATGTTACAGCCTAAAATATCTGAGCCACCATCTCCAAACTTTTAAACTTATTGTTAAAGATGCAACATTAAGGAGACAGTCTATTCTTCAACACACTAAATGTTAAAGAACATTCAAAATGGTCTCTTCAGTGCTTTTGGATGAAGTATCCTCCTTAAATTCTATAAAACATGTAACTTGAATTAAAAAAAATCCATATGTACTTCTAAGCATATGATTTTATCACAAGTTGTATTATGGGTATTAGTGTGCAGCAAATATTATTTTAGGAAATAATTTATCATTAACTTTTCAGACTATACTCAGTCAGGTTTTTAACAGATGTTAGCAAGTTTCCATTTAACGAAGCAATATAATTGAAAAAATCTACTCTTGGTAGTAACACTTGAGTCTACAATTCCAGAACATAATGTAACAAGAAAAAACCCAGCTAAAGGCAGTCACAATATAAGCAGGTGAAATGCATGTGAAGTAATCAAGATATTTTGTTTTGCCACCTTGCTAAAGAGCCAAAAAACATCAGCTGCATCTGTCTGCAATCAAACAATAAAGTACTATTTAACAACATCCTACCTAAAAGCAGCTTCCCAAAAGCAGTTCATTCCACAAACATCAGAGGGCAGCATCCAATAGGAATTCCAGAAAGATACAGACAAATTCTTACACCTAACAGAATAAGACAAAAATAACCTATATAAATGTTACTGATTTTATGGCAAACTTAAATGGATAGTCTCCTAGCTCAAGCATAACTTGAACAGTTAATTAGCTGGCAGAAAACTGGCTATCTAATGCAACTTGAATACAAAGGAGAAGGTATTAAAAGCTAATCAGATTTTTTTAAAGGTAGAACGGTCCCATCCTTCAGCCTTTCCTCTTCACATATTTTCAGAATGAGAAAAACAGAGGGGCTGAGATTTCTGAGGATCCTTCTATGTTCTAGGCTTAAATTAAGCCCATAGGTAACGAGGGAATGTCAACACATTGCTAGAAAGAGCTGCACCTTTTCAATATGTTTGTCTACTCAAAGTGGAAGAGCAACTCTAACTTTTCTTTTTTGAGGTTACACTGGCCATTTAACACAATCCCGATTCACCCTTTACTCTAGTCAGTGCAAACATGCAAATTGGATTTTTAATAAAAAACAGGACTTAGCAGCACCAAGGAATTACATTGTTTCATAACAAATGGTTAATGCAATACAGAAATAATCACAACATTTCACAAGTTTTCTTTCTTCATACTAATAGCAAGACTAATAATTTATTGACTTGTGCTACATTAACAGCTCAAAAAAAAAGCAGGGTTTACTAGTTCACCATTACATTTTATGCAACAGCAATATAGGAAATATTTTAAAATAGAAACAAAAGTGTATATTTCAAAGGTCCTGGTGAGAAAATCAACATCAAGAATTACAATCTGAAATGAATAAGCAGAACATATGACCCTCAAGAGAGAGGTCATACTCTCTTGAGTGAAAGATGGTGCTCCCTGCCCTGGTGATACAAGACCAGGGTGTGTGTTTATTCTCCCTTGAAAGTTAGTATCTGTAAATGAAAGACATGTGCAAGAAAACTGACACAAAAGCTGCTGATTTTCATCAGCAGTATTTAAGGACTACAGCTCAGAACTCTACCGAAAGTTGGCTTTCCAAGTTTGAAATTACTCAGAACCATCTTGGTAGCATAATCTGAAACCTGTGAAGGCCAATGTTTTGCAAATACCAGACAATAATAGCTTAATGTAGCATCAAAAAATGTCAAGATTAGTAATTTCTGCTTTTTGTAACACTTGAGAAAAACGACCTGATAAACACAGTGTTTCACAAAGCCTCCTTTAAGTGCTGTGGGGGATGGTGCAGTTCTTTGGTAGATCACAGGAAATCCTTGTATTCTGTAGATAAATGTGTTTGCAAGAATTTTCAAGTAATTTTATTTCATCACTGAAGAATGCTCTCCACAAATAAAAACCCAGGTAAAAAAAATGAAAATATAGACTGCAACCCTATTTCAGGGATATCTGCACTACTACTTAACAAAGTAGGAAACCATGAGTTCTCTCTGCCAGATTCTTTCTTACATTACTTTTTGTGGCTTTTGAAGTTTTATAAAAACTCCAAGGCACATAAGGTCTTGCACTTATCTGAAGAACAATCTTCACGATCTCTACTACTAGCTTTTTGAACTGTTTCTCTTTACTTTTAAGATAAATTAATAGACAATCTCTCCAAAAGAGTTTTGTGGTTTGGAAGACTATTATGCTATTATTACAGGGGATTCCTCTTTCAGTTGTCAACAGGAGTTTTCTTAGCTGTCTTGAGTACTACCCTACCCAAACTACCAAGGTAGGAGGCAAATCTGAAGTAATGGCTGTGTTATTTCTCGGACACATTAGGACCTTCCAACATTCCATTTAGCAAAAGATTATTAGCTTGGGTTTGATTCATAAACTGCATATTTAAAACAAAAGTGTTACTAGGACACATATGTATGCAATTTACCTAATGTTAGCTCAAGACATTCTCCTGTCAACAGCAATCTCCCTCAGTTGTCCACATGCTGCCACATTCCCCAAAGTTCTTTTCATATAAAGGATTAAGAGACTGGAATAATTGGACAACATTTTCTTGTTGTCATTCACAATAAGATCATTTAAAATGTCACTCATTAAGGTATTTTTTTACTTGAAATGAAATTTGATGAAAGCTTGGACTACAAACAATTGCTTTATACAGCTAGGGAGATGCATTGTACCTGTTCACAAACAGGTACAGTCATTGTTACCTCAGAGAGGTTACTAGTCAGACAGGAATAGTCACCTTCAGTACTATGAAGGGATATTTTGCTCACATCTATTATTGTTATAGTTGTGATCAAAGGCCAGTCCCCACAAACAGAAAGTAGAAAATGAATGTAAGGTGAAACAAACTAACCAAAGCACATGGAGTACCCTAACACAGCCCCAATTCACAAGTGCAGAGAGAGCCCACGAACCAGGCAGATGATCCATCAACCATCCTAGGTAACAGGAGAGACTCTCCAGGCCAGTTTACCAACTGCCTAGTGGGGTTACTGCCTGAAAGGGTGTAGGACTCATTGTGGGATCAAAGGTGGACTGGGAAGGAAGGAGAATGCAAAAAACAGAGAGATTACAAGAGGTTTGAGTCACATGTGAAGACTTCTGTTTCACTGGGTGTAGGAATGGCTCCATTCCATCTGCACATGAAGATGGCCACAGAAGGTAGGGGCCAGAGCCTGTGGTGCCAGGGCCTGGGGAGACGTGTGTGCACACCACACGTGGGTGGGTGCATGCTGGTGCACGTAACCACCAGCAACCAGAGCAGCCTGCAAGCAGAGCAAGAGGCTGGGGAGCCAGGTGCCAGACAGGCCCTAAGACTAGGCCAGACTCTGCAGAGAACAGCGGGTCTGAGCTGCTGAAAGAACCTCTCTCTTACATAGCCACAAGAGATTAGGGTCTGAGGGATGGTAACTGGAAGCACCAGAAAGTTCAGAAAGTCTGAGCTGGCCACCTGGGCTTTGAGGAGTGGCTAATGTTTAAGGGTATAGGTCAGGACCAGCTATGCAGAAGACTCCCTTTCATGAGGGAATCCTGTGGCCAGCTGCCACAAGGCTAAGGCCAGTAACTAGAAAGGTCCAGCACATTCACCTGTACATGTGTCTGCACATCCAAGAGGGTGTGAGTACCAGAAAATGAATTGGGTCTGCAAGACTCAAGGATTCACACACTCAGGTCAGCAACAGTGGAGGCCAGAGGATCAGGACCCCGTTCCTGGATGGACCAAGTGTCTAAGGCCAGTTACTGGAGGAATCCACCTTACATACACTGATGTATTTTTCATTGAAACCTTTCACCCTGATCAGTCAGAGAAGGGAACAGGATGAGGACACTTGTTTGTGGTTGTGCAAGCACTGTTACCTGTGTGCTGATCTCTGTGCCCAGCCATGTGTATATGCACCAAGAGCCTATGATCCCATTGGAATAAATGCTCTGCTTTGCTACTGCCTGGACAGCCAGGAACATGGAAATGCAGCAGCCTTGCCTCCATCACACTACTGGGCTGCACAATTCCTAACACGTACCACTGTCAAAAATATAAAAAAAGAAGAAATAGGAAGTTTTAAAAATCACTGGTGTCATAGACAAGCATTCTCAGTGATCTGTTTGCCAATTCAAAGCATCTCTTCCTTAAGCAACTTTAAGCAATTTCTTAATTGCTTTTATCAGTTAATCTAGCTTCAACATCCCTGGGCAGCAGAAATTTTAGCATTGCAGATATAGAAAAAGTGTCTATATTGTGACCTGAAAACTTTTCAGAATGAAAGGACAATTTCAAATTAGTGTGCAAAATACACAGCAGTGCATAAGTTGCAGTCATGAAGACTGAGGCCCTGTGCTAAGGCAAGTCAAATTTTAACCATAAGAAATCCCTCAACAATCAGTGGTAACCTCCTTTTGTTAATGGAGATCATGGTTGTCAGAAATACTTTTCAATCCACGTGGCACATTTTTACTACTGTAACTCCACAGCAAACTTAGCAGAATGTCCAAATGGTGAGGGGTGCAGCCCTGATGAGTATGTTCCTGTCATAATTCCTTTTAACAACAACCCAAGTTTTATCAATTGCATGAGCCAACCAATAGACAGACTCATGTCTCTCCTACAGCATAGCCCACAAGTGCAGCAAAACAGGAAGGATGCATTTCCTTCCTGCTCATAATCACCCAGGAGTAAAAAACTGGGATGATAAATGCTTAATTCAACTCCAAAATGCACTAAGAATTTCTAATTCTCCTCAACAGCTTTTCTGAACATTTGCAGCAATACCACAAATTTGTTATGACGTATTTTGTCATAGAAGCAATGGCTTCATTAGATAGGAGATAGTCAATACAATGCTAGATGTCTGATACCTCAACTTTCTAACTGGAAAAATCTTGATAACGTTTCACTGATTCACAACATTCCTATGCAAAATAATATTTGCTGGTCAAACGCTTGTCAAATTCAGCAGAGTTTTTAAATGAAGTTTCAACTTTAAATCATTGAATGTTTCATCTTTTTAAGTTTACTTCATATGTTGAAGTTCTTTGGCAGGTTCTGGACCAATTTCTTAAAATAAGAACAGCTGAGAAGCAAACTGGTGAAACTGCTGGTTAAGCTCTGATACCAATGAAAACAGCTGTGTATAGGCCAAGGAAAGAACCAGCTACCTGTTATAACCACCCTCCTCTGCTAAGCTTGTGGATATACTTTCTACACTTTTCCATGCACTATAATCCACCTAACTCTCCCTCTGCCAGAGCTGTTAGAGAGCAAGAGACTGGTACAATCAAACATCAGTGCCACATATAGCAGAACGGTATGGCTGGCAGCCCAAACGTGCTGAACTACATGGTAAGGGAAACATGTTCCATTTTAATAGGGTCAAATTCACTGACCTCACTAAATTCACAGAGCTGGCAACAGACTGATTCCTTCTGTATATCTCAAAATTGCCATTAGAATAGCACTTTTTTGGACCTGAATAGAAAGATGAACATTATCTGCCTAACTGAAGTGGCAGTGACGAAACATTGCCTTCAAGGGAGTCAACAGCTCCTCCCAGTTTTTTATTATATACAAACTTGCTTAGTATCCCTTCCAGTCGTGCATCCAAGGCATTTATGAAGATGTTTAGCTATTAAATTCTTAAAGTGTTCTTCAGCTTGTTTTATCAAGTCTCAAGATACAAGCCTTCAGTCTCCAGTCCTCTTGTACTCAGGCTAGAGTAGCATTTGAAACAAACAACTCCTTACCAAACTGATTACCCAATAAATTCCTGTGAATTATTATGTTTATTGGAGGACCTTGCCTCAACCTGTAATTCTCATTTCAATATAGTACCTCCTTTTAAGTTATTTTTTTAAACATGTCACCACCATTGCTAAATTCTTCCAAAGCCTTATTCGATGTTTGAAGTCTTCATGTTTGCACGTTTTCAAAAACTAACAGAAAATTCAACGTCTCCCTCCCCTATCCCAGAGCAGGATCAAGCTCTTTCTGCTCGTGTGGAATACACCAAACTAGACTATTGAGGCAAAGAAAACACTTCTTGGCTAAAGAAAACAGAAAACCACTGCTGAGTGTATGAATGCCTTCAGATGATAGTTAGATTTGCTTTGCTGGACTGTATTTTAAAGCTATCAGTGAACACAGCTGAAGCAACCCATTTATGAAAGTTACTATTAATGCAAATAAAGTGTTAAACTTCAAGGATTAGAAGGTGATCTAAATGCAATTTACTCTGTAAGGTTATGCACCCTTCAGGATACTACATGATCACCAGACAAAAGTGGGCATAAAACAGATATGTGGCCATGGTGCTCAGTCTCTACTGCAGAAGTAGCTGATGTATAAAAACTGAAAAACACCAATACATTCAGCAAGATGTGTGTGTCACTTACAATAGTGAATGTAATACAGTTTAATACTCAAGAATAGATGCATTTACAGATGCATCTAAAGGAAAATTCAGTGGGCTATTTCTTAACTGCCACAGGACAGAGCTTTTTCTTAAACAAAAGCCTTTTCTCTTTTCTAAGAGTCTGACTCACAAAAAAGTTTTGCACAAACAGCATGTTTCAATAACTTACAACAGGGGAAGTTTATCCTGACCGTTACAGCCTGACAGCAGTTTATAAAAGTAAAGAATTCCCACACAGGTGACAACACACCCTGGTTTTGGCAAGGAGATATACCCCCAAAAAACTGTATACAGTGGAATGCTTTGTGGCACTTGAGACCTTTAGGAAAGAACTTTGTCAGTTAGTAAAACTTTTCTATTTGACAACACGGGGTAGATTTATATCTCATCTGATATATCTGCAGCAAGAAGCTTCTTGCACCTTGCTGAGGCTCCTTTCCACTCATATATTTAATTTAAAAACTACACTTTTAGTACAAATACTAGAACAGTATAGCTTTTAAAATAAACTTGGTTCTTCTCTTGCTTATGATGCAGCTTAAAGTCATTTCAGTGTTCAATAGCATAAATAATTTATTTACATTATTATCTTCTACCCAAGAAAAGTTTGCCTCATTTAAACTGCATGTTTTCTTTAGTAAAACAAATATCATAAATATGTTTTTATCATCGTATTTTTATTTAGAACTAGTAGATTTCAACCACTCACAAGAAGCTCTTCATCACAAACTAGAAGTGAGGCACAATTATCCTTACATTTTTTTCATGTTAAAAGCTGTATTAACTTGAACTAATGCAAAACACGGGGGAAAAAACTCTTTTAAGTAGTTACACCAGTTGAAAGCTGGGTTTCACATTTCAGCTGACTCCACCCCTAGTGGGAGTGCTGTTTCACAGTATTCCAAGATTATTAAATCAGAGTTTGTCATCCTGCCATCCTCCATAAGTCCTTTACAACAGCATCGACACTTTCATAACTGCATGATGAGGCAATACAGAGCGCTGAAGTGGCCAAAAAACTAGGTAGTTTTCAAGCAGGTCACCACACCAGATAACTCACTCGTGTGATCAGAGGAGCACGAGCAGTACAAGGACCGGGGGGAGCCACAGCTTGCACAGCAGTGGGAAGCACTGACCATCGCCAAACCAATAAACTCACTTTGCTTTAAACTGCTGTGGAATCTGAGCAGAGGTAGAGCTAGACTGGCCCAGAATGGTCTGCTCCCAGTTTTTCCTCCATTTTCAGTAACAGATTTCTCATCACTCCTCTTTTCCTGTCTTTCGGGTTCCAGTAGCCACAGGTGAACAGGATTATGAAACTATAATCTAAAGGAAAACTAGTTATTTCCATTCCATAATCTCACTCATCACTTGGCCACATTAAAGTTTCTGCTGACAGAGGGCAACAGAACTCTGCAGAGTGTGAGATTCTCGGATACGCACCCCTGTAATTATAGAACTGAACTCACTGGTTGCTGTGAGAAGACTGCCTGTATTCAGGTATCGCATGACGCAAACCAGATTTACTTCACTGAAGTTATACTTGATAACCATAAAGTTACTATGTTTCAGACCTGAAGGAGCACCGTGAAATTTTCTCCTTTTGGAAGAAGGAAACGCAACCCTCGTCGCTTCCCTCGCCCTGTCCCATCAAGCAGCAGCCAGGGACGGGCTCAGCGCCGCGGGGACGCGCACGGGCCGGCCTCGGTCGCCGGCAACGCCACTCCTGGAAGTTTTCTTGCTTGTTTAAGGCTTCCCCAGCCGCCGCTCTCCAGCGCCCGGCCCGCGGGAGGCCGGGAGGGAGCGCACACAGGCACCACCGCCCGCTGCCCGGAAAGCGCGGCCCGGCCCCG
>VZRH01003515.1:1013888-1027513 GCA_013397555.1 Urocynchramus pylzowi
GGCCGGGGCCGGGCCGGGCGGGCCGCAGGGCGGGGCCGTAGTGGCGCCCGCTGTTTATTTGCCCCGAAAGTGAAAGAAGCCGCCCGCCCTTTTTCCGCTGCGTCCCTCCTCCCCTCCGTCGCGGCCCTGTGCTCAGCCGGGTCTCGCCCCCATTCTGGCCGCCCGAACGTGGGTCCCTGGGAGAAGTCGAGCGACGAAATATCCCAAGGTAGAGACAGTGGCGGTCCCGGTCTGCTCCGCAGTGCTGCGGCCTCACCACTGGTGAGGTGCAGTTTTGAGAACCTCAATACAAGAAGAATGTAAAGCTGTTAGAGGGCGTGTGTCTTCATCAAGGGCAAAAGTGGGGCTAAGCTCCCTCAAAATGACACTCTTTCCTTGCTCTCAGTGTTTCTGTTGCACTAGCTTTTCCTCTGTGAAAGCTTCACAGCTGCTTCTGCACAAGGATGTTCTATTTGTACAAATATCTAAAGGGAGGTGCCAAGGAGACGGAGACAAACTCTTCTTGGTGGTGCCAGCCAATGGGACAAGAGGCAATGGGAGAAACTGGTACATGGGAAGTTCCACCTGAATATGAGGAAGGACTTCTTTTACTGTGCAGGTGACTGAGCACTGGAACAGATTTCCACAGAGGTTGTGGAGTCTCCCTCCACTGGAGATATTCCAGAACCATATGGACACAATCCTGTGCCATGTGTTCTAGGAGGACCCTCTGCTCCAGGGAGGCTGGACCCACTGTGGTCCCTTCCAACCTTTACCCATTTTGTGATATGCCCACTCATTCCTTAGGCAGCTGCAGTTACACAGATGTCCTATCTCCTTGTACAGACACAGTCTGAGCATGCAAATCACTTTGGACTCCAGGCCCCTTCCCTTTGCTGGCCTTGGCACACTGGTGACTGTGTGGCACCCTGGCTGGAGGAACAAGCGGGTGCTGCTGGGCCAGAGATGCTTGGAGAACTGAGCCTGAAGGATTTGTTTGCAGTCATTAGCAAAGATAGGGGTATTTTAGCTCACCAAGTCATGCTTCTGGACAGCAAAATGTAGGTCAGTGAAGTGGCAGAAGAAATAATAGCTGTAGATCTTACTAGATGGGGGAAATATTGGTTGGGCTTCAGCTGAATCCAACACAGTAGTGCATCCTCTCTCTCTAGCCCACAACACTGAGCAAAGGCCTAACAGTTTAACTAACCTATGCTATTGCCAAGGTAAGTATTTTAAAGTCATTATTCAATCATTATGTGCTGCTCCCTCAGCTTCTGACACTGCTGTTAAAAAAATACAAGTTTGGAATAATTCTGTTTACTTCTTTGTCCTTACAGTGCATTTGGCTCACATTTTTTCTATGGACTATAAACATCCTTTTTTAAAACAAGCGATAATATCCCCATTTAGGATCCTGCATGTTAAGAAAAATGCCAACATGGTTTCCAATAAGCCATTAAAAAATAGTTCTGTTATAGCTTTTGTGGTCTAAGGATGTATGCTATTTGTGAATGCCCATAAAACCTGAGCCATAGCTTACTGCTGTTCTTGGCTGTGCTTGAAAGAAGGGGAAAGCAGGATGCCAGCTGGTGACTCTGGTAGTTGGAACAGAAGTAATGCCAAAATTGTTTATCACCTCTTCCTCAAAATAAAAAAGAAATGAGGAGGAAAGGTGGCCCTCAGAAAATATGGGCTACTCAACTCTGTTTGCAGTGGAGATACTGGGATGATTATTAAAAGATACAAGCAGGAAAACTGAGGCTGAGGCAAAAAAAAAAACAAAACACAGAATTCAAGAGAAATGAGGAACTAGGGAGGATGAAGAGAAATCAGGGCCAAAGATAGCAGGGTGGTGATGGAAGAGTCATAGATGAAATGGCAGAGGATTTGTAAAAAGAACTCTGGAAAGAGGTTACTGGCTTGCATTGCAGGAAGAACTAGCTCTGAAAGCACCACTCAAGGTCTTAGCTGGGCTTTCTGCCCCTCTGTTCTGTGTTTCTTAGTACTTTCTGCCACAGCCTGCCATTCAGCTTTCCTGATTTTGTGTTTGTGCTGAAAATCAGGTTCATTGCTCTCATTGCACCTGCTGACCTGTGTCATGAATTCTTGCACTCTCCCACTTCACAGCCCTTTATACACACTGCCAGGTCCATATGGCAGGGCATGAGTAACACAGACATGAGAGTCAGAGTAGAGAGATATAATGCAGTATTTACTGACAGCAAGCTTAGAAGCAGAGACCACTTATTCCCTGCTGAGGTGTGACACTTGTCTTTTATATGGAAGAGTGTTCCAGCCAGGGAAAATGAGGTCTGAAGGGTGTTATAGTGGCACCAAGAATAAATGTGGCAGATGGGTAGTAATCATGGTCTCATGCTTCAGAAGAAGAAATTGTATTTTTAGAGGAGAAAAGAATAAATAAGGAGTGCTAAAGAAAGGTGACAGAGGGAGAATTTTTTTTTTTTTGTTATCAACCATGTCATTACCCAAGTATGAATTTAAGGACTTCTCTTCATTCAGTGCTGTTCGATAATATGTGAATAATTAATGAATGAGAATATATCTGCAGTGTTCTAAGAATATAACTAAGGCAAGGTCAGAGAGAAAGCATCTTTGTTAAGCCCTCTGTTGCTATTGGGGAGAAAAAAAACAGCTAAAACTACATAGACACAAGGCTTTTTTTCAAACTGCAAAATCTGTCCATTTAATCTATCAGTTTGTCTGATAAAAGATAAAAAGCTTCTTACTACACACTTGGCCTTGTGAATAAGGAAAATAAGCAAAAGTTACTGAAATGCCATACCTAAATTGTATCACTGAGGAAAAAAAACATTATCAAATGGAATATAATTACCCAATTAAGTTTATAAATTCTTTAAAGATTAATAATTATATGTCTTTATTACTTACCATGAATAGTTTATGAACAATATGTAACATTTTATGCTACAAGGTCTGCTAGTCTTTAATTAACTTAAAACATGAAGAGTTACAATCAGATCCAAGATTCTCTCCTTTTATTAATGATTCTAAATCTTTAATCCTTTTCTTGACTAGAATTTAGTTATTTAGCCATGTATCTTTTGTATCTTTAGTATTCAATTCTATTTACTACCTCTAGAAAACAGCTCAAATCCAGAAAAAAACTATCTTAATAAACTACAGGTGACAATCAATTTTTTTTAAAGAACCAGCATCTGATATTTCTTCAAGTGTGTTCATGAGGGTCATAAGAGCAGTCACTGAGCCACAAAAGGAAACCAACATTCTAACAACTCATTAGATAAAGATATAAATCAGATCAACTTATATTAAAAAAAAAAAAAAAAAAAAAAAACAGACCTAATCAGATGCATTTGTATCATTCTCCCTGGTTTTGTTCTTTCACAAAATTAAATCATTAATTAAGTTGGTAAAGCAATAAGATTTTGTGCTGATAGATTTGTATCAGCACTGCCCTGTATGCAGACCAGTTAAGGGTGTTTCAAAGGCAAAGGCACTTCCTTTGATGTTCATGTGCCTTTCATACAAGCTGCAGTGTCAGCACTTGGCTATGATAGATTGCAAGGTTGGCTAAGAAGGAAGAAACTGCTTTGCTGCCATGTGTTGCACATATGGTATCATGAGACTTCTTGGGGCAATGACCCTTTTCTCTTGCTGCCAGAAATCACTTTTTTCCATGCCTCTTAACTTTTAAGAAAAAGACTTAGTTTGGTACAACTGCCTTCCACTCTTATTGCATCTACCCCTTCAAATTTCCTAATGTATAAAAATATTAACAAAAATTCTCAAAATCATTTTTCATTGATAACCAAAATATTATTACCTTCCCCCATTCCTTTCCTATTTAGCTCTCATTGTTTAGCATTGTAGTGTGTCTAACCTACTTCAAGCAGGAGCTTAAAATATTTTTCAATCATTGTTGATAATCACAATAACACCCAAAGACAATAGAAATACAAAAAACATCTAGGACAATAATGCACAAAGTAAGTAAGCTGCTTTGCAAACTGTTTAGGAAGTGGTGTGATACTTTGAAAATTTTCTAATTTCTTCTAATTTGAGTCAATTACTTCTTTATCAATAGTTCACTTCAAAATTTATTTAATAGATCCTCTGTAAGTTATTAAACATTATTCAAAATATTTGTATCATTCCTCTTAAGTTCAAATTTCATCTCTAAATCAATAAGCTCTAAATCAATAAGCATTTATATATGTAGACTTGCACACTATTTAGTAGTTTATGACATTAAAAAAGCAGAATTAATACTTTCTAGGAGCACAAAGATAATTTTCTTTTTATCTTTTTTTCAATGTTTTTGTGTCAAGTCTTTTTTTTCTGAAAAGATTTCTACATTCAGCTCCTGAACATCAGTCCAGAAGGGAGTCTCAATGTCAGACTTATATTTCTTTGCATCATCTAAAACTTTCCAAAGACCCTACTTGGGCATGGGCACAGGCACCTAGGTGACAGCCAATATGGCTTTACTAAGGGCAAATTGTGCCTGACACATTTGGTGACCTTCTGCAGCGGCCTTAGAATGTTGATGGATGAGGGAAGTGCAGGGATGCCACACACCTGCTCTTGTGCAAAACGTTTGAAACGTCCCACGCGATGTCCTTGTCTCTGTAGCAGAGGCTGAGGAAGCTCAGTGTGCTCCCAGCCCAGAAAGCCAAATGTCTCCTGAGCTGCATGGAAGCAGCCTGGCCAGCAGAGCGAGGGAGGGGACTCTGCCCCTCTACTCCACTCTCATTAGACCCCCCCCTGTAGGATTGCATCCAGCTCTGGGGTCCCCAGCATAAGAAGGACATGGACCTGCTGAGGGAGTCCAGAGGAGGGCCGTGAAGATGACCCCAGGGCTGAAGGATCTCTCCTGTGAAGACAGGCTGAGAGAGCTGGGCTTGTTCAGCCACGAGAAGAGAAGGCTCTGGGGAGACCTGACTGCAGCCCACCAGTACCTGAAGGGGCCAAAAAGAGAGCTGGAGAGGGACTTCTTACAAGGGCATGTAATTGGTAAGATAAGGGGGAATGGCCTTAATCTGAAAGAAGGTATGTTTAGGCTAGATATAAGAGAGAAAAAATTTGATATGAAGAACACAAGAACAAGTTGCCCATAGAAGCTGTGGGTGCCCCATCCCTAGAAGTTTTCAAAGCCAGGTTGGATGGGGCTTCGAGCAACCTGGTCTAAGGAAGGTGTCTCTGCCCATGGCAGGGGGGGTGGAACTAGATGACCTTTAAGGTCCCTTCCAACACAAACTATTCTGTGATTCTATGATTTGTGTTTGAAATACTTTTGCAAAGAGTCAGTTATGCAAATACATACCATATACAATAAATACAGAAATAAGGCATGAAGGGCTGGTGTTTACTTGTTTATTTATACATAACTATACTTAATTTTAAAAGTCCTTATTGTGTCCTGCTGTTGTTTGCTACAGCATTGGGTGCTTTGAGTCCCGATACCCAGATCAGGGTTTTTTAATTTCTGTATTTTCTCATCTCTAATAGAAAAAATATTTACTAGCAGTAGCCAAAAATATTTACTAGCAAAGCCACAACAGTAACTTTGCATTATGCCTTGAAAGTTCAATTTTTAAGATGAAATGTATCAAATAATCTGAAAGTAGTTACCTAAGGTGCTTTCTACCTTTTCCATTTCACAGTAACAGTGCAGATTCCACACTGTGAATTTATACTACTTGTATGAAGTATGTTATCCTATTCACTTTTTTTAAGATCTTTAAAATGAATGCATTAGCCCAGGAAGTATTCAGACCATAAACAAAAAAAAAGAAAACATTCCTTTTATTTTAGGGGTGGGGTTTTTGTAATATTTGATGTAAAAAATTTATGCATTTTATTATTATTTCCAATCAAAAAATGGCTGCATGTCTTGGAAAGTGAAACTACATCTAGCAAATAGCTAAAATGAAAATAAAATTAGATGACAACTGCCAGCTGTCCTTATAAGTGGAAACAGAGGTATAGGAGAGTTGTCAGGTCTCTGAGAGCCATCTAGCAATGCAAGCCAGATAAAACACTGAAGCCAGTAGCTCCTGTTTTGAATGAGAAAGACAATAGATTTATTTACCATTTCAGTTAGAAGGTGTTTTGGAAAGTGGTCAGTCAGTCAAACTAGGTGAAATGTAGACTGACTTTGCCAATTTATTTACCTTTTTATTTTGTTCATCCGTACCCTGGTTTTACTCCCCCTTCAAGTAGACTTCTACATGTGAACCATGTAGAGACAATGTCAGAGATAAATAAAATCCTACTGTTTGTCTCTCTACATCTTTTTCTCTAAGGGTTGCTCAATTTTCATAAATATGAATTCAAAACCATGACTGCTTTAAAAGCAGTCAAATGTGGTGGTTGTTTAAAGCACTTAGTACTTGAATCATCAGGGAGAGATAAGACACTAATATTGCCCTTTTTACTGAGAGCTTCTTATAACACTGAATAGAGCAGCCAAATCACAGACAAGTGCCTAAGGTACCCAGCCCCCTCACACTTGGTGGCAGCCTCGGCCGTGCCCAAAGCTCACACAGTAACTGCTGTGAGCAGCCAGCCTGCCCTGGGTGTGCCCTGGAGTGTGCAGCCATTACACTGCCTTATCCATGGTGCCCGCTGGATTGCTCTCAGACCATTCTGCTGCACCAGAGCTGGTGAGTAGTTGGGATATTGTGTAGCACTGAACTTTGAGACTGAAACACCCAAAATAATTTGAAGTTCTAACTCAGGACTGTATGTATGCATAACTTAGCCTTCCTTTGCCCATCTTTAATCTGTAACTTTACAAATTTAGTTTTTACTCTTTTTTTTTTTCAGGACAAGAAAGGGTAAAATAAAATTGGACACTGTCCTAAACTATCTCCAGGCACCAGGCCCATATCTGCAGGGGAATGCTGTGATCTCCCATGGCTGCCAAAACATTTGTGTGGAATTTAAGAAATTTGTTTTGATCTTCAGACCCATAATTGTGTAGCAGTCTTGCTGAACAGTCAATAGCGGAAAGAAGTGAATAAAAGGGTGATAGAAGGGCTTAACAACTTGCTCTCCTCTTTTGAATCCCTTCTGTTCTTGCAAAATAGATGAGTAAGTAAGACTAAATTAGACCCCTTTAATTAGTGACAATAGCCCTATTCTGGTATCTGATGCCAATTTAGTCAGTTTTTCTGCTAGTACCAAATCTGGTAGTTACGTCAACAGTTTCCCAACACTTGCTGCCTGCACTTGGGGATCTATGCCCAATAGTGACAGCATGGCATTTAAAGCATTCTGCACCCAAGGAGGTACCAGCCTCCCATGCTGCCTCCTTGGAGCAGGGATGAGCTCCTGTACTCATGGCCGACACTTCAATCACCTGCTACACAAATGGGAAACTCCAACGGCCTTTACAAGAGAATCAGCTTCTTTCAAGAATGCCTGTCTGGACCTTTGCCTCATGCTGCAAAGCAACACAAATGACAAACAATTCAGAGAACTGAACACAGGAACTGTAGAACTGAAGACAAATTGAGAGAACCCACACAGACCACTGTTCTATAACCTGCTTCAGTAGCAAAGTACAATTTTTATGTACAATGAGATGAAGCCTTAGACAAAGCCCCTTTCTCAAGTTTCTTACCTCAGTGGTTACTTTAATTTGCAGGCATGGATGCTTTCATAGTTTCTTGCTTCAGAAGCAGTACTCCCAGGAATATCTCAACTTCCATCATAACCAAAAGTGGTAATGAATCACTGCTAATAAATAAGCAGAGGCTTCTTGGCATTTTGAGATCAAATTCCCTAAGTCTGCTGTTTATCCCCAAATTGCCCACTTGTATTTCTTGCACTTTCTCCTAGACAGTACAAATAATACATTCAGAGAGGGGGTCTGAGCAATTTAATAATTTTATTTACCATTTTATCATAACACACCCTAAGCACCACCGATGCCAGTAAAGATTGTAATCTACTTACATTAGTTTTCACCAAAAATACTTCCTTGTCAGATTGTTCACAGGCAAAAAGTATTAATTTATTCCTGGAAAAGGCATTTCAATGTGTGTCACTATTCTAGGCATCAAAAACATCTACTTATGCTCCTCTGAAACCAACAATATATCATCAATGTGAAATAACTATAGGGATGTAAATTTTCAAACAATTCCATTATCATTAATTGTGTAACGTTTATTGTAGGAAAAAAATAGTCTTCACACTGTGATTCATTCTGTTTCTTTCTTTCCAGACACTTCCCCTCAGCTTTCCTGCCAAGCTTTCAGAATTTTAAACTGTTTAATAAAGTCTTTGAACTGAGGTCAGGAAGAGGTCAGTTGGAGGCAGTATCCCAACGGGTTAATGTATGGTCATCTTTAAAGGAGTGCTATGATGGAATTGAACATAGTTTATCAAACAGAAAATTTGTAGCATCTCATGTTGCAAATTGTACTTTCTGAGTGCTACACAGAGACCTTTTAAATTGATCAATATACTATGTTTTTCTTAAAGTACCTTTAGATTTTTTTAATTAAATTTGTGTATGTTAAAAAATTACAAGCACACAAGATCTTTCATTCACAGAGATGTTTATTTTTGTCTTCAATGTTTGCAGGGAATACGATTTCACTACAAAAGTGTCTCAGAGAAACTCCATTCAAAGTCTAGGCTTAAGAATGAAGGGAAAATATACTTTCAGCTGTACCAGTCCTGAGCAAAGTTTAAAAAAAACTTAAAAAAAAAATCCACTAGAGATAGGAAGCAGCACCAATTAAACCAGAGGGCCTCTTACTGATATCTGCTTATGCTTTCTTTTCTGCTTGAGAATTTGTAAAAACTTAGGTAGGAAAAATTATTTTATTAGAATGTGGACACAAGATTCACAGTCCCAATCTCTCACCAAATACTACCCTTTTTTTTATAGTTAGAGTCCAGGGCCTCAGTTTTACTTTCCATTAAGTAGTCAGGACTGCTAACAGCAAGACTGTTGCCCCTACGGTGTAACATTTTCTCTTACTCAAATTGGTAAATAAATATTTATTTAATATACTCCTTCTAATAAATATTTATTTCCTATCAATATCAAGTTCCTGAAAAGTTACATTGTTCTTAGAAGTATACTACTCGTAGCAGTTATAAAACTTCTGATAACATCAGGTCTCAAAACAATTCAAGTGGCTTACAATCTGTCTCTTGTTTCAGTGAAAGGATTTCAAGCCATTGGTAACACTTGGTACTTAACAGTTGGTTTATCCAGGACATTCAGATTCAATCTGACAAAGTAAATACTTCTAAGAGTCAGAACAGAAAAGGCACTTACTCATTTTGGGGAAGACACCTGGCAGGTAAGATTTTTATTTTCAAAATAACAAGCCCTTTTTCTAATAATAAAACCCTTAAAAAACTAGTTGGATAAACATAATCCCTATTAACAAAACCAACTTAGGTACCCCTTCCCAAGAAAGGTAATACTATCCTTGACTGAGAAACAGAGAAATGTGAAAGCATCCGGAAATACAAGTTTTATTCATTTCTGTGATGTTCCAGTAGACCATCACAATTGGCTAGAAGAAAAAAATCTTCTCCAAACAATGGATGTTTTACAAATTGAAAGCCTCAAAAATTTCTGGACTGTTTTTTGTTAGGTACTTGTATCAGCAACAAAATGTAAAATTCTAATGTGTATAACCAGGAACATAACCTTGGTTACAACCAACAACCTGTGACTTCAGCCAGAGGAGTAAATATTTTATCAAACTTCCTTGCAATTGAATCATTGCCTCAGTGATGCTCTGTGTAAGGCACTTAGTAAATTTTAAGAGCATCTGACAGTACTGTTGGTAGTTTTGATTTGTTTGTGAGGATGCTCTAACAATGCTTCAAGATTAACAGGTTCAGGTGTGGAATAATCACTGAAAACAGCCATATGAATTACTGGCCACAAAACTCTTCAGAAGCCACATCCATTCTAGTCTAGGTTCATATCACCCTTGCAACATAAAGCTATTATTTTCTTTGCAGTCCAGGAATTAGACCCTTTAAAATTATGTAGTAGCTAATTGTATGAGAGGAATTAATTTTGTTCCTAACTCTTTCATCTAAATTTTCACCCTTTCAACAAATTACTTGTATGCAAGAGTGAAATATTCATGGTATTTACTATTTAATTCACAAAACCCTACATCTTTAGGCCAAATGTCATTCAACCAACAGCCATCAAGAATTATAAAGCAAGACACACCTCTAAGAAGCGTGTATGTTGCCTACTTCCAATACAGTACACAGAGAAAGGAACACTAAACAGACAAAAAAGACAAAGAAGCCATTATATGGCTCTTCTAGGGATTATTCTGAAAATACATTTTCTTTGTTCTTCCTTCCCCCCTCCTTATTACTCTTTTTGTTGGACTAAGAGGTTTTGAAGGTGTTTGACATTTTAGAAACAGAAGCTTCCTACTTGGAATTTCTGTAGGAAAGCAGAGAAAGCACTCAGTACCTGTGCATGCTCCTCAGATCTCCTTCTCCAGTGGGGACTAAAAGCATTTTACTTAGCAACATTTACCTCCAGCAGCTGGAAAGAATTTTGCTTATTTTGCCACATTGGAAGCCTCCCAGCATAGAATAATAACATTTGCAGAAATGCAGATAATTGGCATCCCAGAATGCCAGGTACCTCAGACAGAGTGCTTGAATGGTACAGAATCAGTGTAACTAAGTTTCCTCAGCAAGAATCTCTTCAGGTAGTCAATTATATAGAAACAAAGACAACAGTAACAAAATTGATATTGACCTCTAAGCTCTCACATATCATTATTCTGTATGACCATGCTGATCTTAAAGAAACCAAAATATAGTTGAAGAACTGGGAACAGCAGTCAAATTCCCCACTTAAAAAAGCAGGCATAATAAATTATTTAAAACTCACTGCATCCACTTATACTATAAATGTACTTAAGAGAAACAAAAGAAAAGGGAGAAGAAGGTATCAGGACTCAGAATGTCTTTCCTTCAGAGGTGGGAGTAATGATAAAACATGTAACCTGAAGAGATTTCCCTTGCCTAGATTAATTCATAGGTGAAAGCTGTTACAGAAAGAGATGATCAGTCAGATGCCAGCCTTTCCTGCTCAGAGATCTGTGCCATCAGGAAGTGGGCTTGACATTGAAGCATTTTTATTTATTCTGTGCAAAGAAGAATCAGCTTGAAATAGATTATTCATGGATGACAGCTATATATTAGATGCATATAAATGGCAAATTAGATCTCTGTGTTCGCAAAGTGGGTATTCAGAAATACTTGTCTTAACAGCTGTAAAGTGATTGAACAACTCCATCCTTCTTTAGTGACAAATACCTGGGACTATCTTTGAACCAAACAGAATTTGCAGTTTGTAGAATCCAGGGATCTTGGGAAGAGGGTAATGAGCCACATTTCATTAGCCTGGGTTGCATTTATTTCCTTTTTCTGCATCCTTTTGCTTCTTCATACAGAAGAGGAAAATTACATGCATGTGGTTAGCAAGTTATCAAAAAATAATACATCTCCTTTCCTCAGCTATCTTCTCAATAACTCCACTGCAAAGTAGAGCTCCATTGGTCTACAGCTACATGTCTTAAAAGCTTGAGGAAGCGTGTTCACTTTGTTTTGACCAAGATCAGTATTAATACACAGATGTGCTGGTTTTGGCTGGGATAGTTAATTTTCTTCACAGTAGCTGGCAAAAAACTGCGCTGGAAACACTGTTGATAACACAGAGATAGTTCAGCTGCTGCTTAGCAGAGGTTACACAGTCAAGGCCTTTTCTGCTTCTCCTACTGTCCCACCAGTGAGGAGGCTGGGGGTGCACATGGAGGGGACACAGCCAGGACAGCTGAGCCCAGCTGACCACAGGGATACCCCAGACCATGTGCTGCTGTGCTCAGCATGTAGAGCTGGGGGAAGGAGAAGGAAGAGGAGGATGTTTGGAGGGATGGTGTTTGTCTGCTCCAGTCACCATTACCTGTGACAGAGCTCTGCTTTCCTGGGGATGGCTGAACACCTGCCTGCCCATGGGAAGTGGTGAATGGTTTGCTTTGCTTGCATGTGCAATTTACCTGGTAAATTGTCTTTATCCCAACCATTGAGTTTTTTGACTCTTCGAATTCTCTCCTCACTGCACAGAGGGAGAATGCACAAAGGGCTGTGTGGTACTTACTTGGCAGCTGGGGTTAAACCATTACAGGAAACAGTGTAACCAAAGACTACACTTTTCTAGGTGGCCTAGATCCTGAAAACATAGTCCTGCTCAAATAGTCCTCCATCTGCCAAGATATGCCATGCTTTCTAGAAAATAATTAAAATTTTATAACTACTTTTTACTTTACTGAACAATATTGTTTAGGTGGTAATTTTCTTTTTAAGCATTTGGGACAAAGAGTGATTAGCTAAGGTTACAATTTTGCCTTTTACAAAACTCCAAATGGGACAGCAATTTCTTGTAATCATTCTTAATAATAATAATCATTAAGAGCCATGGAATGTGCTTTTGCCCTTCATCTTCCATGTTTAACTTGTTAGAAGTACACCTAAAACTTCCTGTGCCCATAGAACTGTCTGCTCTTAAAATCTGCCATTAGCAGACAGAGCAAGTTCATTTTGATGACTTTTATCTGTCTCTCATAATAAAAGGAGCAAAATTAGGATTGAATACATCAGAGTGATTCAGTGGTGGTTTGTTTTTATTAATTTTTACCAACACAGTTAAATAGAGGCTGCAATAAGCTCCTGCATTACTAAGACTCTAGGATCTGAAACTAATTTGCTTTTTTCACTACATTTTCTTTCCCTGTTTGCATCTAATGACACAGTTTAGGCCACATTCACAGACATACCACTATCTTTTGGCATAATGTCTTAGGAAAGTCATGTAAACATTGCTGTTGGATAATAGTATTTTCCAGCGAGCATGCAGTTTTCCATTGCTGTTGTACTATTCCCTCCATTCTAGACAGGAAGTTATAATAATTTCTATAGAGCACTGATTTGTAATTAACTTATGAAGTAATTTTCCAAGATGAATTACTGGTTAAATCCTGTTAATACTTGTTAAAACATGGGTTCTTTAGATGTCAAGCTAAGCTCAATATGATTGTGGTCTTAGACAAGTCTTCTAAGTCTCTTTTTAACAGTTTCTCCTCTTTTTAAAACTTTAACAGCACAAAAGAAAACCATCTGAGCTTCTACAGTTGACTGATTTTACTGTACAGTTTTTGCTAGTTTGAAGTTATAACCTTTCAAACTGAGACTGCTCTGACATAAGCTGGGGCATAATTTCAGGTTAAGAAAACCTCTGAAAGCTCAAGCTGTGTTTCCAGCACACCCACATCTTAACATTGAGATAGAAGTACGCATTTTCAAAATACCCTATTTGACTGACTGATCCACTAGCCAAAACCAGCATTAACTTTTTATCTTTTCTATCTTATTCCTGAGTAAGCACATGCTAAATTCACTATAAGTATAGCACTTGCTGTTGCCTTTGGAGAAATTAAATGTAAATGCCTTTTTATTTCCCTACAGTTCCTTATTTTGCATGAATTATACCCACACTCCCTAGGAAGAGCCAAATAAAGGCATGTCACAGAAAAAAAAAAAAAAAAAAAAAAAACCAAAAAAACACA
>VZRH01003515.1:1033547-1054162 GCA_013397555.1 Urocynchramus pylzowi
TTTTTTTGGGGGGGTTTTTTTGGAGGTGTCTCAAAAAAAAAAAAAAAAAAAAAAAAAATCAATAGTTCCTCCTACATTTGCTTAGACTACATGTCATACACTTTTCAGCTTTTTTGACACTGCATTCTTGCCACAATAACTTTATGCTTAGATTATGATGAATTAGGGGTCAAACCTGTTTTTTTTTTAGCAGTTTGCACCCTCCTTCCTTACAGCAAGATCAAGGCCTTTACAACTGCTTCTCTGTACTGCAATATTTCATGTTTTCACATCTAAGAGTCCTTCAGCATCCCAGATGTGGCATAGAGAGTTCTATCACTAGGTAATTGACATACCTTATCCTGTCACATTAATTTATGCCCTAGTTCAGCCCATCAAAGCTGAAGGGTTCTACAAGGCTATCAATAAGTTATTTTCCCTACTCATCTCTAGTCTGGTACTGGTTCTCTCTCCTCCCACTACTATTTTGCATGAAAACTAATCACTTCCATCCCCTATTTTTTCCAGAGATTAATATCATCAATTTGCCTATCAACAGTTTTGTATGGTATAAAAACACTTCTGTAAACCCTTAAAACAATATAATAAATAAATAACCCCTAAAAAGTCTTTCTTTCTTTCTCTGTTCAGCTGATCTCCATCTTCTGGCCACAAGTACACACTGCAGGTCATCTTCGTATTTTATAGACAGCCTGAACCAATAAAACTTCACACCAATATAACCTGTTTGCCACAGCACTTAGAAAGCAATAAAATCAAAGAACACTTGCTTATTTTTGTTTTTAAATGACATTTTATGAATACTGCAAATGTTTCTAAATTTTTTACCTGGTTTTCTTGTGACTGTTCTTTTTGCTTGTTGTTTCCTTTTCACTTTTTTCCTTTTCTACTTTGTCTTTTTTCTCTTTCTTTGATTGTGTAGGGGGCACAAATTGCTGAGGAACCTGTTGTGCAACCAGCTGAGAGACAGGTCGAGGTTTCCTGTGTGCACATATATATAGACATGCATAATACTTAGACTTTTCAAGTCTCAAACTGTCTACACTTCAGTTACTGACATTAACCATCACTGTAAGAAGAAACATTGTTTAAACACATCTTGCTGCTAATACTTCATTAAAACAGCATATAAAATTTAAACCCATTATAGCCTTTTGTTTCACTTACTTGCATTATCAACAAATGAGATTCTTTTTTTTATTTTTCAGCATTTAGAGACCGTATTTGCAATGAGCCCTCTTCTCACAGCTGTCATATCCAGACAGAGAGCTCAGAGTGAGCTCCAAAGTACAATTCTTCCAGAAATTATATTACCACCCACTCCCAGCCCCTTCAAATGTTGAAATGCTCTTGTTTGAGTCTACTCCAATACAGAAGTAGACAATCCTTATCACAAAAAGGAAAAAGCTGACCTTTAAGGTATCAGAGCTAAAGCCATTGTTGGTCTTATAGAACAAAACTTATGTGTTTTCAGCTCAAACAAGCTTATTGGAGGCAATAATAAATCGCGTTGTGTATCATTTTTATCATGTTGTTCACTGGAAAAAAATACACTGCTAATTAATATTAGTAGGATATAGCTGTCAGAACACATATCCTTTGGAAGCTGGCAACAGAAACATAAGACCACATTCCATCAGTATACACAGTGCAGGTTTCATTTCCAAGTTTTGATCCAAACTAAAAACCAGTGTGAAAAGAGCAGCAGCAGGCAAAAGAATTTCAACAGTTTATTATTTTTACATTTTCCAAAATATTATTTTGAAATGGATTAATTTTTTATTCTGTTTTGTATTAGAATACAATTATTCTAGTTTGAAATGAAACATTTTACTCATTCCATTGCAAGTGTATCTACTTGTTATGCAGTTTAGGAATTAAGAAATTTCAAGTCATGTTATACAAAAAAGTTTCTGTTGTTAAGGCTTTGAAGATGCAAATTTCTTCTCCAAAAGAATGCTTACCCCGCCAAGCTCTTGGGTTTTGTTAGTTGGATTGTGATGTTAGGTTTTTTAAAATAGAAAAAGCACAAAATATATGCACTGTGATACTCTGAAAATACAAAACTGTTATTAAAGCAACAGAAGCTATCAGCTCACACACATACTTAGTTATGCCAACCCACAGGATCACACTACTGGCACTTGCTTGGGTGAAGAGATGAGAAAAATATCAAGTGCAGGAAATCAAGGCAGCTCCCATTAACAAGTTATATTTTCAGTAATGATTGATTGCAAAACTTCAAGTTACAGACTGAAAGCCAAATTACAAGAATTCATAAAGTGTAGGAAAGACAGTTAATATAAATCAGCTGAGATTTCATGAGTCTTCACAGTAAGTTCTTAATGAATTAAAATAAATTGAAAGAAAGACTATCAACACAATAGAACTTTGGGATAAAAGCTAGACTACCCTTACCCACTCATGAACTAAGCCTACACTGACTCATGGAGGGACAAAGAACAGGAACAAATCCCTTTAATGAAAACTACCCAGCTTATAGCACTAGAACCTTGAAAAGCACACACTGAAATGAACCCACAGTGAACAACTCAAATGGTCTCAATAGACTACAAATGTGTAGGTTAACAGAGTACATAAGACATTTTTAAGGAAACTTGCCTCAGAATTTTTTCAACCTTTTGTCACAGTAGTTCATAACAGAGCAAGAACCACCAAGGTGCAATTGATGCACAAGCTTATAATTTCAGGTGGAAAACCGTTGTGATATATAAAGAAAACTGATGCTCTGTCTTGAATTGAAGATTGCTCTGGGAGATAGGGATACAGTTTGTCATGACAGTCAAGGGACAACCCTTTCATTACTACGCAGTGACCTGAGAGAATGATGGGACACGTTACTTATGAACTACGACACTAGTGAACTTGACACACCATGAATTGTTTCCCAGGAGTGTGGACAACACCATGATTATGGAAACTTGTTAGAAAGGGGTAGAGAGGGGAAAAAATAATCTTAGCCAAGTAAGTTCTGAATTTATAACCATTTCAGTTCCTGAGGGCAAACTAGATAATTTCTGTTAGAGTACAGATGGGAAATTAAGCTTAGTTCTAAGTCCTAGAACTTTTTTCCTAATACCATAAAACTAATGAGACTGAAAAAAAATCCTTGCAACAAGGAGCAGAAGTCAGTAAAGGCAAAAACCCTCACAGAAATCATATTTTGGAAGATGAACTAAAAATTAATCAAGAGGTTCTACGTGACTTTGCTGTGACAAGAGATTCCTTCCATTAAACAACCATATTTTTTGTCAGTTTTTCCTATAGCTATCAGTTACATCTCTGCTCTAAATTTTATTATCTGCTTTCTCACATTCTGATTTATTAAATGAGGCATTCAAGATTCCTATATTAAAAACATCAAGAAAAAAAGTAATTCATCTCTCAACACTAGGAATGCCTTTCAAGTGCTCCATTTTTTTCCCCAGGTACTCAAAAGAGGCTAATGAACTGCAACCAAGCACTTTACAAGCCATGCAGTTGTCAGGAGGTAACTCTACTACACTCATGAAGCTTGAACCTGATAGAATTGTTCCTACTTAGTAGTAGCTGAATCATGTCATTCAAGCATGAATAAATTCATAGAGAAAAGGCTATTTCAGAGAAGATAAAAGTAAGAGAAACTATTCCTGTATCAGGAAATTGATTTTGATGATATGCCAAAATACAACATTTTAAATTATTCATTTTCTAAACCAGTTAAAGACTCCTTGCAATACACTGCTACAGATAAAGCAGATATGATGTTAACATGGCCTTTTGTTTCTATTTATGGTAATTTGCTCTTTAAGAATAATCAAGAGCACCTGAGCTAACTGGTGTTTAGAAAGAAGCTCTATAATCTTCTGCATTAAGATTATATGCAGTTTTGCCTCTATCACTGGACAACTACTGGACCACCACAACTGAACAATCCAGAACTACAGGCAGAAATGCTCATAAAAACAATACCTATTATTTAGCCAGCCCCTAAAAGCTTTGTATTTTTGCCTAGTAATTCCACTTCAAAGGAGAACACTAAGAAAGGCATATGCTATTACAAAAGATAAGTGCTAGCAATTCTTTCCAGAGGTGAACTTTATGGTTTAAGCACTGCAGCCATACCAAGAAACTGATTTACTGAGCTTCCAAGACATCTCTAAACATCACCTCTCTGAATATTGCACTCCCCTTCTCTATTACCTACCTTTCCTTTTTAGACAGTGTTATCTTCTTTTAAGTTGACATCAGCCATACTTCTACCTACACTTCTGTTCCAATCTTATCCAATACAGTTTTATTAATTATCTATTTCCAAAGTTGTTTTCAAGGTCCTACTTGATAGGCACTTGATAGTCTCCTTTAAAAAAATAGGAAAACTAACATTTTTGGTTCTTTAACAGCCAACAGTCATTAAGACAAACATATGAGGATAAAGTTTTCATCTTCCCTTAAATTCCCATAAATGCTCAAAACCAAGGATGTCATAATTTTAACTCTAGTCTTCTTGTTGCAGGATGTAACTACATTTTATCTTACCAGGTTTGATCTAGCTGCTGGTTTAGAAAGCATATTTAGAGGCTGCAGAAACTTGTCTTCGCTTTAGCATTTGTGTGCAGAAACTCATTCAGTACTGACATTCTCAAAGGAAGAAAATATTTAATACTGCGAAGAATGAACTGGTTTTCTTTTCTGACATTCTTTAAAAAAAAATCTTTATAGCACAGAAATTTACATGTCTAGAGATGAAAAATAATCAAGAAGACCACATGATATACGGAACTGTTGCCCTGAGTCATCTTCATGACCCAGAGCTCAACACAATACCTTCCTGCACATAAATAATTTTGGACATCTCACAGCAGTACATGCTTCCTTGATTTCCCTCACCTAGTATTCATCAATAACCTATGTCAATATAATTTTCACTAATTTGGAACGATGAATAACTTGGTCTCATTACAGCAAAGCAGATCCATTTTGAGAACCAAAATAAACAAAAAAAATCTATACAGTACTGATGACCAACAGACACCAGAAGTACAGTAAACTCTCAGTTCCCTGAGTTGTGCATCAAACATGCAGACAACCAAACTGGTTTAATGCTGAAGCATCTTGGTGTTTAGCTGAATTTAATTTATATAGAGCACAACTACATTTGCACAATTCTGCTTCTGCAGCCATCACAAGTCCACAAAGCATCTAATGTCTTCTTCACTACTCAGAGCATAAGCTCCAATTCTGACAGACATGTGTCAATCAGCTCTAGAGTTCATCTGCCACAGTCTGGCAACAAGGAGCACAATGGGGCCAACTGTGATTGTTTTTCCATGAACCACTCCCAAATCTACCTACATCTCAAGAGAGTCCTGCGTTAGCATGAGGTGCCCCTGCATGTACAGTTGGGAGTGGATTTGTTCATTTGGTGCCACATATCCTGAGTGGCCAGAGCCAGCCAAATAAGGCTGCCAAGTAGCACACAGTGCTACCAAGCAGGTGAGACTGGTGAAAGCACAGACATCAACAGTCCAACAGAGCAGCCAACACATTAGCTTTGAGTTAGTGGGAGCCATCCTGGACTTGAAGTAGTCCACACAGAACCAGTACCCATATCCTCCCATCATCCACAGATGTCAGAACATAACCTATACTTTTCTATACAGAAATCTAGATGTTATAATTAAATCCCATTGCTTTTCCTAACCTGTTGAGGGAAGTGGATTGTCATCTATAATGTGTAGTTTAGAGGCTTCAGACATCCTGAAGAACTTACTCAAAGGCACAGTCTTTCCTGAAGCTCTATCTCCCATTTTGTATATTTTACTACTGCAGAAATATTAAAATGAAAATTTCCCAATTGAAACACAATGGGTCTAGATTAAGGAAATGCTGTCACCTTAGCATTCAATCAAGCTGAAAGATGTTCTTCAACAGAAAACCTGGATCCAGAATATCCTTCCACTCTACTTAAAATTTAAGTTAATGCACAACTCTTCTTAAATGGAAATTCTTCCATTTTAATGAGATCCTTTCCTTCCCTTTCCTCAAGTCCAGCTACCTCCTGGCTTCAATTCAGGCCAATAGCTCTTGCCAGAGGCTTATCCTGTCTCAAGTGGCAAATTATCTGTTTTCTAAAGCTAGGGACACATGCAACTTGTCTAAAAACTTAAAATAGCACATTAGGCCTGATACTTAAGTCTGCTACTGGGCTCTGGTCAACTTACTTGCCAAATTTTCCTCTTATAACTAGAGAATAATCTAGTCCTGTTTTACTTAGCTATCAAAAAATTGATACTATTTTAATTACAAATTCCTCTTACTTCCTGGTTTCCTATTAAACTTGTCCTATCTTAAAAATCAGGAAGAAATTGTCTGTGAAACACTGTTCCTACAGAAGGATGTTATGTCCTAGCTGCCCAAGATGGAATTGATTTATTCTGGATTCATAGACTCAAATTTCTCTTCCAAATACTAATCAGTTACCTTGTGAATGACAGCAGAATTCAATGAGAGAAGTAATGCCATGGAATCAAAGAATTGTTTAGGTTGGAAAAGACCTCTGTGATCATGATAATACTATCAAACAGAAGGGGTAACTATTATATACCTGGAACTGTCTATTCATCAGAACAGATCAAGACTGATCAGCAATGTCTCATCTCCTACCATGTTTTTCTTCCCAGAAAAAAAAAAAAAAACCTCCCAAGAAAAACAAAGTCTGTGATATTTCTTCATATTTTTTCACATTTTTAATGTAGAATCACTACATGGTATCACATACGTTTCAAAATTCCAACTTTGCAAATGAATGTCATCCTTTTTTCAACTTCTTAGAAAAAAAACCCCACCACCAAACCAAATCTGGCTTCAGAGATTTAAAGAGGTTTTATTCAAAGACACTCCTAATCCTTAAGCAGTACCATTTATTTATCTACACTTATCTTCCCTGCAAGGAGACATGGACTTTTTGTTCAAGACAGCAGATTTATTCCTTAAGAAAGAGAAGTTAGAAATATCTGGAACAGAAACTTAACTGATTTCATCTTACCCTTGGTCATAGACTCCTTTCCTCAAAAATGAAAAATCTTGAAATATAAAGTATTCTTCCTTTTCAGGTGATTCAGGAGGACAGAATAAATGCTTCCAAGCTAATGCAAGTTCCCACATCTGCTACTCAACTTCTTGCTGCTTTTAGGCCCTCACTGCACAGGGCTTAGGCAGTGAATTCAGCGTGTTTCTGAACATCAGTTTCTTTCTGTCTCACCAGCATGGCATAACATTGCCATTTCCGAAGGACTCATTCTTCGGAAATCTGTAGTCTAGTCAATTAGTGCCCTGAATTTTACTCTCCAGGGTTTTACAGGAATTAGCAAAATTGCTATAGTCAAAAGGTCTCACAAGTAGTAAATAATCTATTTATATATGTCATCTTTGGTCAAACTCATGAAGCTGACTGCTAACGAACAGAATCAATACAAAAAAGAAATGCTTTTGCCTTTAGAGTTTCCACATAGGATTATTTCTATGGTGTCTCCTTGGGAAAGTTTTGGAGATCATTCCAAAAACTGCATTGTAAACACAGGGTATGCTGATGCATTATGGATTAAACCTAGAACACTCGTCACAGTTCTGACTAACGTAGTAGAAACTCTAAAATGAAAGTCAGGCATTCCCAATTCAATATCTTTGTGCAAAGCATAGAAGAACAAGGTCAATCAGCTTATAGGAAAAAATATCTAGAACTACACACTGGGCTTCAGAGAAAGTCAGTCAGCTCCTCCAACTAACCACTCAAGTGTTCCTGAAGCCACCTTCTTCTTCATTTACTACTGATGAAGAACAATTGCTTAAAAAGCAACCTTCTGTAAATAGATGATTGTATCCCTCTCTCATTCATGCCCTGCAGACTTGTCTATCTCCTTTTGATCTGTTCCTTTGTTTCTAACTGAGCTGACTCAGCTAATATTTTTTTCAAATGGAATTCCAGCATCATTCTTATACTAGTATTCCTCCTCCACCAGCTTTTGCTACTCCCTCATCTAGCAATGATTTCAGAAATGCCTTATAAACCCTGATAAAAATCCTTATTTGCTGATGTTTGTTTCATACATGTCTTTTGTAAGTCTAAACAGAGTACAGTTAAGGGCATTAAAATCTTGTTGAGAACAAAGTTGAATCATTCAAATTCTACTCTGTTCTTTCATTACGACACTGGGTCATCTCGCAATACAAATGTACAGACTTTAAATATCTTATAATTTATTTGAAGATCATCTTCCACTCACATCTATCCTAAATACAAATGTCTCAAGAGGCTAATAGAAATCTGATATCCACAGTAATACTCTAGTCTCCATTTTTCCAGTCATTACTGGAATGTCAAGAAAAGCTTATCTTCACATACTTTCTACTTCCTCATCATATTTTAGCTAGTCTCCACTAAAATCTCCTCCACCACATGTCCTCATTTCTCTAAGGTCCACGTTCTCAAATATCTCTTAACACAGTAACTACAGTAATTAAGTTAAAAATAAAAGGTTGTTCCTAATCTTGAAAGCAAGCAGATATATAGAGGGAGACAAATAGAAAGAGGCATGATTTTATAGCAAGCAGCTTTTTAAACAAATTGAAGGACGTGAAGAAGTGGTTTTAAGTAGAAGATTTTCTAAGGTGTGAATACTCCTGTAACGTATAAGAACACCTTCACATAGATATGGATGTTTTGAGCAATTCTTACAGCATTTATTTGAGTAACTTTTACAGGGCACATCCACAGTTGAATATTGCAGCAATATTAGAATATGAAGCTTCCTGTGCATTTTCAAAAAGACATTAATTATGCAAAGATCTAACTCTAACTTTGTAATAGAGCTTAAGACAGCTTTTCACTCAGCATATCACAGAACAGGTTGCAACCAGCAGCTTTGGAATGTGACTTTCCATGATGGATCAATGATGTAGATTTAGATGGCAGAACATCTAGATGGCTCCAGAACAAAAGAAAGATTGCAGAAACTGAATTTGAAATATAAGTAACCCATTACCTTGAAGTAAACCTCACTAAGAAGTCAATAAACTTTCCTCCCACCCATCAGACAGGTCTTTTTGAGGGCTACCTCCCTTCTCCTACCCCCATATACTGATAACAAGTTACTATGTCAAGAAAGCAATTCACATTTCCAATTCCTCAGGCATGTTTTCACTCTTTATCAGAGCGAAAAAGTCTGCAAAACAGGTACACTGACACTAGTGATTTTTGTATCTATGTCCCTTCCAGAGTCTCTTTTTCCTCCCAATATAACTGGTTTTAAGGACAAAAAATGTAAGCAACTTCACCTAAACGTTCACCTAAAAATTAAGCATATACACAGCTATCTGACTCTTCCCTGCTTTGAGCTAACCTCTGCCTCTGAAGAGCTTAACTTCAAAGAGACTGTTCTTCTTTTCAAGACTAGGAATTCACAAAAAATGTTGGAAGGCTGAGGCCTACATTTGTATAGACATTGAAATGGTATTGACAGTGTTAAATAAAATAAAGAAGACCAAACTAAATTAAATTATGCATCACCATCTTATCAAGGCTTAAAATACAAAAGAATTTCCTAGGAGTCAAGAAATTGTTACCTGAATTCTTTATAATACAGAAAAAAATAACTACAACCAAGACATGCATGCATATATTATGGCACTGCAGTAGCTGCCCTAAAGTAGTAATGCTGGCAATCAACAACCAATTTGACACATAGAGAGTAGCAAAGTCTTATTAAACTTCCAAGTAAGAAGGTAAAAGTTTAACTGTTACTTTTTAGGCCGTTCATTCCAGTTTATGCTTAAACCTGTACCATTAAGGTATAAGTATATGCAATCTGGCTGCACAGAAACCAACCAAAAAATTCCCTACCTTTTTACTGATCTTTGTGCTTCAAGACAATGAAATTTTCAAGTGTTAGTTTGACAGTAAACACTTAAAAGCAATGTTTTTTAAACTTCAATAGTAGAGGGACTATTTTTGTTAAATGTAAAACACTAGTTCATAAATATTAGAGAATTGTTAGGCAGTCGTACACACAAAATGCACAGCAGCTTTTAGTATATCCTCCCATCTATTTGCAGACTAGTAGCTACAGCGCTTCAGACTTTATTTTCTTCTATCAGGCAATTTTTCGTCTAACCTAACATTTTCTTCTAGATTTGATACATAAGCAAAAAAATTGATACAAAAGCAAAAATTTGCTTTTTAAAATCACATTTAACTTTTTATTGACTATCATATCTACTCCACAATCTCTTTCTGAAGCACCTTGTACAAGAGCTTTCAGGTTCTGCCAAACAATATTCCAAGACAAAGGAAGTTGCTTTTTCAACTTCACTATAAATCCAGCACAAACCTTTGGTCCATTACTATTGCTGGTTTTTGAGATCAAATTCCAGTAAGCCACAGATTACCTCTTAATAAAAAAGGCTCACATCAGTGACTATTAAGCACATCAGTGATATTATTTAAAGCGAACAGGAAATCATCAGGGACACTGTGTATACTAAGAAGTATTGCAAATGCTGTGGCCAGTTAAATCTTGCAAACTGTGTTCTACACAGAAGCAAGCAGCTCATGTTGTGATGTCACTCCTGATTTTTAACAGTTTAAGTTCTGTGAAAAGTAAAGAATATTTCCTACTGCCAAATTCTTCTAATAGAAGTACAAGTTGCTAGCAATTAAATTAAATCACTACCAGGAGAAGCAGTCTTTGGGTTCTGACACAGATCAGCTCAGACTCCCTCAGTCAATAGTACTCTATTAAGCTATTCATAGAATAAAAACTATCAGATTAAACTACATTTAGCTTGCTGTGTCACATGAATATCCCCTCACTAATCACCACACAAAGCCATCTTGTGAGAAACCAGTCTTTATTGCTACATCGAAGCAGTTCATGATTACATGAATCTTCAACACTTTGCTATCCAAAATTATTTTTTCTCATTACCATTACTTCTGTCATATGCTAGAGTGTTAACAGGCCATTTCATTGCCTCTGCAAATAATGCAAGTGAATAATTATGACAGTGCAAACAATGGAGCTAGTGGTCTGTATGAGAAGACATGATATAGATCCATCTGCATACAGCAGAGAAGCAATGCAATTTCTGCACATCCTATGTATATTTGAATTCTAACTTTCAGACACCTCTGATTTGTGCTTTCATATTCCTAGCTGTTTTACAGTATGAATCATTTACTTGGAATTCATCCATTCAGTGCATTTCTAGCAATTCCATCTTTCAATAAAAGCTGATTCAATTAGAATAGGCTCACATGACCCATATGGTTTTATCAGTCACTGTAAAAATGTGCAGAAAACTACCCCTTGAGGCAGTGTCCCTATTTAATCATTCCCTTAAAGGGAATGCCCTATTTTCCAGATGACATTTAACAGATGAGGCCAGCAAGTCTCCTGAAGACAACTGGTACAGTGCACAACAGCCTGCTCTAAGAAATCTCTCTATCAGTACCTTTAGAAAGACAAAGTTCATCTTCATGGATAGTCTTCAAAGCAGCCATCAAACGTTACTTCTCCAACAACAAGTTAAAAGGCTCCAACCTCTTGCATACTGTTAGAATTCTTCCCCATATGCCACAAGCTGTGGTGCACCAATGCTCAGTGTGACAGCAATATTGAAAATACTCTGCTTGAGAAACATATTGGTATCAACTAATTTATGTTTCCTAGATGACAATGAGCTACATATGAGCAGGGGTCAAGAAGCTCAATGTCCTCTAAACACCTCTGAGGAGGCAGTATTTTGGAGTCTACAGAAAAAGGAGTGGTTACAGTCTCCTAGACCCCTAGATTCTTGGGATTCGTGGGGAAGAGACCTCTTCCAAATGCCAATCCCACAAAGGATTGGATCCTTCAGGCTGCTCCTCTGTCTCTTTCCTGCAGAAACTGTGAAACCCTCTTACACCTATGCAAAAAAACTTGCAAAACATGAGGATCACACTGATGCAGCAGTGTGGTCATTGTTGCACTGAACAGGGCCAATACTTGGTACAGCTAGTTTTGTGATCAGACTGGAAGGAGCTTGCTTCTGACCTATCGTATCTGTTCTGCACCAGAGGTGTCATCTTCCCAGAAACTGGCAGCAGTCTAGAAACTTCTTCCATTCAGAGCCAGCCCCACAAAGATATCCACCTTAAGCAGAGAAAAAGGCTACACACTTTCCCTAAAAAATCAAGTCTTCACAATGTTCTTCATTAAGATGTATATTAATCTAAAAAGATGCTACAGAATGAGTCGTCACATCCTCTTTTATCCTTCTTATTCAATTAGAGAATTTCTAGTGCACCTGGAAATCTGTGACCCTAATCACAGATTTCAATGATAGCCATAACAAACAACTTTTCTTTCTCAGCATGTGCCAAACCAACTTTTTTCAGCTTTTAGAGTTGGGAACTCTATTCCATAGTGAATTTTCAAACCCCTACACATTCACACAATTTTTTTCTACTAGGCACTGTCATATGAGCTATGTGGTACAGTGAAAGTATAGTCAAGCATTTTGGAAAAGTTTAAAGATAGGTTCCAAATCTTCAGTAAGTTAGAATAGAAAAATTTTCAATTGCTTGTTTCCTCCCCACCCCTCAATTCCTAAGAAAACAAGAAAAAACTTGTAGCAGACATCAAGGTCATACCTTCTAGTCTTCAATCTGACTTTTGATGGAAAGTTTGCCAGCCAAAAGCCTCCCAACAACATTCTGCAGCTGAACTTTCCAAGTTCAAGCCTGCTCTACATCAGCATACCACATACCAGTGGAATGCACTTCAGAGAACAGACAATCCTCAGGATCTCTCTGTCCTACTTAAACCAGGATAAGCCACTGCGTGAAAGTATAAAAATTGAACACTTAGTATTTTGTTCTAACTCGCCTACTTCAAAAGTATCTTGTAGCTGACTGTATGAGCCAAGAAGACATCATTTGATACTCCGAGGATGTTCTGCAAAGCATACTGTTCATTCTAACCTGACTTTCAAGATGAAAAGTACAGATATTTCTATCAAGTTTTAAACAGGAACAGGCATAGTGGGCTGTCACAGCAATCAAGGAAAAATTGGATAAAAAGTTAGGAGCAGAAAATGCAAATTCTCATCCCTTCACAAGTGATACAAGAGCTTTCTTTTTACCAGCTAATCTTCTCTTTTAATACACTTCATCTTATTTTAGGTGTTTATTCAAATCCTAGTAGCTTTTAGTCTAGGACAGACAAAAAGACACATAGAATAAGAATATCTACACATAGAATAAGAATACCTGGTGGCACTAAAAGCAAAGATGACATTTTCACCAAAAAAAAAAAAAAAAAAAAAAACCAAAAAAACCAAAACAAAAACCAGCAAGCAAAGCTACATATATCAAAACACACACTACTTATGCCCAAAAGAAAAGTATTTAATCATGGAAAGAAAGCAAATACCGGATGGCATAAAGTCCTCTTT
The DNA here is from genome assembly GCA_013397555.1 of Urocynchramus pylzowi. Classification (NCBI taxonomy): domain Eukaryota; kingdom Metazoa; phylum Chordata; class Aves; order Passeriformes; family Fringillidae; genus Urocynchramus; species Urocynchramus pylzowi. The sequence goes on from VZRH01003515.1 coordinate 1,047,042, forward strand.
GCTTCAGTACCCACACAAAAGTTTAATTCCATATAACTAAATTAAATGAGGGAGTATGAGTTCAAGCTAGAATAAAAGAAACAGACCACGGAATGTTATTTATGGCAGTCAACAGCCTCTAATGAAATTCACCCTCAGAGAAAGATGTTTAGAGAATACAGGAAAGGTGAAAGAAGTCATCAAGTACTGCAGAAGAAAAAAAAAAAGGAAAAAATAATAAGATGGGCAAATAAAAACTTCAATCTAATTCAATTTCAGAAAGACACTAGAATGAAATTATTTAAGAATTGGGAGCATTAAAGGATAAAGCCAATTGGCTTAACAGTCTAGTTTCTTTCTTTAATGGACTAGTAGCCCTGCTGACTAGGAGAAAAGAAATACACGCTGCCAGTCTTGACTTGCAACACAGCCAAAAATATGTTTTCCCACTTAAGCTAATCTATGACGAGGACAAAGTTGTGCAGAATGAAGTTCAAAATTTGAGTTCACTTGCTTAATAGCTCCCAACAACCAGCTGTAGATATATTTACGTGTATCTATGGGGTAGCATTTATAGTGAAGTTCTACAGGGATATTATTTAATATTTTTAATTATAATTTGGACAAGGTATAAGGAGTAGAACAAGAATCAAACTGAGAGGTGGTGAGAACTATCTGACAAGACAATCCTGCATGAAGGTGACTCAAAATGAAAATTATGAGTTCCAAAAAAGACAGCACAAAGCACAGCAGGCCCCACAACGACATGAATAAAAGCCCTACTTGAGTAACAAGAAGATACAAAAAGATACCAAGCTGCAGTGGATCAAGTAGATTACAATTTTTATGAGCTTCTTTGGGTAACAAATTAAAATACCTGCAAGGCTCAAAACAACAAAGATTTAACATGAGATTTAACATTAAAAAAAAGTCAACAACACTCTCCCTACTCCCTTCTAAAATACAGATTTGATTTACTTTTGGTTGGCTGCCCATTGCATTCTCTATTGCCCATACTATTTATATATATATTGCTCCACCCATGAGGAGCACCTAACAGAGCCACCCAATCAATAAAAATTAATCCATTGTTTTATAACAACATTGAAACTGAGGTGTGCAGAATTCTTAAGTTTCACTATATTTTCAGGGAAAACAATTCCTAAATAAATTCCTAAATAATTTTAAAGGTTATTTTTAAAAACTCTTTTTAAAAATAAGGCTGGAAGTCCAGAATGACTGATTACTCAATGGCTACCGACATAGCAAAAGAGAACTACTTATTGTTGCTCCTCTTCATAATTTAATATTAACACTAAACCATAAAACTTGTCATATACAATCCATATTTTACAAAGCTCTGTATGACTTTTCCATTCACTTTGTTCCTGCAAATATTTCCTTCTCTAAACTACCATAAGTAACAAAGAGCTCTTGAGTCTGTTGAGCTTGATTCAGTCATGTATTTGTGAAATCAGCACGCCAGGCAGTTCTTCCTCTTTTTCTCCTTCCCAACCTTCCCCCTGACACGCACGCGCATGTGCACACACAGAGGCTGCATTCTGGAAGGCAGAAGAGTCCTTAACAAGCTGTTGTGAAACAGACACGTTAAACCAGATATACAAGAGAAGTACCAACTCTCTGTCCTCAGCAGTACTGCATTTCAACAGAAATACAAATACCAGATTTGATTAAATGTAACTGATTTGTGCTTATAAACATCCAGATGGTACATGACTAAACACATTGCACATGTTTTCTGAAGAAAAATGACCTTGATATCCAAGTTAAAAAATTAAGCATTTTATTTATGAATCTCAAAGCACAAAACAAACTCACGGCAGTTCCAAGCAGAGACCTGTATCTCATATTTAGGAGGTGATCAGATACGATTATAAAATACATTAGAGGGCCAAACTCTCAGGCACAGTCAAGGAACATCGACGAAATACCAAGGAAATATATAAAGATTCTATCCCAGTTCCTTATATCTCACACTCTTAGGTGTCTGGTGGGATTTAAATTTGGCTTTTCATACCTTAGCCTGTGAGAAAAGGAATGATTCAGTGATGAAGATAAATAGATCATAGAATGCAGAAGCCATGCCCCCATTTGGCTGGTTATATATTATCTCTACTTCAGCAGCAAAGGACATTAAGAGGTATAGATCCCAAATCCACAAAAATTCATCCTTACTAAACATGACTTTCTCATTCTGGCTACAAATTTCAGGGTCTATTTTATAAAAGATATTGCATTTAAGAGCTCACTCAACATGTGTATCAAATAGTAATTTCTTATAAAATCACCCTAAATCCAAGTTAAAAAAAAAAAAGGAAAAACCCACAAATCTTTACAGAAGTCATTTGTACCTGTCTCATCTCCTTATTCTCCCTTTCCCCCAGTCAAAAAAAAAAAGACCTTGAACAGCATGCACTAAGACTCAGATTCATTGACAAGATTAAGTTGGTTTTTTTTAATTCAAAGCAAGTAATGAAAGTTGTTCTAAAAAAATAAAATAAAACCATACAAATCATAAAATACACATCTGTATAACAAATCTTCCCCTACTACTAGTTAAGAGAGTTTTCACTATTAGTGAAAACATCCTTTATCCTCACAACATCACAACAGTAAAAACATCCTTTATCCTTAAAGGGCCACATTTGTGGCCCCTTTCCCTAATTTAAAAATCACAGAATATTATCAAGTCTGAAAAGGGGAAATTGATCATACTTCCCCGCATCCTTTTTTTTCCTTTGCTTACACAATAGAATTATCATTACAAGCACTTCAAAGTTTAAAAAGCCAGCATTTGCAGTTCCTCCTGCAGCTCACTACACTGCCCTGGATACTCATCATTCACACTGAAAGGAGAAGTGGTTTGTAACAGCATGGAAATAGAATAGGATCCTGCAACTAGAGATCAGACCACATGCATAAAAACCACATGAAGGAAAGCAAAGTGACAGGTAATTTTAAATCTGGATGCTATTGCTAACTGAATAACAAGAGCTTTAATAACACTTCTGAGGAAGTTGAAGCAGAGGTGACAACAGGGCAGTAATGCAGCCTCCTAGAAGGCAGCAGAGAGTAGGAAACATGCACTCCTTTAGAGGGAATGCCAATCCTCTTGTGTACTTCTTCCCAGCAACACAAACTCTTAATCTTTAGCTTTGCAACACATCTAAATTACAGTGACTAATGGTGTTAGCTGGCAAGGAAAGCAAAAATCCAAACATCTGAAGGACAGACAAACTGGGAGCAAATACTCGCTGCAATAAGGTCTGTCCAAGGATCCAGCCCAATTCTTGAAGGTCAACCAGTATTGGCAGATAGTGACATAAAGAACAGAAGAAAGAAATGGTAGCTTGCCAGTGGAAGCAACTTTCTTTTGACAAAGCAGTAATTGTGAGAGTCAACCCAAATTCAGGAACCCCATTATAATCTCCCCAGGAGCCATATAATTCTTTTCCGTGTTTTCAGCATACCATCATTGCCTCTGCTGCTTTTACACAGCTCCAGTCTGGGCTTTTTCAGTGCTCTAGCAAAGACTTTTCTGTACAGCATGAGTGACAGAGGGGAAATGAAGATTTTCAAGTGATTTAGTCTCAGCAAAACTTAATTTCATGGGGCAAGGAAACACTTACTTAGCCTAAAGACTTTTCCTCTTGCCAAACTACAATGGCTTTTGCAAACAACAAACCTTCTCAAAAAGGTCATACAATTTCTTTATAATGGAAACTATTAGGCAATCTAAATATAGAAGTCACTACTAGTTCCCTCTATAATACAGTACATTAGGGTTTTATTCAGTATTCCTTACTTGTGCTTCTAATGAATTTCAGCAGGAGATTTGTTCAAGAAAGGAGTACTTATTACAGTCCTATGTTCCTTACATTTATATAACATCTTTCATCTAGAAAGATTTCAAAATGTCTTAAAGGTCACATGTAGAAAATTACTATACTCAGTGCAGTCTCCTATCAAGAGGAACACAGTAATTTCTGAGAACCCAAGTAACAAACCAGAACAATTTACGTTAGAAAGCCATGTGTACGTGGAGAGTTTAGATCCTCAGTGACACTACCGAACTAATGTCTGGCAATAGTTGTAGAGTAAAAGGTGGAGGGATGCCCATCTGGCAGATAGGATCTTAGTTTTATATTTCACTTGTGGCACATCTAACTGGCACCATGCTGGGGCACTGCTTTAGTACTAGCCCAAAGAGTGCCACCTTGGGAATCAGTAACACCACTTTCTGCAGCATCCAGGATCTCCCTTGGGACATCCCAGTTTAGCCATTCAATGCAATACTGCCATAGACAAAATGTTAATTTAATTCCATGATCTAATCTGCTTTGAAAATTCAGTCTAGAAATAAAATATAATAAAGAATTTGTAAAAATTTGCACTAATCTTAACAATTCTATCAATTACTAAAGAACATAATCCACTTCTAGCCTCTGGCACAAAAGACTACTCTTCCAGAGAGAAGAAATTATTCAACAGTGAAAACACCCACAAACCCTACCCATACCTGAAAATATTTCTGTAAAGGTAAATGTGCATAAACAGTATTAAAAAAAAAAAGTCTTAATCAACTTTGCACCTAATTTCCAGTGGCTTTCAAACCAACTTAGCTTCAATACAATTGCCTGTTTTTCCACCTGCAAATCTGGTCACATTTAATGAAGTTTAACATGAAGAATCAGGTATTACACCTTTCAATACAAAGAAAGAGATTGCTCTGAATTAAAAAAAAAAAAAGCAATTTCCAATATCTTATAGACAAAGCTCTAATCAGTAAAAAAAAAAAACCCACAGTTAAAACTTCTAAGAAAGAACCATTGCACAGCAACAACCATGCTGATGCATCACCTAAATCTAACATCAAGCTTCAAAATGGAAGACTAAAATAAATAAATAATGCATTCTCAGTGCCATCAAAACATGGTAGTATTGTTATCCTACCCCACGTTGATGAAAACCATTTTGTCCTATAGGCAACACCAACAAATGCTCTACCAAGGTAATAATTTGGTCACTTGGACTCCAGGTCCTAAGGAGGAAAAAAAACAAACAAACAAACAAAAAACCAACCAAAAAAAACCCCAACCACCCAGCTGGCCTTTTGTGTTTCTTTGGCACCCTAATGATTCTCTTCATAGACACAAAGGTCTACTTACTGGCCCAAATCATATATCAGAACTAGAGACAAAAGCTGCCTGGCCTAAAACTTCAACTTTTATCTACCTCATGCCATATGTAAAACCTGGATTTTGCAATCATATGAAGATGCAACCCATCTAAACCTTAGGGGAAAAAAAGTCCCATAAATGTACTCAGGGACACATTGTTACAGAGTTTAAGTGGAGGAAAAAAAAACCAACCTATCAACTACAGTTCCTATACCAGGCCACTGTCACAGAGAAAGTGGAAACCAAAGAAAGAAAAAAGACACTTTGTTGCAAAATTATTTAAAAGAGGAAATATTCAAGTGGGGAAACTAGAAGACAATGAAAATATTTCTCAGGCGCTCCATTTTTTGTTTGTTTGTTAAGTTTCAATGTTTTTATCCAGCTGAGTTTCCAAAGCAATAAAACATAATTTTAAACTGACTTTTCTTATCAAACTGACTGGATGTTAAAGAGGCTTTTTTCATTATGCTTTTAAAGACTTTGCATTAATTCATCAGTCTTATTTTGCTGAACAATACTGATCTGTACACATCTCTCTGAGATATAAACGTAATGCCATTGTTGTAACTGGAAACCATAATATATGTGACAGATGCAATTCCCTCTTGTCACATTTACCTTACTGATTTCCTTTGTAAAAAAAAAAAAAAAAAAAACCAAAAAACAACCAAAAAAACCACCAAACAAACCAAAATATTCAACTAATATTCACAACTGAAGTTATGAGAAGTCCTTCCAATACTCATTCTGTTTTTCAGAAGTCAGGGAAACTAGCTCCAGAAATAAAGAATAACCATTTTTGTCAAGCAATTGGACCCAACCTTGCACTTACAATTTCAAACATGTAACATTTATTGCAAGTCATACTCAGCACTGCTTTGACCAATATCTACAAGGTAATTGAGGCTTTTGATAGGATTGCAACTTGATTGCCATTTAAACTTCTCTTACTGATGGGATTAACCCATAGGTATGGTAACGATAAGAAAGGATTCCTGAGCAACGTTCTCTTCTATTAGCATGCATGGCTACAAGTGCACTCAAGTCTGTAAAAAGCCTCCATTCCCCACGCACACATGTTCAGGCCACCGGCAGGCACAGGAACCAGTTAATCCACCGCAAGCTTTGTGACTGGTGTACAGAGAAAAGGTCCTCCTGGGAAGTCACGGTTACGCAGGGAGGCAATTCCATGAAGCGCAGTTCAGCTAACAATTCCTCCCTAAACACTGAAGGGTTATAATCCACCCCCTACAGCCCTCGGAAACCTGCGCGGTGACACTCGGTGATGAAAAGCGAATTAAAATAATACTAATACTACCAATAATAATCAAACAAAAGGGTTATGTATGAGGCAAAGTTAAACTCACAGAAAAAATAATTTAAAATAAACTTAAGAAAAAAAAATTTAAAGGGTGAGCGTCTTAGCAGGCACACCCTAGGGGACAGTTCTTTTTCGTGAGAAGGCACAATCTCTCCAGGGTTAGGGTGTGCAGGCAATTATGCCCTTCCTGCTATTTATTATTTCTGTTTCTACACAGGCCGGCGCAGGGCTGGGTCAGGTTCACCGAGGAGCCCCGGGCCGGGGGAGGCTGTGTGTTCCCGCCCCCACCCCTGATAAACGAGACCCGATTCCTGTCACGGCCGCCCTCCCTCTCCCCCCGGGGATGCACCGCCGCTCCCCCGGCCCCAATTCCTGTCACGGCCGCACAGCCGCTCCCTCGCCGCCCCCGCTCCCCCTCCGCCGGCGACCCACCGTGTGGAGGTGCCCTTCCTCACGTCGCACATCAAGCACTTGAAGGCCTCGGCGCTGTTGCGGAAGGTGCAGACGCTGCAGTCCCAGTACCCCTCGTCCGAGGAGGGTTTCGGCTGCCGCTTCGGCCTGCGGAGACACACGCGCGCCAGGGGCAGCACCGGCCGCGACGCGCCCGCCGCCCCCGGGGC
>VZRH01003515.1:1054485-1075541 GCA_013397555.1 Urocynchramus pylzowi
CTTCCGATCTGGAACGGGCAGACCGGCAGCGCGAGTGACTGCCGCCGGCCTGCAGGCTCTTCCCTTCACGCCGCCCTCGTTATCGCCCGAGGTTGCTCGCCTTAGCGTCTAGATTGTCTTGCGCTTCTTCCCACAGAAATTGCTCCAGGCCGCGGTTTACAGTAAGAAACAAACGGGAACAAACTGAATACGAACTTCTGCTTAAAAGTCTTGGTCTAAAGCATCCCGTTGGCCTGAGGCCAAGGGAGAACGCGATACCCATACAAAGCCAGGAGAGCTGCGTTACCTTGTCCCCGTGTGCAGGGTGCTGCTTTTGCACTTAAAAGCTTGCAAGTACAGCGTGGTTCTCATGCATCACAGCAACCTCAGACAGGACACGGGTGTTTATCACCGCTGTTATCAGAGTGCACCAGAGCCCAGTCACAGACTAGGATGCCATTTTGCAGGATGCTGTGCAAACAGAACAAAGAGCACATGTTCTAAGAACATAACAAAGCAGTTAGACGCAGGTAGAGAGCAGAATGCAAGCAGACAATAAAATTATACCGGTCAGCATCTCAGTGGCCAAAACTATTACTGATGCATTGCCAAAAAATGATGGGATTTCGAGAACAAAATATGCCCAAGGGGAGTTTTATTGAAGTGTGTGAAGACATAGGCGTGTTTAAAAATTAGGCAAGTTGACAACAGAGAAACTTTCTGATTCTGAAGGCAAAGTTGTCAAGACAAATTTCAGCTAGAAATACTGGGAGAGAGAGGAAAAATGTAGGTAAAGTACTTGACACATTAGGGAAGCAATTAAAGACCCCTTAATTGGGATGTAGCATTTATGAAAAAGAACGCTGTTACAAGATTCACATTTTTCTCTGTCTCTCTAGGAATGCTGTGTGTCAGCAATTGGAAATGTGTAGGATTTACTTGTATCTGGCCATTTATCCTGAATTCCTTCAGCATTCACATCCAGCTTCCACTATTGCCATTTTCCTCACCTTATGGTTCTCTTTCTGTATTTGCCTCACCTTTCCCTTTCTTTCTCTACTGCAATTTCTTTCTTCCATATCTCTTTATGCTTCTCATGCAGTCTTCTGTAAATTATGAACAAAATGTAAGGATTGCACATCTGAGGGTGAGGCATGCCACACACAGCTAGCCTGAGTTCATTCACAGTTAGACATCTACATGGACTAGGAGCCCAGACCCAGCTCTCAGCAGGAGAAACAATCTCATGCTGAAGGTGATTGATTTTGAAGGTGATTGTATTCCTAAGACAGGAAGAAAAATGACTCACTTATGGGTGCTATTTCTTTCCATTGACTATGAAGAGTGCTTTGCACCAGTAGTCCAGAAGTGGATGTTTAAAATTACAGAATTATGTGATGTGTCCCACCTGTGCTTGAACCTGACATTATATAGAAATCTCTTGATGGGAAGCAGTAGAGAAACCTGTCTCCTTGCACCCTTTTCCAGAGCACACTCTTTCTACTGTATAAACAAACATTATTTCCCCACTTTTGGAAAGTAATTATTTTGAAACAACTGCTTTCTCTTGACCTTTCTCTGTCACAGCCTACTTTCTCCATACTGATTGTGAGAAACAGAACTTCCACGGATGGTTACAAAGTGCTGAGATATGTTGTAATCCCTCAGGAACCACTCTTGGAGAGGACCATTTCTAATCAGAAGGAGGAAATGCAACTGCCAGCCATAAATGTTATCCCTAACAGAAGAGTAATCTTTCTGGCTGTTGTGTTCCAGACCTTCTGATTTAAGGTCATCACCCAAACGACCATGACTAAAAATTACCATGTTTTCCCAGCAGCATTGGGCTTGTTTCCCCTGAGCTCCAACTAACCCTTATTTTGGGAGCTGTAATGTGGTTTGGATGGTACATTCAAAGTTCAGGTGTATGGGTCATGGTGCTACTCACAGTGGCTATAGGTCAAGTGTGGGTCTTATTCTTCAATAATCCTGAAAGGGAAAAAAGACTATTTTGCTTGCATCCTTGTTCTGTCCTCAAATAGGAACACGAGAGGAGACCACTGAAAGCATCAAGCCATCCCATGTCATCTCTGAAACAGTGATGGAAGGCATTACTTAGCAGCAATGCTGGAAAGCATATGTAAGAAGAGTGTGTAATAGTCAGATACTGAAGAGATTCAGGGGAACTTTGATAAACTGAAAAGGTTGAGAATTCCATACTCAGTTTTTCTCATCCAGTGGTATTCATGTAAACCCAGAAACCTAATCTGTCTTTGCTATATATTTGTATGGCACACAATCTAGAAAGCTTGAATGACAAAATTGGTGGCATAAGTATTAGCAGTCTTTTAAAAAATGTTTTTGGGAAAGAAAAGGGATGAATGAACCATAATTTTGAATACCCCTAAATTTTGACTTTGCCTAGTACAGTTGTTCCAGAGCAATTATTTGCCCCCTGTTTTAATTCAACTGAGCTAAAGTAAACACATTTTTGAGACAGAAGAGATGGGCAGTATAATTGTATCTTTTTACATCAGGTGTCACTCTCTAGCTAGTGTTTGGTCTCTTATTATCTTAAAATTGACATTTTTTGTAGGATTCTTCAAGGGAAATGCTCACAGTATGATTATGATATTGAAAATTATATATGATGATAGCTAGTGGAAGTTATATATTTCAATGTATGGTATAAATGTTCTGGCATTCATGAATTCTCAGCTAAAAGTTTATTCATAATAAAGAGGACGTGAAAGAGCGCGGTAGCAATTTTTAAGTACCTATTGTGTGAAAATTCTTACTGCAGAGAAAATTACAGTTGTTCCCAAAAAAATGTGTTCACATACAAGGTTATTAAGAACAAGCTGGTGCTGTGTAAATCCATACAAAGACTTGCCATTTAGTCAATACTTGAACCATCACTGTGCACAGCAAACCTATGCCAGTTGCTGCATTATCAGCATCTTGAGCAATTAAGTAATCACTTTGTCACTGCTTGAGCTTAAAAAACTCTCCATAACGATGATTATCATTATGTTGTAGATAAACCACATTTTATTCCCTATTCTTTAGAAGGAATACTACATAAGTATAAAATTGTACTAGAACAAATGCATGTTATTCCAGCATGGTGTATCTGTTTTGCTTGGGTTGCACTGGTATAATAAAATTAACACAATTAAATCAATCAATAGGAATTTGACTGGCGAGGGGTTTTTTAACATGTTAGGTATAATAAGGCCTGAGTCCTGGTTGGGTTTCTATGTGATACTGGGGTGGGGAAAAATTAAAAATCAGAGATAGTGAAAAGTGAAAGCTGCTTGCAGACTCTATAATAAAGACAATAAGATTGGTGACAGGGAGCACTGCCCCTCCAGCCTATGTTTGCTCAGCCTCAGGAGCAGCCCACTGACTACTCTTGCTCCTCTTACTAGTGTCTGGAGGCAGGAGAGTGAAATTCTGCTTTAGAAAGGGCCAGAACAGAGAGGGACCAAACCTAGAATACTTCATAACAAAATAGTTTTCACTTCCTTGCATGTACAAGTGTGACCTAAACATATTGTATATTTTTTAGGGAACTATAGCACTTGTAAGAGTTGATTCATCAGCATATCCTTCAGGTTTCACACAGATTGGCCCTGACATCAGCAGGGATATGCTGTCATGAACCTTGAGTAACATGGTGGTAATTAAGTCCAGGAGTCTTTCTAAGGTCATAATTTGACTGTAGTATGCTTATGCAAATTTGGCTCCAAATTCATAAGACAGAGGAGTGTACACAGAACTCTTGCAGGTTACAGCACAGCAGCAGTAGCTGCATGTGTAAGACCAAAAAAAATCTGATCACAATGGTTTGTTTTTCATATTTGTCCTCTGTGAACTGGAATGAAATTATCAAACCACTTACTTTCAGGTACCTGGTAATTTTCAAGTATTTATTTCAGTAACTGCTTACTTGTCATTCACTCTTCTAGTTTGGGCCCAGTCTTTCTCCTTTCAGATTTTGTGGTGAATTTTAAAGTGTTCAGCTCTATAGTTTCTTTAAATCCTCTGCTGCATGACAGAAAACGAGTATAGTAGAAGTTTCCCTACTTTTTCCATTTAGCCCCTCCCTGAAGTAATCCAAGATGAGAAGGATCACTGGTAGGAAAGAAAGAACATTCTCAACATTCACTAAATATTTCTGGTCCTTTTGCTGGGATTTGGTGGCACACATGGCAGTCTTTTAGACTGAAGAAAATTTATTTTGGATAGGTCAGATTGTTAATAAATAACACTGATGCTTAATTCTATCATACTTCATACAGAAGAGGTTTGCTAAAAACTGCCTGTGTATGCTAAATTGAAGGTATGCCAGGTGATTGCTTCAGACACTGGAAAGGTGTTCACACCCTTTATCTGGACTTGAGGAACCAGTGGAAGTTTTCAACCCGACAAATGGTGAAAGAATGGCTCCTCCAGGGCAAATCGTTCAAAGTGGTAAAGCCGGATTTTGCTTTGAACCATCTATAAAGGAAGCAGAGGGAGACTAGCATCTGTGCTAGAAGGCTCACTAGCATCTGTGAATTTGGATCTGCAGGGTTAAAGAAACTCGAGTGAAGCTGCCCTTATCAACTATTTAAATTTGGGGCTGAATCTTTCCCTATCTGCTCCCATCAAGGTGAACTGAGATAGTGTCCGTGCACCCTGCGCCAAGGGGGAATTTATTTGGGCAAAGCCAGTTTCCTGAGGAGGAGTAGGTATGTATTGCTGAGGCTCCTTTAAACAGAAAAAATCTCTGCTGCCACTTCTTGCTGACATCAGCATTAAGATCTAGCTGGTTACAGGGGTGAGCACATAGATACCTCAATTAGCAAGCCAAGCTCCCTTGGGGCTATAGGAGAGAAAAAAATTCCACTCTCAATGCTATCTGTTCATGTCTGCTCCTTGATTTCACCATGTGCCTTGATCCCTCTTAATCTGCTCCCTTATTCCTTTTCTGCTATTTGTCATCTTCCTGGTTGTGTTTTTTCTCCTCCTCTTTATGTATTCCTTCATTCTCCTTCCTGTTTTCTTTTCCTCCTTGTCTTTACGTCTGAGATTTGTCTTTCTACCTGGTCTTCTGTATTACTAATTCTGCCTGCTCCATCCTTCAAGTTCCTTTTCTGTCGCGTCTCACTCTTCTCTTGCTTGATTTTCACTTTCACTGATGCTCTCCCTTTTAGAAGTTGTTTTAAAGTGTTAAAGTTTGACAGGAGGTTGACTTTCCTATTTTTGTGTCACGCAGGTGGCAGGCTTCCCACGGAATTAGTGCCAAAGGAAGAACAGCAGCCCAAAGGAGATGTCACAGTTTACAGCAATATTTAAAGCGCTCTGAATCTGATTAGGGAATATGGCTGAAAGTCACATAGCTTCTTGGTCCTACATGGCATTTTTTAAAGGCTGTCAGAGAAGAAAATGAAATATGGGAACTAAAGCCTCTAAGCCAGCTCCATGCTTAGTTCAGTGATCCAACGTTGTTTCAAGATAGCACACAAACACCTACTGCAATGGCTGGATTCACAAGTGCCATAAGCTGCCTTTGGATCAAATGTGCTGTTCAATCTTTCTCACTGTAAATCTCTTTTATAAATTCCTTCAGATTTACTCTGAGATCAGAATTTTACTTACAGTCATTATCTTTGACTAATAATGAGAAAAGGGTGAATGTGTCGGCATTGTGGGATCAGTAGGAAAAAAAGATATTGCAGATGTACGGATTTTTTCAGGCGTAATAGAAGTAATGAATGAATGAACCTTCTGTCAGGAAAAAAAACACACAAAGATGATTAGTCCTTGAGAAGAACACCTTTTCTGTATGCAGTAAAAAGCATATTTCTCTGCATATAATTATATATACACAAATACAAACACAGAGACATGGGTACTTAAACATTTAAAAGAATTGCAAATTTTTCTTGAAAGGTATTCCATATCAGCTCACTACATTTTCATTATGAAATATTCTGAGGTAAGAGATCTCCATGAGAAACCTCATGAGTCCCTTTTTTCCCAATTTCCATATTATTCTATGTGAGGAAGCTAATGATGAATGTCATAGAAACACAGCATGCAGGAGTGGTGGTAAGAGATCTCACTTTTCTTTTTTGGCTTGGAATTATTTGCTTGGTCTGAGTTTGCCAAAGCTTATCCCTTTCATGACATAATCTATATCAGTATCTTCTGCCTCCAGCTCCAGTGTTTCCATTTTTTGTTGGTTTTTTTTCCTCCTACTTTTAATTAAATTGAATAGAAAATATAGAATCCAAAAAACAAAAATGAAGGGAAAAAAAAGAACAGGAATCAGATCCAGGCAATAGAACATGTCTGTATGGATTCAAAAGCAAGACCAGGTGGGGAAGCCTCTTCCCTGAGGAGAAGACAATTTCCTTGCCACTGTGCTAAGGTTATGGCAATGCCAATATCCCTAAATAACCATGCACTGTATCTTACCACTCTTTGTCCCTCTTCCTATCCTTTTGCCTCTCTTCCCATCCTTTTGCTTGGGCTTGTACTGTTGTCATGTGCAGGGCTGGACTGTGTAAACTCAATCTTGCATAGAAGTGTTTTACAGAGCTTCTTTTTCAAAATAAATTTGAAATATTAATTTCAAAGCGAGTATATTAATGAGAGAAAGAAAGAAAGAAAGAAAAATGAAATTCTTTAATTAATGTGGAGTGTACCCTCAGGCTTTTCCTGTAGGTTTAGAGCACTGTTTACAATGAGCCTACTGCACTGACAGGTGATCTGGGGCTGGAAGAAGCAGAAATCTCCCAGAGGAATCTGTCAGTTGACATGGATCAGTGTTGATTTGTCCTGTTAGGTAACTGCTCAAGTAGAAGATTCTCCAAATTGTTCAGAATTCAAGAAAAACATATCAAAACAAAAGACTATTGAACCTTGCATTATTGCTATTTTTAAGATGACTCTAAAAATGCCATGGAAAAAAATACTGCAATTATCAAGATGATCATCACAGATCACCGTCACTGGAAGTTGAACACAAGACTTCTTCACAAAGCAGCTACTTCATGGGGTTTGATGAGGGCTGTCAAGCCAGCAAATGACTGTGAGGCTGCATGGCTAATGCTGCAAAGGTACATCATTGATGCAAAAGCTCTGCTCCCAAACTAAACTGCTGCCCTCTGGCTATTATTTAAAAAAAATAATAATAATAATACACATAATTACACAAAAGGGAGTTCGAAAAATGACAAATTTTATTATAAGTTGAATATGAGTCAACAGTGTGCCCTGAAAGCCAGGAGGGCCAACAATGTTCTGAGATGCAGCACCACCAGCCAGGACAAAGGAGGGGATTGTCCTACTCTGCTCTGCACTGGGGAGGCCTCATCTTGAGTTCTGGGGGCAGTTTTGGGTGCCACAATGTGAGAAAAATATAAAGGTATCTGAGTGTCCAAAGGAGGACAACAAAGATGGCAAAGGGCCTTGAGAGGAAGCCTTTTGTGGAGTGGCTGAGGTCACTTGGTCTGTTCAGCCTGGAGAAGAGGAGACTGAGGGGAGACTTCATTGCAGTCTGCAACTTCCTTGTGAGAAGAGAAGGAGGGGCAGACACTGATCTCTCATGATCAGTGACAGGACTTGAGGGAATGGCCTGAAGCTGAGTCAGGGTAGGTTTATGTTGGATATCAGGAAAAGGTTTCTCACCCAGAGGGTGCTCATGCACTGGAACAGGCTCCCCAGGGATGTGGTCACAGCACCAGCCTGACAGAGTGCAAGAAGTGTTTGAGCAACATTCTCAGACAGCTGGTGTGATTCTTGGGGTGTCCTGTACAGGGCCAGGAGTTGGACTCAATCATCCTGATGGGTCCCTTACAAACCCTCATATTTGATGACTAATTCTGCATCAGAGGTATCATCTTCTGTAGCTGGTACACACACTTGACTAACCCTCAGAATGCTCTCTTATAGCCCTACACAGAAATCTTCAAAGAAACCCTGAGATCAAGGCAGTGTAAGCACAAGCTTTGAGTCAGCTTTGAGTGACAGTTTCTGATTTATGTTTTCAAACATACCAACTAGATCTCTGTCTCAGTTTGTTCATTACCACTTGCAAAATAAATAAGGGCTTTCATTGCCTTAATGTATCTCTTCCAGAATGACGTCTTTATATATAATCTATTAAATTATACATTTCAGAGAAGAACTGCTCTTTCCTGAAGACTGGATTTATGAAAAGACTATCTAGAATCTTCTACTTTTAATTAACTGCAAATTCTGTAACATTCCAGACAACTCTAATGTCTAAATTTGTTCTCACCAAATCAATATAGCTACTACCATTTTCATATAAACCTTGATAAATAGTACTAAGAATGAAGAGTTGAATGTCCTTTTTATCATATCAGTAGAATATATAGCAAAAGGCATTTCCCTTATCCTTGAGGAAAGTGTTTAAGTAGATAAAGTAATTAATAATGTGAGATGCTAGCTCATATATTAACAACAGAATATTTGTTGGCTGCACATGTAAGAAGATTTTAAACAAGTTCAGGCATTTTAGATGTACTGGAATTGTTTGAAAGAAAAAAAATCTATAATTTGATTTATTTGCTGGAAAAAAACTATTGCACAGTTAAGAAGAGAGACGTGTATCTGAAACTCTTTAGCCACGTCTCTCATTAATATGCAGTAGAACGCAGTAGATGCTGTGCTTGGGTTAACCATCACACCTTTATGTGAGCCATTCAAATTGTAGGTAACTCCAGGTAAGACTGTCCCTGTGTAACTAGAAGATAACTAACTGTAAAGCAGACATTGAAAAAAAACAGCTTCACAAAAACGTGTCAGGAAAAAAATGGATTGACTTTGTCTTCATTTGGTAGCTTCAGGAGGTCAAATGCAAGAGAAGCTGTGAAACTTCAAAGTCTAAAAATTGTGTGTATTCTAAGAGCTGCTTGTTCTGTCTTCTTAGGAGTCCACCTGGGACACTAGCCAGAATAGCACTGCAACAGCACCTGACAGATAAAATTAAAGCATGAATCATAATCTCTCTGGTCTGCCAAACTGAGCTTTATTCAAGTTGTAGCTTTAAGATGGATTACAGTTTGATGGCATGTCCTGAAGCTAACTATCCCTTAATTTCAAACGGTGTTGTGAGAAGGTTGTGTATTGGCACTGGGGTACAAACGTGGGTTTGTGTGATGAGAATTGAGTGAAGGGAGTTCAAATTGTAATGGTTTATGTTGTGTAAATTTAAATTAAATACCAGCTGGACATTTGCCAGGATTAGATATCATTCTGACAGAGCAGAGAACTTAAGTATTCTGAGTGAGCTCTTTGGACTAGTCTTAAAGAATAAAGAGCATTGTAACACTCAAGGCAGAGAAAATGTGGAATGCTTCAAAAACAAGCATTCAAAATAGCATTGATAATAAATTATTTAAATGGAATTTGGAATGTGGAATTCTTGATGTTTAGAGCCTTTTTCTTAGGTATGAGGAAGAAGGACAGCAGACTAGACATGGAAGAAAGCACATTATAAGGCAGAAGGGTATTATTTTCATTCATGATAACATTATTAATAAGCCAATCTTCCAAAACAAATCTACATAATCTATAATCTTTGAAGTTACAGAATGGGTTGGGTTCCACAAGTAAGTAAGTATCATCCTTATGATTTTTATTTTAGACACTGTAGTAATCAAAGAGTGATATAGCTTCAGAGTTGTATGACATAGGCTGAAGTTCAATTTAGCATGCTGGTAGTGGACAAAGCACTGGGATTTTTCAGTTGGCTTGACTGGGACAAGGGATGGACATACAGAAGTCTTCAATCATCTGACTACCTTGATATGCATGACTGAATATAGGTTTAGTTAAAATAAACAGTTTCTAGTTGCCAGCAAACTGCCTGCTTTATTAAGACCAATAAAAAAGACAAACACAATCTAAGAGGTTTTTAGATTTGTATATCTTAACAATTTTGTAATCCACTGATCAAAGGATAGCATAGAAACAAAACGGACTATTCAGTTTACAATTCAAAGCATTCTTACATTTGAGATATCAACTCACAAAAATAAAATATCTAGCAGGCTTCAGTGCAAGAATATGCATTTACTTGTAGTCTCATTGGTAGCGTTCATTAAGGACCTGACATTCAGTTCATTGGTTGTTGATACAACCAAATCTGGGAAAAAGTGGAGCCTGATTTTGGTAAGAACAGCCAGGATTTGCTGCAGCTAGTATATTTTCCAGGATAACC
This sequence comes from Urocynchramus pylzowi, assembly GCA_013397555.1. NCBI lineage: Eukaryota > Metazoa > Chordata > Aves > Passeriformes > Fringillidae > Urocynchramus > Urocynchramus pylzowi. The sequence goes on from VZRH01003515.1 coordinate 1,064,708, forward strand.
TTCAGTTAAATTAGTGATACACATTCTTAATATTGACTCCAATTTAACATTGATGTTTGTCTGAGAATTTTACATGTGAATATTTAACCAGAAAGCCTGTGAGGAAGCCCAATAAGACACAATAAAGGTACCATAATACCTCACAAAACCTGAAGATACAAATGCGGAATCTTCACTCAGCTGTAAAACACTTGAAGTTTTGAGCCAGATTCATCAAGGCAAAGGGCCTTGACAAGTTAGGCCAGGTCTACTGATCAGCTGCTTTGCATTACTGGGTGAACTGACACCCTTCAAAGAGACTGATCACCAGCTGACCAGCAGGCAGGCACAGACATGCTTACAAGAGTGGCACCGGGGACCAGGTGGTAATCATGTGTGCTGTCAGGGAGAGCTATTAACAGATGAGGCCAGTGTCCCCACTTGCTTTTGTCCAGCTGAGCTGATAATGCAAATCAGTGAGTGAGGAAGCATGATGCTTGACTATTATCTCCAGGTATAGGTGTATAGCTACATCTATATAGAGATGCATATATACACTAAGTTATAGATCTGCACCTGCTTATTGCTTATAGCAGCTTCCATAGCAGCTGTTAATACCATACCATCAATGTATGTCCTCCACAGAGGCCTACATGTGACATTTCAGGAGATTTAACACTAGGGAAAGTTTGAATGCTCCCGTGTTTTCACATTATTGAACAAAATAATGAACAAAAAAGTCGCATCCTCTGCATGCACCAGAAAGGATGTGGCAATCCAGACAGAGCTCCACAAAAACATGCAGCCAGGTCTTAGGCTACATCTTTAGGTAGATGTTGTCTACCTAAACTTTTAGTAAAGCATTTGACACCGTTTCCCACCGCATTCTCCTGGGGAAACTGGCTTCCCATGGTGTGGATAGGGGCTGGGTAAAAAAACTGGCTGGATGGCCAGGCCCAGAGAGTGGTGGTGAGTGGAGTTGCATCCAGCTGGCAGCCAGTCACCAGTGGGGTTCCCTAGGGCTCACTACTGGGGACAGTCCAGTTTAATATCTTTGTTGTTTAATATCTTAATTGATGATCTGGATGAGGGGACAAATGCATTCTCAGTCAGTTTGCAGATGACACCAAGCTCAATGGAGGTGTTGGTCTTCTGGAGGGTAAGAAGACCCTGCCAAAGGATCAGGACAGGCTGGATCAACAGGCTGAGGCTGGGTGGATAAGACTCAACAAGGCAAAGTGCTTGGTCCTCCACTTGGTCACAACAACCTCATGCAGTGCTGCAAGCTGAGGGAAGAGTGGGTGGAAAGCTGCTCATAGAAAAAGGACCTGGGGTTGCTGGCCAACAGCAGCTGAACATGAGCCAGTGTGTGCCCAGGTGGCCAACAAGGCCAGTGGCACCTTGCCTGTGTCAGGAATGGTGTGGCCAGCAGGAGCAGGGCAGTGATTGTCCCCTGTACTCGGCACTGGTGAAGTCACACCTTGAGTGCTGTGTCCAGTTTTGGGCTGCTCACAAGCAGCCAGAACAAGCACATTGAGGGGCTGAAACATGTCCATGCTGGTGAAGAGTCTGGAACTCAACTCAAATGAGGAGCAGCTGAGGGAGCTGGGGGTGTTTACCCTGGAGAAAAGGAGGCTCAGGGGAAACCTTATTGCTCTCTACAACTACCTGAAAGGAGGCTGTGGTGATGTGGGGGGGGCTCAGCCTCTTCTCCCCTGTAATGGGGAAGGTTTAGAATAGAGATTTGGAGAAATTTCTTCATAGAAATGGTTGTCAAACACTGGAACAGCCTATTCAGGAAAGTGGTAGGATCACCATCCTAAAAATTTTCAAAAAAACCATTTTTCAAAAAACCAAATTTTCAAAAAACACCAAAAAGCTCTTGATTGGTGGTTGGGTTGGTGGTCAATTTGTTTTGGTGCTAGGTGATGGTTGGGCTTGATGATCTTGGAGGTCTTTTCCAACCTTAATGGTTGTATGATTCTAGCAGAGATGTGGGATAAAAGTCTGGCAAATGACAAATTTCTGAAGTGACTGGTTTAGGTTTTTTGCTTTCTATTTTAAGTTGAAAATTAGTTAAAACATTTTATCAGTAAATTGTCAGAAACAGTGCTGTACTTGAAGGATAGGTGATGCAGCCTATGACACATCCTTGGTGAACACACCTACAATCCATACAAAAAGATCTTGAACTTTGATATGTACAAAGCAGAGAAGGTTTGAATCATTCTCTCAGATCTCTATATGAAGACACATACTAGAATCACACCAGTACTCTATGTTCCTTACAGTACATTGAAAGTCTGGAACTGGGAGGAAAAAAAAGTAATTCACCTGTGGTGATGATTTTACAGATTATATAAGCTTTTTCTGATGTTCAAAAGTTGTAAGAAAGGGTTGTCATAGTAGGCATAGTTAGGATGATCTCTAACAGCATGCTGCCATTTCAGTATGAAGTCCTCAGTAAAGAGCTTGGAAGAATTATTTCTGGCCAGTTGAATCACCGTGTCTTAGATGTGCTGATGAATGGTTTTGCTATACAAAACCTCTGAGTTCAGAAGCAACCTTAAAATGTCTGTTTCCAGCGTTATCAAAGATGGGAAGTATTGTAAAGCTAATGTTACCCATATAAAGAGGAACAGCAGGAACATCAGTGATCATATGAGCGTGTCACAGCTGTACCTGGACAGTGGGAAAGCCAGGGAATTAAAAGCAAGAGACACAATACGTTCCATAAGATGGTCTGGGTGAAACTTTACTTTTACTGTGTGGTATGTTTCATTTTTAATTAGCAAGGAAGAAGGTTCAGACAGACCCAGAGCTTACAGCTCCAGGGACATTGGGCCTGGAAAAGGCATGCCAAGGAGAACACAGCATTACAGCAATATTCCTTCTTCCTGAAGGAATCATTCTTTCCTGGGCCACCCATGGAACTTGGAACCTTCATCCTAAACTCCAAGGTTTAACCTAAACAATTAGATTTAGGGTTGGGGTTCAGACAACCAGCAGGCATACAGCTCCACAGACACTGGAGCTTGAAAAGGAATACCATGGTAAGCAGGGCACTGCACCTACACCGCTCTTTCCACATCTTCTAATCTGGGCCACTCATAGTACCTGGTACATTGGCCTCAACCCCAAGCTGCCTTTAGGGTAAAAGGGTAGGGTTAGGGTTCAGAGAACCACAAAGAAAACAGTCCCAGGGATTCTGGGTCTGAAAAAGGCGAGGCAAGGAGAACACGCACTGCACCAACATTCCTCTCTCCGTATCTTTCTGGTCTGGGCCAGCCATTGTACCTGAGACCTCAGTCTCAACCAAGAGCCACAACTAGAGTTAGGGTAAGGGTTCAGAGAACCACAAAGCCTACCACAACAAGGACACCAAGGCTTGAAAAGGCGTGCCAAGGAGAGCACAGGACAGCACAAACATTAACACTTCCTACATGTTTTTTAACTCAGTCATGCATGGAATGTGGGGGTCTCAGGGAATACCAAAACCCATTGTTAGGGTCAAGGGGATAGGGTCTGGGTTCAGAGAACCACAATGTTTGCAGCATTATGGACACTGGGCTGTAACAGGCATAGCAAGGGGAGCACACCAATGCACGAACATTGGTGTCTCCACATCTTTCTTATGTCGGCCACCCACGGTGCTGGGACCTCAGTTTCAACCCCAAGTCTCCCTTAGGTTTAGAGTTACAGGTTCATGTCCCCTCCAGGGAAAGTGGGAGTGGAAAAGGCATATCAAGGAGAGCCCAGCACTGAGGCAACATTGCTTACTTCACAAGTTTGTAATCTCAGCCTCCTATAGTACTGGAGACCTCAGTTTCAGACCTCCTACACATTTAGGGATTACATGAGTCTTTCATAATCCAAAATATTTTATGTACAAAGTATATCAGTTTAGTTTTTTTTTATTTTCTTGAAAAAAAGTACCAGCTTCTCAGTTCCATTAGTAGATACTTTTAAAAAAAAAAACAAACCCACCAAAGAATATTATACAGAGGGTAGCAACTGTATATTTTTTCCTGTTGCACATGAAATATTTTATACAGATAGATGTGATTTCAGAGTCATTCTTTGAGTTTGAAATCAAATAGAGCTGGAAGAATCAGAGCAGCGGTAAAAGTAGTAATACAGTAGGTTGTTTGAAATTTTTGTAGCTGTCCTCACAATACATAAATTCTCAGAATCATGACAACATTCTCCCTTACTCCAGCCTGGTTTGACACTCAGCTAGGAGCTGATCACTGGACCTTAGTCCTCTATATTCCCTCAGTGAGCCAGCTGAGAACCCTTCTTTTGGTAGTTGACAGGGTCAAATTTACTGCCTGAATTGATTCACAGACTGTATTTCAAGATAGCATTATGTGTTTACACTGAAACAGACAGTGGGCACAAGTTCACTCTTCTTTAAACTTGATTTGAGGTTGTTTACATGTGTTCCTAACTCAGGCCTGGAGTTCTCTGAGTTCTTGTCTGCCTGCCACTGTAAATCTTCAGTGACTCTGCTTAAATCCAAGCACTCACTCTGGATTTTGAAGAGATTTAAATGGATGCAGACTTGTCAGTTTTATCTTCTTTGGGTTTCCTTTTCCACCTGAAATAAAGTAAGCAGATGGAATCTCAAGTCTTCTGAGAATAACCGCAGGGAAGTTGTTTTCCGTGGGTGTGCAAAAACAAGCTAGAGGATAATTTGGAATTTATTGCTGCTGAGTCTGGAATAATTGTGCCACTTCTGAGAAGCCTGAGGAGTCATGGGGAAAGCACGTATTAACATGAAAACTTTGCTAGAAAAAAGAGCCACATCAAACCGGTCAGTTTCCACAAAATTTGCTGATGTGGAAATAGCAGACAAATTGGTTTGTTTTTTTTTATTATGTTAAACGATGTATAGACTAAGTTGTATCAAAACCCCCCAAATTTACAGCTTCTCTGTTTAGAAACCTGTGTTAATGGATATGAATACATACATTAAGAGAGACTTGTTTATTGACAGCCAAAGTATTCTGACATAATTATAGCACTTCAACGTCTTCCTTAATGGATAGTGTTAAATTTGGAGTTTATCTATGTTAGAAATCACTCACTGTATTAATAGATGCCAGCTGTGAGATAAGCCTCTGACAGCTTCTTAAAAATACTGTTATTCATTCACACTGACTTCATGAGTAGCTAATCATCGCGCTTGTTGCCGAAAGCTAAAAAGAAAACCACCACTTCACTTTACTATTGTAAATATTTAACTGATGAAGTATAAAATATTCTCTGACTTGGTTTTGTTCTCTGCCAAATGAAATAATATTTTTAAATAATCATTCTTTCCTGTTACATTTGTTTGACGAAGAAGTTATGACAGAGTGTCTTACCGGCTCTGCAGCTTCACAGGAAATTTCTCATAGAATATTTTTATGTGCAAAATCACCCGAAGAAAAATTTTAATGCAAGTACTTCTGAAGAGCAGACGGTAACTAATCGTGCCGTTTCACAATCCCTTTTTGCAAGCTAATTGTAGGCTGCTGCCCAAGGGAGCATTCCCTTTCCCTGCCCAGCGCTCTGCTCCTGTCTCCCTCATGCATTGGCTGCCTTAGGGACAGGCCAGGGCATGGGGAGCTGGATCACCTTGCCAGGCTGACTGTAACCCCTCTGCTGGGTTTGCTGCAGAGTTCATTTTCCCTGCTCTGATCTGTGAGCTAGTCCAGCTCAGCCCACAGCTGTTTGATTGGAAACAGCAGGAGCTTGCAACCAGAGGCAGGAGGAGAGAGCTGGCCTGTTCTTTCTAGGCTTCATTGCACACAAGTCAGCAACATAAATATAGGTAACCTCAGCACAAGGATAGCATTGGAGGTTGCCCTGAAAATCAGTCAAAAAAACCAAATTGTTCCAACAACAAAAAGGATGAATCTGACCTATGATCAAAAGACAGAAAAGTCTCCAAACAGGCAACTTACTGGGAAGTGAAAAGCTCTTTGTAGTTTATCACTTATTTAATAGCAGAGACATAAGTGGTACTTCACAGAGACATGACTTGATTGCTGGCACTCACAACCTAAGCTCACAGCCTGTACATTGCAAGGCAGAGGCACAGAGTCCAGCTTACATCACGGGGTTGCAGTCCTAAAGGATCAGATGCTGTATTGAATAATTAAACATGATGATGGGAGAACTGACCCAGACAGTGAGTAGACGCATCCACATTGACTTACAAGAATAAAACTGTACTATCTCGCAGCTTGCTAATGCCAGAAGCTAAGGCCCTGCTTTTGCAGGCTTTTTTTTTTCTGGCTGGGTGGCCCCTTTTCCCATTTTTTTCACTGTCTGATCCATGGGTGAGCCAGGTCAGCTCATGAGGTAGTTTTCTACCAGCTCAGCCAGCAGATCCCAAAAATTTTGGGACCATGTGAGCAGTAAGAAGAACCAGAGAGACTGGCAGAGTGGAAACCATCCCTCTGTGAACAACTTGGCATCCTATTGTCTCAGCTGTAATGGGAACCCTTCCCAAAGTATTAATTATTTGCATTCAATTGATAGCATTAGTGACAGCTATAACCAGCCACAGCTGGTTATTTTTTACTTAAAAAAAAAAAAAAAAATCACAGGATAATTCAAGTTAGAAGGATCTCAAGAGGTCTCTGGTCCAATCTCCTGATCAAAGCAGAGAATTCAGACTGGTTTGCTTAGATTTTTGTTCTTTTTTGCCCTCAAAAATAATATTCTTTATTTAAGAAGATGTACAATTTATATAAAGTTTGTTGTATTTTCCAGGGAAAGGTCTTTTCTCTGTCACAAGAGCATCTAATATAGCTTTAGGGAGAGAACAAAATGTCCTTCTGTTTGGGCTGCTAAGGTGTGGGCAGAAGAGCACTCTGGAAATGCCTCTTTGCAAACAACGCACCGGCACAATTTTATCCCCTTCTGTCAGGAGGAATCAGTTCATGGTAGCATTTCTCAGGGTCTGATGAGAGAGTTGTGAACCTCCTGGGAAGCCTTACTTTCCTATAACCATTTCAACCTGAATGAAGCAGGTGAATGAAGCCTCCTGCTCACCCTGTGTAACCTGGAACGATTTCTTTCCAACCTTGGAGGTGGACAGGGGGCTCAGCCAGTGGGTACCAGGGAGCAGGAACATTTCCTGGAGAAGGGGTGGGTGACTATGAACTGCAGGGAGAATAACTCTTCACCCCAGCACAGCTGGATCTGGAAAAGTACACCTGTCCACAACATGGGACACACATACATGGTTGTATCTTCTTTAACATGTTTGTTGTTGGTTTTTGGGTGGTTTTGTTTTGTTTTTTTTAAGAAGCAAGAAACCTACTCAGAAAGTCTGTTTTGTGGGTAGCAAAGTCAGCAACCCAAAAATCATGAGATGCCAGGTGACTACACAACCTTGACTCAGTCCCCTGTGCAAAGTGCATTATGCAGTATCAGCATGAAATGTTCCTCCATGGGATCTCCATCTGCTTCAGTGCAGAATACAGATGAAAAAAGATTAACAAGGGGATCTTAAACTTGCTACTTTCTAACATTCAAAAGCTTCACCTTGGCCCTTATATCCTTATTAATATTCCTGTAATGCAGAGGGTAACATGCAGTACACACATGATGTGTGGACACACATGTATACTTTGGAGAAAGTTCTTACCTGAAAGAAAAGTAAAAATGTCTTGAAAAAGACAGGAAAAAATTATTCATGATGAAATTTGACTATATCTCTTTCTATAATTCATGTTAACTCTAGACTTACAAGATCATGTTAAACAATTTATATAGAAAACAGTAAATCAGCTTATCATAGCAAATATAAAACAAACATAACCAAGCTTGGATGAGACTGTGTGAACAGTCACATGGGGAGAGAATCTTGGCAGCTGCCTTCAAAAAACCATCATTGTCCCAAAGGTGAACAGGTAAAAGAATGGCCTGAGGCCACTAAGAGCCAGACCCTCTGCACTCCAGAAGATGCAACACTGAGAAAGATGAGATGATGCAAAAAGCTGAGAAGAGAGCTCCCATACAGTGGCATCTTTTGGTACTAATTCTGCCCGTTTTCCAACTCTCTTAACTCCTTCAGGGTTTTGTTGTTGTTGTTGTTGTTTTCTTTGTTTGCTTTTTTAATTTTCCTTTGATTTTTTTTCTTCTTCCAGAGTCTGAAGTAAATTTCAGAAGGCACCATGTGCATAATATCAGCTGCAATAAAATTTTTAATTGTTGAGGACTCAGAGCTATTTTCAGATAAAATTCCTTACCCTACTGTGATTCTTGTGAAAGGCCAAGAAATTTCTGGAATGGACTTAAAGGTAGGAAATCTCTGTCATGTACTGAGTTCAGCAACACTCTTGTCTAACCTTCTGTTTTGTGTTGCCTTTGTGAATGAGATACAAGGACTTGATATATTGGCTTTTATTTCATCCCCTAATTCATGTTAAGAAGATGAGGGAATTATAACTACTTGGTAGCAACAGACATTGGACAAATAAGTACAGTAGGAAGGTGAACAGGAGGTTTTCCACTGATTTCGTGTGATCAAGATTTACACTTGTTTTAAAAAAATGCATAATTAATTTCTAAATGTCCCTATAATTAAAGGGCCAAAAGGTGCCTGCATTTAATCAGGAAAACACACACAAAAGAGAAACACTGTAAAAAGACCTTCTGACATGAATAAGATGTCTTTAAAAATACTATTTGAATTCAGATCAGGTGTTTGTCAATTAAGAGCATTAACTAGGGACACAGTCATCCTAACCAGCATATGCATTCATCCATAGACATAGCCTGGAGGGGTGGTGATCAATTATTCAGCATGGCATTTTATGCTGCCTCCACCTTTCATAGCACATCATCCACCAGATTGTGATCAGTAGCAAATATCTGAACAGAAGCAACTGAGAAAACAGTATTTTTTGGTTGAATCTGAATGAGATTTTAATTTCTTCAGTAAAAACTCTCATCAGTCACTAGATAATGGAAGATGCATGAGCTTGGTTCCTTCTGTTCTTCTAAAAGAGCTGAGATAGAGGTTTCCCTTTCTTCAAATATCCCATATGCTGTAGCATTCAAACCTTTCAGAATTCTGCCTCTTCCATCACATTTATTGTCACCTCCTCCTCCCCCAAATCTCTACTGCTGGTCCAGCAGCATATTGATAGAGAGCAGCATATTGTAGAGAATAACTCCTGTGTGCTTTTCCAGTTTTGAAGCTGCCTAAGAGTACAGTCAAAAAGGCTGCTCCAGCTCAAGCTGATGGAAGCAATGAGGTCACCCCCACACACCCACCAGTTTCTTCCCCATTCTCCCCACCTATCTCCAGCTCAGATCTCTTTTGGCAACCCCAAAGCTAACTACCCCACTAAAAACCTGTTTATCTTCTGTTGGATCTGGGAAGCTGATTCACCCTGAAGTTGCATAATCCCGTGATCTGAGGCAAGGAAAAGAACAGGGACACACATGGGAGTGGGGACATGGAGACAGAAAGGCTGCCATCTTTGGTAGCAGCCCACATTGGTACAAGATTAAGAGCAGCATGAACCATTCCTGGAGAAGAATGTGTTGACCACAACACATTTTTCTACTGCAAGAAAATGTATTTTTATAAGGTAACATAAGCTACTTCCTACTCTTTTTGAGTTCTTTAGTTTGCTTTTCATTTCTCAGCTGGAGGCACAGTCTATGCACTTGTGAAGTGAAATACATCTGAGAATTCCTTAAAATTAAATGCGAATTTTAGTGGGAATTTTTTTTTTCATTTTTTCTTAAACTGTCACAAACACATTCCTGAGTGAAACTATGGAGGTCTCTTTCTGTAGTTTTTCTCTCACTGAGTTATTTATACTTCATGCCCTTGTCTTTTAGCAAGAGGTAGGCTATACAGTATTTTTTTTGTAGCAAATAGCTTTTTTCCCCCTTATGACAGGAAAAACATACCAGAGATCATTATAAAACAATCAAGATCATTAATCCTACTCCTCTCCTGGGGGACCTGCCTTGTGTTTCTGTTGCTCCAGGGTATTCATCACTCAGAAGTGCATATTCAGCATTTCCCCCTTTTATTTCTTGTTGTCTTGGGTAATATCAGTATGGAGTAGGACACCTGGGTGAAATTGCAGTATGTTTTAATCTTTCTCACTCTCTCTGAGGAGATTAGGGATAGAAGCAACATTGCTTGGGAGGCAGCTATTAGCTGGTCTTTTTGTGGGTAATTGTTGTTATCTGCATTGTTAGGTGCATTTGCCCATCATCTGGAAAAGGCCTGGCAGATTCAAAACTGAGTTCAACGTTTGGGAAATTAAAATGAACTGGTAACTCTCTAAGGAGCTCAGTAGCTCTGTAAGAAGTAAACTGTGCAGTTCTTGCTTTTGAGTTAATAATCATGCCTAGAACTAAGTAAGTAAATCTATTAGGTAACTAAACTATGTTCTGAGTCAAATTAAACACACAACTAAAAGAATAAATTCTCAAGAAAACATCTTGGCCACGAAGGTGCCTCAGTATGTGTAGTTTCTACTCCAAAACAGTTACCTAATTTCTGCTATCAAAGAAGTCAGTAAAAGTGATCATTGAAAGCTGGAAAAAATGGGCAGCTAGGCTGGTCTCACGAGTCCCACCAACAAGCACTTCAGCCCTTTAGGGAACACCTCAGTGGTGTGGTGTGGTGTGCTGTGCTGTGCTGTGCGGTGCTGTGCGGTGCTGTGCTGTGCTGTGCGGTGCTGTGCGGTGCTGTGCGGTGCTGTGCTGTGCTGTGCGGTGCTGTGCTGTGCTGTGCGGTGCTGTGCTGTGCTGTGCTGTGCGGTGCTGTGCTGTGCTGGGCTGTGCTGTGCGGTGCTGTGCTGTGCTGTGCGGTGCGGTGCTGTGC
>VZRH01003515.1:1076640-1094498 GCA_013397555.1 Urocynchramus pylzowi
GTGCTGTGCGGTGCTGTGCGGTGCTGTGCTGTGCTGTGCGGTGCTGTGCTGTGCTGTGCTGTGCGGTGCTGTGCTGTGCTGGGCTGTGCTGTGCGGTGCTGTGCTGTGCTGTGCGGTGCGGTGCTGTGCTGTAACATTCTGTGGGGAGCGAGGCGCTGAAAAGGCGGGCCCTGCGCCTTGCCCGCGGCCCTCACAGGCCCAGGCGCCATGGCGAGTGCTAGCCCGGGGCAGGAGCCCGCGGCCCAGCCACGGCTCTGCCCCTCCGCTCCGCTCCGTAAAACACGCTTTGAGTTTCCCCCTGCATCTTCAACCATGAGCTGTGGAGCACTGTTGAGAAAGAGGGCTATTAAATAAATAAAAGCTGGCGGTGAACAGCCTGCTTCTAAGCAGGAAGCTGTGTGTCGCGGAGCTTGCCGCTTGTGTCAGGGAAGGAGCAGGAGCAGGGATCATGACAGGCGCTGCCGCCGGGCAGGGATGTGGAGACAGCGCTGGAGGGGTGCAGAGCTCACACTGAGGCAGAGGGAGAAAAGGGATACAGCGCAGTAAAACGATCCCTGCGGAAATAAATAAAGGACAAGCAAAAGAAGAATTCACTAGAAGCGAAACAAAGCAGAACCACTGGTACTTTCAGAGCTATAAAAATGAGGAAATGAGAAAAAGCATGAATACATTCTCATCCAAATTTCTAAAATAGTCACAAGTTAGCACACTTGGGGATAAACTATAACAGGGATGCTTTGCCCTTGTCTGCCTCTTTCGCTAATCTAACCAGCAGTGTGCCCACATTCCCATGCAACGTGACTATAATTATAAGCTGCGGTCTATCAAAGCAGTACCTAGAAATTTTCATCTTATTTTTCTGCAAACACATGTGGAGAGCTGCAAAACAGTTAAAGCATTGACTCTTCTCATCTTAGCACATTGTTATTTAGCACCATGGTTCTGTACGTAATGAGAGTGTCTGGGTTGTCAGTGAGTAGGGCTCGATAGTATCACACAATTAGATAAGAAATGTAATGAACATGTCCAACACTTCAACCAAGTTTACTGTCTCTTGGTATCTAATGGAAATTGCTTGCAGTTGCCTCTGATGATCCCACACAAGACTCTCTTTCCAACTAAAGAAAAGTTTTGAAATGTAAGAACATACTTAAAGAGCCCTTTTTTTTTTTTTCAGTTTTGTCACTTATTTGTGCTCAAGAGTTTTCTTATTTTTTCTTTCCCCCACTGCTGATAAACTTCATGTTGACAGACTGAAGGGGCTGAACACAAACAAGCCCTGAAAGTACAGATTTCAGCTTTGGCAGTTACTACATTGGCAACAGATGTCTTCCCCAAACACTTCACCAGAGCACCAGTGGCCTGCTGTAAAGGAGCATAAACCCAGGCAAATCCTGTCCTCAACCTAAGAACGCTGAAGTGTTTTATAAATGTGGATTTGTAGCGATGGCAGGTTATTGATACTTAGAGGAGCATCACAGCTAGAGGCGTAATGGAACTTTTTGGGATTGTGGGAAATACAGTCTAAGGCCCCAGGCTTTAACATAGCCTTGAAAGACAGAGGACAATTACGACCTCTGAAGATCTTTTAACTTGCCTCCAAGGAAAAGAGAGTCTTGTTTTGCTAGACAACAGCATTGAAGATAAAAAAAAACCCACAAACAAAACACTCCTCCCAAACAACCAGCCCCCCCTCCACAAACCAAAGCAACTCACCCCACCCAGCTTTAAAGGCTCACTTTCTGAAATGTTAAAGTGTTCATGAACCAAACATCAGTTCTACCATTCTCTGGGACAGAGATACAGAATCTCCTGAACACTTAGATCACACAGGAAAAAATGGTCAGGTGCGCAAAACCAGATTTAGGGGTTTCAGTCTCATTTTTATCTGGAAAACCTTTATTAAAATATTCTGTCTAGCTATCAATCATCTTGCTATTGTCCCCATAGGACAAAGACACATAAGCCTTGAGCACAGACAAGTTCATCTGGTGCAGCCTATGCCAGCATGGAAGAAGCACGGGCTGAGCAGAAGGTACTTGCAGAGGTCATTGGAGGTAACGGATTAGCTCAGGAACAATCAGGAAGGGAAGAGCTATTCTTATGCCCATTCAATATTCAGCAGTATCAGATGAAAAGCCAAGACAGCTGGTGTCCTATGATGCTCATTATTCACAAGTTTTCACAAGCATATTTTCCATTCCACCATCCAAGGTTTTAAAGAGACTATAAAACAGTATCTCATTCATGACAGACCTCTGCAGAAACCCCACTCAGTACATCACATCACTTTGTCTGCAAAGTGCTAAAAGCAGTTTTCCCCCAAAATTTTCACTTGGGTTGCAGTAGTAACATTTATATTGTTACTATGTCACAATAGCAGAAATCTTAATGAAGTCAAGATAAATGACATCTACCACCTCTCTTTTACATGTAAGAGTGACCACCTTGTACAGAAAGATATTAGATTGATTTGAGTCTATATTAATTTTGTTTTATATCTCACATCTTTGCTTGATAATTTTGTTCATGGTTTTTAAACCACAGGTCTGAAATTCCTCAGCTCCCACTTTTAAAAACCAGAATCCGAGTGTATACTTGCAAATGCAAATTCTCACAGACAGCTCCTAAAATTGCCTAGGTTCTCTATGTGCTCTGCAAGCCCAACCTCTTTAACAACATCTAACCAACTGAAGCATTCCCAACCCCTTTCTTTCCCAGCTGTAGCTTTCTCTCTGGTGGGTTGTTTCTAGCATTGCAGTTGGCTTTGATAGTGAGGGCCCATTCTGCCAAGGATGAAACACCTCAGCCTTTCCAGCTGCTGCACTGAAGACTCCTCCCTGTTGAAGGGTGGATCAATTTGCTCCTTGGTTTTACTTTATTAACACACTCCTTGTTTCTCAATCTTTATACAACACACATCATTGTTTCTTGATTGATTGGATCTTTTGATTTTGCCTCTGTCTTCTTGTGCTAATTACACTTAGCAAGCTGGTCAAGGTTCCACCCCTCTTTTTTTAACCATCGTTGAAGATTTCATAAGTTGGGCTCCTAGCTCACTCCTAATTTTATTCCACTTTGAAGTAGTTGACACTAATGCCTTTATCACTGCGTTTTTTAAAGAACTGCCTGTTTTGCTCTTGACCACTTCCTTTGAGCTCCAACTTCTCATTTCTCACTGCTTCAGTTCTGTTGTGACTCTGTTTGAAAATTAATGGTATCAATGACAATTGACAGTAGCTAAGTGACACATGAGCTGCTGTCTCTGGATGAGACAAGTAGGCTGGGGAAGCAGTAGAGTGAATGACCAGTTATCTGGCATTTCTCCTCAGCCAGGTGGCTTCTTTGCTTTCCTGTTTCTTAACAAACTACTCATGCCATGTAAATGATAAGAGCCTACTAAGGCTCCTCCTAGTCTCTCAGTTCCCTCCTGTGACTGAAATTTAAGTTGAAATGTGGTTTCCCTAAACCTAAACTACTACTACTATTCAGCAGTAGTAGTGCTAGTAAGAAATATGAACATTTGGAAACAGCCTTACTATAGATCCATAGAAATATAAATCAAGATATGGAATAACCATCTGCTGGTTAGCTTGTTTTTACTAAAATGGACGTTGAGCTTATTTTTGTTTCTATGTGAGTTGCAGTACAATAGATGAAATGCACAAGCTTAAGACAGTATCTTTGAAGACATGTACAGATATTACAGAGATTCCTCATCACACTGCTTTCTATTTTAGAACTCAAGATATGATTTTAAAGTATCTTCCACCAAACATCAGCAGATTCCCACAATGAACTCTGAAACCCTTAAAAAGGAGGAGGGAAAAAAGAAAAAAAAAAACAAAACAGTGGAACATCTAATAAGCCTTTAAAGATAGCAACATAAAAAATACCACCTATCATAATACTATGGCACAAAATACATATTCTAAAACCACTTATGAATGAATAATGCACTTATCACTTTGTCTGGAGGCAGATAAGTTCAGTGTGTAACTCATACTTGAGTATTCTCCAAAGGAATATGTCTAGACATTTGAAATATAGTTTCTCGGCCTCTCTCATCAGCTGAATCCCAAGTATGGTATATCTGTCAACAAACGTGGCAGAAAACATTAAACTGTGTGATTCATTGCTGGGTTTGATACAATTTATTTAATAATGACCACTTATATTTTAATAATCTCAGTGAATTCAATTTAACTCATTCATACAATGTGAAGGAACTATACCAAATACATTGCAGGAAGAGAGAGAAACAGATGTCAGTAAAGTTCCCAGTCAGCAGATTTTGGAATTAAATTCCTTATTCATTATTAATACAAGTAATTTTAGAACAAAACATAAGATGAACTTTTTTATTAGTTGTTCACTTGAGCTTGCTATGGTTGTTTCCCTTTTTAAACATTTTTTTTTGATTAATTAAAAATATATGAGCTAAGTAAGACAGAAGATAACAGAACAACTCACATTACTAGCAGCTTACTGAAGGAAAAACATGAACAAGTCTCCTTCAGCTGGAAACCTAGGCCTTTATTTAAATGCTAAATTTAGTCAATGACAATACAAGTGGAAAAGTAATTGGACAGAATAACTAAATGAAGGGCATAGCCGGAGAGCAATGTTGTTTTTTAAAAAAAGCATCTTGCAGGTAAGGTATAGTTGCAATGAGACATCCTGAAGCTGGTCTGCAGACTGGATATCACACATAAAAAAAAACCACAGAAAAGAAATCTATACATCTGAGAGTCAGAAATCCAAGGAGGAAGTGTTCATTATTAGCAGAAGAACCAATAGCAAGTTATGAAAAAGGAAAAAAACCCTCAACATAAATCATATCACTGGTGAAGTGAAGATAGACAGGAGGACTTTGTCATCCCAACAGCTGGAAAAACGAGAAAGCTCTGAATAGTACAGTCCCATGGGGGAAGGAGGGACAGGACATCACTGAAGTGAGTTTAAGACCAGCTTTCAGATACATCATCAGAGCTTTTAAGTTAGTTATTGGCTAAAACACTCTTGAACGATAACTGGTGACACAAAGGATAGACTGAGAAGTCATTTCTGGCCTTATTTTTCAAAAAAAAAATGCTGAATTGTATCCATGTTTACAATGTTGCTGTGAAGACTAGCACCTGAGAAAAATCTGATAATTGAGTTCAGAATTGAATGTAAAAAACAAACCTTCACTGCAATATGCAAAAATCCCTCATTTCCTATAAAAGCCTTCTTTAAATGGAGGGGAATTAATGCTACAGGCATGTGTGTGGATTTTTTGTCAACTTATTTTGCTCCCTTTTGTCCCTTATTCTGATGCTGAACTCTACTATACCAAAATTATCTGTCTCACCTGCCATTTTTCTTATTTTTCTTCTCACATCTGAAGCTCTCCTTCCTTTCCTACCCAGAATAGGTTCTCTTAATTTCCACAAATCCACTGTGCTGTTTACACTCAAATCTCCCATGTCAGAATCTACCTATGTAGAAAGTTTACAAAAAACAGTTCTTCTAACAGACAGGTATCATTGTGCCCCAGGAAAAGCCAGTTAAAGCATGAAGACAACATGAAGATGCAGTGAACCTCATTTGCATTAATATAATCCACGTTATACTTCTCTGTGACTGAAATGAAGTCTGTGCAGATAGACATATTACATCTACATACTCCAGACAACCACGTAAATTTAATCCACATAAACTCTGATCTAAAGTACAGTGAAGAGGAGAATGTGTAGAAGGAAACCTGAAAATATTTAGCATAACTGATATACACTTATTCTGGATGGATATTTGGCTTACTCATCCTTTGCTCTGCCTGCCTTCTTCCCTTCTCCACTGGCTCCCAGCCCCTGGAAGCAGTGAAATTTCATCCAAACAATGCTGTTATAATAATTACTCCTTGCCCCTTTAATAAAAGGTGCAAGTAATCTGTGTGCAGTGCTCCGACCACATTCAGATCAAGAGAGCTGAGCACCTTCCTGTCAACCAGTTTGCAGTTTCAAAGGTGTACAATACAGTACAAAATCCACCATCCTAGCACAAATAACACAAGAGTGAAAAAAGGTGAAAGTTTTTCAAGGGCTACTTTGTCCTGAACTCAACCACTTAATCATGGGCTTGACCTAAATTTTGCAGTGAATGAAGAGAATTCTGGACATTCTCCAGCAACTTCAGCTAAATTAGATATGAACATGAATAAGGCCCTGGGGCCCCTGCATTCTCTAGGATGCCACAGGCTTGGGACTCTCAGAGAATCCACCCTTGCTACAGAACTGTGTTCCAGATTTTAATTAACCAAGTTTCCTCAGTTAAGCTTTTCCTGTGAAAGCCTCCCACAGTAAAAAAAACTCCTTAAAATGTTATGCTGCAGCAGATGAAAATAAACCTAGCTGACAAATTTTCAAAAACTTTCTTGGAAAGAACATAATTTCAAGGACTAGAATCATTCATTCCAGATACATGGTTCATGAACTCAAAAGCAGCGCATCCAAGTACTGCATGTTCCCATCTTTCCTGACTGCCATATGCTGCTCAGTCGTTTCATTTTATATGCACCCTCATGGCTCCAGGCTTCGTGGGCAGATGGCTCTTTGCCACCTAATCAAATTCACACAACGAATACATCTCAAGTGAGGTCTTTTGTAGAACTGTATCCTCCTTTAGTTTCTCTTCCTTTCTTGAGCATTTGAACATCAGTAAAACTTGTACTACCAAAAGGTTCATAATTTTCAGATATATGACACTGATTCTTCAATTAAGCAAATATGGTACAAGCAGTTCTACCCCACTCTAAAAATACAATTTAGTGTCTTGGAACTTCACAGTATACCCACAGAGTCTTTAATATGCCTTTTGGTTCTATTTTGGGTCTCTCCTTCTTCCATAGCCACATCTGTTCTTTGAACAGAACACATCTACATCCTCTGCCTCCACGTAAGCAGTTAAAATAATGCATCTTTACTCCTGCAACCAAGTGACAGATTTTGCTGCACTGCACTGAGCTTGATGCAGTATCTAAACTTGGATGCCTTCTCATTCTCTTTAAATGGGTATTGATAAAACTGAATTTTCATGGACCAGCTCATCGTGATGTAGGCTCATAGCTGTTGCCTTTCATGAACTTAAAACCTCAGAGTTGCTTTTGATTCTCTGGAGCATCCTATTCATTAGACAAGAAACTTCTCATATTAGTAACTGTGGTATTTCTTCAAGCCACTGTGACCCACATTCCCTAACTGGGTTGGTTAAATGTTTCACACGCTTTTATCACATTCTACTGCCATAATTTCGGCAACTCTTTACTTGCTGCATTACCTGTCACAACCATTAAATGCATGCATAAGCACACATTTTGTCAGTCTGAATGCACAGCAGGGTCAGGGTTAGCCTGACAGTGATGAAATGTTGTTTCTCAAACCTGTACAATTCTTCAACCTAAAAAATATTGCTTTCTTTACATGGAGTATTTCCTCAGCTTATTCCTCAGCTTATTCTAGGATATGTTTTACAGATACCAGCATAGATACAAGAAATAAGGTCATCTACATTAAAAGTGATTAAACCTTCCACTTCACACCTTTTTCTGTAAAGAAGGAGCAGTGTAGTCATTTTTTTAAATTGCCTTCAACAGCTACAGGAAACAACCCTCACCCTGTTAAGATCTATAAGATAAACAAAGCTGCTGAGGATGAGCTTTTTAAGGACACCTAAAAATGTTTTTGTAATCTATACTAGAAAGAAGCAATCAGCTATCAAATACCAGTTATTTTAAGATAGTACATTTGGAAGAATATTATTTGAAATATTTTTATAGAAGAGCAATAGCAGAAGAGTGATGGAATATATCATCATATTGACACTGCAGATGCAAAATAAAATAGAAACACTCACAGTAGCACTTATTAAATTGCTCAAAAAAGCTAGATGTAAACCATAATATTTTAAAATTTTAAACAGCCTGCACAGCTCACCTTCCCATGCTACAGTCAGTCATCTCTGCAGATTAAAGGGCTATCCCAGAAAACACAGTGACCCAGAAGCCAAAGATAAAGTGTTTACAATTTCTTCCAGAGATCACCTATTTAGGTACATATAGTTCTTTATATTTACAGTCCTTTCTATTGCTTGGCTGAGAGCAGTTACCTGAATGTGCCAAAAACATAGTGGGAGCCTACTAAACATGGACTAAAATTACTCCTGTGTCTCATAGCTGCAGTGGTTTTAACAAGTGCTGCACAGGCACAGTATGAGTAATACCATTTATAATCAATTAAGCTAATCATCCTTATCCCACTTCCATATCCCTTCTTCCCCAAGGACAGATAAAAGACATCTCCTAGTGATTTTGTACACACTACTGTGTTAGCCATTTCAATAGATGAGAGGTCCTGTGACCCAGAACATATTTGGACAATTTTCAAGCTGTTTTGAAAATACAAAGACAAAATACATTTTGAAAGCACAAATTCAAAAGACAAAATCTAGTAAATAGGTATTTGCCGAAAGACATGAGTTTTTGACATTATTAAAAAAAAAAAAAAAGTCTCCCACCTAGAGTAAATTTCTCTACAATCAGAGCCATATTATTTATACTCCAAAACCAGAATTCAGCTTGCAAGGCTAAGGTAGGGCCTCAAAGTATTAAAAATAACCCCAAACCAACATACAGCTTGAACATGAACCTTGCATTAGAAAACTGTGGTTTTTCTAACAATAAGAGGAAGGTGTTCTACAAGGCATTTTCTACTCTTCTCTCTTTTGATAACAAGGCTACACAATCTCACCTGTCTGGCCCAGAGCCACCACCACCGGTTCCTGCTTTATGATACCAAACTGACAAAAGCACGGCTGCATTGCTGGAGCTTTGCACACTAATTGCACCCTCTTGGCCTGATCTCAATTAGCAGCCTCGTTAACACTCTCCCTTGCTCCTCAGCACTGCTGGGATTCAGGTGAAATCTGAAGCTATGCTGATTAGAGTAGGGGAGGGTAAGCATGAACAGGAGCAAATCCCTCCATGCTGAAAGTCATAAAGAGACTTTATTGACAAATTTTGGCCTTATTTTTTTTTCACAATGAAACAGCTGTATTGGGGGTGCTCTAGAAAACAACTTTGTATTCAGGGAAGAAGAACAGGTACTTATGCTATCTAATGTTAGTGCTCTGAATTTCTCACCTAGAAATGCTTTGTTATCTTGCCAACAAAGAACTGAAACTTAAAATTATTCAGGAAGCCAAGTGTAAAAATCCTATTCCTGAAATTCCCTTTAGACTGTGTTTTAGGCATTAGGTGCATCCTTCTAATAAAAAAACTACACACACTGCTGATCAACAGAAGTTCAGAATTAAGAAAACTGTTAAAGGAAGATGATTTAAGGTAAAAAATTTTGAATGCCAATTCTGCACAGAAAAAGGTTCATTTTTATGCTTCTTTTCCAATGTCACCTACCTCAAGTGACTTTATACTTGGAACAAAAGAGCATGGAGGAACAGCACTGGGTCTGGATTGAGTTACTGCTTCATGCTGACAAAACCAAACCCTGTGGGGAAAGCAGTGAGGCAGAAGCAGCAGACTAGAAAGATACATCAACGTGCTTCAGCTACTTGAATTCTGGAAAAAGTACTGTATTAGGTCAGAGCAATGTCAGTTTTGTTTTTTTATTTGAGGATATTTCTAAACAGAGAATTTAACATTTTAAAATATTGTGCTCCACGTTAGTTAAATCCTTTTGACCCCATGACCCTGAAAAAAGTCTCATGGCAGTGAGTTCCACTACTACATTACATGGTGTAATGAAATAAAAGTTGGAAGCTGGCTGTCTAATCACTTCACTGAAATCTTAATTCTTACAAGCTATCAAATATTTCCAAACCAAAGTCATGGGCCAAGTCAAAGTGGTCCTCTGTCAAATTCTAGTTTTCTGTATTTTTATTAAAACCAGCATTGAATATGGTATTTGAGAAGAAGACCAACTCTGATTTTATGTAGTGGCATAATCTTTTTGTTTTGCTCTTTTTTTTTTTTTTTTGGACTGCCATTGAGCCCTAACCTAATATTTGAAGAAAAGCATGCTGGCAGCATTACTTGCTTCCTTAGTAGAGTTTAGAACTCCTCAAGCTTCATTATTGCACACATACATGATGTAGAATGATTTTCATTTATTAACAATATGCCTGGCAGTTTAGCTCTCAGCTATTCAGTTTTAAGAGATCTTCCTGAAATTCAGTGAAGGAAGCTTCAGATTTAATATACAGTACTTTCAGCAAAAAAAGTCAAAGTCAGTCTTAAAAACATTCCTTGGATTACTGAGTCCAAGATCTTCCTGTATCTAGAGCCCAATACTCCTTCCTATTCTACTGACTTGAGGAGCTTGCACAGAAAAAACTTGAATTACTTCATTCTTGTTTCTGAATTCTTGTGTTTAAGGAGCAACGGAAGGCACCAGAATGATGTCCTGAATGTCACTACTTTATATTAGCTTAGAGGGTGTGTGTGCATGTTTCTTTGCTTTGCACCCAGTTACATATTTGAATGTAAATTGGTATTAATTAAGAATACATAATGGTATATTTGGACTTACATTTTCTATATTTGGAAGAAAATCAAGTCCTGATGAGCAAACAGGAAGAACTGAAAATAGAAAGAGGCCAGATCGTCTCTTATTCAAAGCGTGACATTGTGAATGTGTTTTATATTGTGCTTCCTAAAAGTGAAGAGTTTAGACACACCAATATAAAATGGGTACCATTATCAGCATGTGTCTGTGGTTTTGGCAATGATCACAGCTACAGGACAACATGCCTAGAACCCTAGAGAGATCTAAGGACAGAGAAAGTCTGAAAAGCTTTACGTGCAAAATACGTAGCAACACACTTTACTAAGAGACCATGATGGTTCCAAGTACACATGAAAGCTGTTTTTTAGGCATGTAGGAAACTATGCCTTTTGGATTTTGCCAACAGGTTCAGATGTGATTCAGGTTAGATCCAAGTGTAGTTAAAACTCTCTGGATAACCCTAATTACTGTTAGGCACTCAAACTGCAGTCAGGAGAAACAGCGTTGATGTGACAATAATTTATTAGAGTACTGCATGAAGAGTAAAAAGACAATGCCTAAAGCTGAAATTCAACCCTATGCAGAGGAACTAATGCAAGTTTCATAATCTACTTAAGTACTACTAAAGCACTGCTTCCAAACAGACCAATACATAAAGCATCAGTGGTGTTAACAGTCTGGATTTAAGTGTATAATTACATAATTTTCTTAAAAACTTGCCTTGAAAGGTAAGGTTTTGAGACACAGATATAAAAAGATGGGAGAGTCAGGGGACAGAATAAAAAACCCCCATGATCTTCAGTGTCTTCAACACCAAAACAAACCTGTATTACAGATCACTTTGTAGCACTTTACAAAATGTACACTATATATATATCTTATATATGCATTTAGAACAGTATTATTTCAGTCACTAAGTTCTTCCTCATCACTGAAATAAGCACTTTTCTTAATCCGTGGACGTTTTGAATCATCTGAAAGGGAAGATTCCCCTGCAGTCTGTGTCCATCTTTGTTGTTCTTCCTCAATTTTGGCTTGCTATAATGAAGAAAAGAGAAATATTAGTTAGGATTAAGAAAAATTAAGGTGCACTACAAATAACAATGCTAATTCTTAGTATACACTGAATTCTTAAATAAGTTAAAGACTGACAAGGGTTTATTTCCCGATAAACTGTGTGATCAAAGCACTAGGAAACATTTCTGAAAGTAGTTCTCACATATAAGCTGTCTTCTACACTACAGAAGCTGCCTGGACCATCCTGTGTTCTCAAAAAGAGGAATTTTGCCCATGGCAAACTTCCAAAAATATAGAGAGATCTAAACCAAAAAATCTAAGCAGATCTCTTTAGCCGAGATCTAAAGCAAAAAATGCCTCATGTTTAAACTGATGTTACTGAATCAGCTTTGTTCTGCTAATAAGTCTTTTATCCATTGTCCTTTGCAGTCATTCATTCACATAATGAGTGCCTTTGGGGATTATTACTGAAGGTTATTCAACTAATAGTTTAAATAGAAGCTTCCTATTTTTACCAGTTAAAATCTTTGGATGGTAATAGTGAGGCATCAATAGGAATGAGAATGTTTCCTGGCTTTATAGGTTTTATTTCCAATTGTGGAGTTTTTGGGGAAAGGAAGGAACATTGTGAATATTTGAATCACTTTTTTGGACTACATCATGTAAAAGTTCTGCACTCATTACAGTCACATTCAGAACAAAGTTATTAACTCTTGAGGATTTTTTTGGGGGGGACAGGCACACATGCAACAATGTTGACCACGGAACCAAGAAATTTGAATATCGGGTCAGGCTTGTTCTATTTCATGAAGCAAAAGGGTGTAGAGATAAAGAAGTAATATAGTACATAATACATTTAAAAAAATCATATATATGAATACATAAAAAAAATGTATTCAGTATGTTTTGGAAGATGAGGTCTATTAGAGAATGTGATGGTCTGTATTAGGCAAAGGAAGTGTCCCAGTAATAAATGTTCAAGGACATGCCAGTGAGGACAGAGGATGTGCCTCATCACTTATACATGACTGGCTTTTTGTCTCCTCAGACAACAAAGTAAAGAGGGATTCGTGGGCAAAAACCTAGCAGAGCATCACAGCAGAGATGACATAAGAAAATACCAAAGGAGCTTGAAGGAAAAAAAGGCTGCAACACACAAATACAGCGATAGTGAAAGAGCAAGAAAACCCAAACAAAATTCCACTGAACATGCCTTCAGTGTAAAGAAGCCAACTATAGCTACCAACTGCTGCTACCAAACCAGAGCCCACTAAGTGCTATAGAGCAGGCAGACCTATGCATGTATATCAGAGCTTCTGAAAAGCAGCTAAGGAAGGGAGTTTAATTTAAAAAATAATAAATATGCCATGCTTCAATTTTGTACCTGAAAAGCTATGGCTTGGCTGAGGCTATCTAGAGCAGGGTCTTCACCTTCCTCTTCACTTTCTTCTTCCTCCTCACTTCATTGTGCAGGGAGAGAGAGAAAAAACATAGATCTTTAAGTGTTTAGTATGAAAAAGCTTCCTAAAAAATGTAGTAACATGTAACTCAATATACATACATTTCTTCTGGCTCCACTATTTTCTTTCTCTTCTTCTTTTCTTTTTTTTTAGGTGGTTCCCGCTCCCCTAGCATATTTTTAGGACAAGCATAACTTAAGTGTCCTGCTTCCTTGGAGAAAAAGAAATATTGCTTTACAGAAGCCATTGCAAACAACCTTACGTTAAAATGTATCATGAGGGAAGTTCATGGGGGAAAAATGGGAGCAATTAGTAAGATAAATGGAATGCTGAATTAGCACACAGAAGACAAACTCTTCTCTAGGCTTGCCATGGAAATGAAGAGATTAGTGGTGATATGCATGCTTTACTGCAAACTGAGAACAAGCTACAAGCACAGTAGATTTTTTTGTCTGTTGCAGTAACTGAATACACTACACGTGGTTTATATTCAAAACAAGATAGAAACCTCAGAATTAACAATTTAAGACACCGGAGTGAGGTGACATTTTGCTGTAAGAAGTGTTATGAATACAAATCAAGTTTGTATTGGACATTAAATACTATCCAAATATCATTGTCCCACATTACTATGTTCAGGAAAAGTCAGGAATTAATTAAAACTTAAAACTCGCTTCTATATAAAACAGTTGTTTCCTGTATTTATTTTACTGCCAGCTAAATCATGAACTTCTAAACCTATAGCAAAAGCAGATACTTTGAAACAAAGAGTAGGAGGTTGTCATTGCAATAGTTTTCACTTATCTTTCTTGGGTTTTATTTCTCTTTGTTACTTTCATTACCATCTACTATTACTACTAATATTTGGTATTATTTCAATTATTAAGTTATTCCTATCTCAACCCACAACCTTTGTCCATTTCTCTACATTTTTGGTTTTACTCACCCCACATTCGTAGCACTTAGACTTATCGAAGTAGTTACGCCTGCGAATGAATTCTGCTGCTCTCCCATTATCAATGGCAATACTTGCTTTTATCACTCTTCCAAACAACTACAGAAAATTGAAAAGAAAAGGTGAATGTTTTGGGACTGAAAGCCCAACCCTCCTGCCATAAAAACTTTCCACAACTTACCTGTTTGTTATTAAGTGCCCGAGAACAGTTTTGTGCAGATTCTTTATCCAAAAACAAAATAAAGGCAACTCCTTTGCTTTTTCTGGTGTCTTTGTCTTTCATAATGGTAACTCTGGAAACATATAACCACATTATTGATTTTAGTGTGCCCCACTAAAATTACTTCAGAGATATTTTTTTTCCTTAAAGATCTCAGTGGGATCTTACCTTTGTTACACAGCAAAAGAGTTAAAGTATATTCAACAATAAAAATACTCATTAAACAGAAATTCAAAGGAGCAGCTAACCTGGTCATGTATTTAGAGGCAGAGTGGAGATGATTTTAAAAAAGCATGTGGGGACTTTCTGTGACCAGTATCACTCTTAACTCCCTTGGGTGACTTGAAGAACAGAGAACATAATCTTTAGATTTACAAGCAACCTAACTGGAGGGAACTACATATACTGGAGGTGAAAGGAAAATTAATGAGTAATCTTACCATTGCTATTATTGATGAAAAGCACAGTGTGGTCTGCCTCAAACTGAGAAATCTATGTTCGTGTAGGACTAATCAGCTAAACAGGTTCACAACAGGGAACACCAACTATATGCAGTACTGTTCTACCAATATCTCTAACTGAAAGCCAAAGATCATGGATGCATGTGTTATTTCACATGACAAAGTTAAATCTTCAGTCTGACATTGAAATCAACAGCTTCAATAGCACATTGAGAAGTTCATGTAAATCTAGAAACAGTAAAACAAAACCTGAAAATATTAATTTACAAGACAAGGCCAGGGTGTGTGTGTATGGCTGGAACCCACACAGCCTCAACTCTTTCAATCTTAATGTCAGTTGTATTTAGTCTCCTGAAAAAAACCTAACAAAACAACAACAGTGAGAACCAGAACGTCAGGCTGCATGTACAAAAAAATCAAAGTACAGGTAAAAAGGTAGGGAATACACTCCTCCCTATGTCCACCAGAGGCAGAAAAAGGTTCAGCCACAGGGTAAGCCAAAATTCTAAGAAATAAACAAAAAACCAAACTCCACTTCAATACAAAAGGCCTACCATACAACCTGTATAAGTAACAGATGACCTACATGATAAAAAGTTTATGAAATCAAAACACAGTAAAGAGAGCTCAAATTTCCCCAAATACATGCACAAAAAGGTTGAACTTAACAGTTTTACTACCAAAGCCTCTTGGACAGGACATGTCCAAATGCATGCATTAAGTTCAAGTGTCAATAAAACTGACTTTAAAACAATTCTATTAATTTTTCTGCCAAGCTACTCTTTGAAGAATTCCAACAGAAGCCTGGTGTGACTGTTGGGCTTCTAATCAGGATATTGAACATACCACTCAATAACACAAGAATAGAAAGAAACAAGTGTGACAAATCTTTAAAAAGTCAGGAACTTCTCGAAGCCATAGAAAATCTGATTTCTTACTGAACAAACTCAGTTGAAGTCATAACAGTCAAGATATATTTGCTTTTGCTGCTATTTGTCACCTGAAACACACTTCTGAGACTTCATATGCTTTGAAACTCTGTATCTCACAGGTTATTGCAACAGCTACTAGAAATTAGAGAAGATACTTGCTGGTTTAGGATTAAAATCTGAAGACTTGAGTCTCCTTATTCTGACCAAATAAAAAATATAAACAAACCAGTCAGTTCCTTACTGTGGCATTTCTTTCTATCATTTGAACACAGAGGCAGATATTCACATATATTGTTCATGGATACCCCAAATACTGAAAGCCATTAATGCAGCCTTACATCTAGCTTTAAGTAAAATACTAAGTAGTCACAATAACCAGCCCCTCTAGAATCACAGAGAACTGTACACTGCTATTGTGGGAACTGTGACATCTAGTTCACATAAGAAGCTCCCACTTTCACACTTACCCACTGTGCCCCACATTGGTGAAGGAAAGGGGAATAATACTAGAAGAACACTGTTTCAACTATTTCAGAGAAAGGACTGATGGTATGTAACAACTTTCTACTTGCTCTTAAGAAATGGTTAGCAAAACCTGTCCCAAACACAAATATTCTTGTATAATGTATGTACCTGCAAGAACTTTCAGTTGTAAATTAAATTTATACTTTATTAAAAATGAACAGAACTTCAATACAGCTCCACATTCATACTTTAATTACAAAAATCTCAAGACTTTCAAGTGAAGGAAAGACATAAAATATTTAAAATGAGAGGTACAAAAATAGAAGGCCATATCAGGTCACTTACTTGACAACTTTTCCATACTTTGAAAATATCTGAAATATAAAACAAAATAAAAAGATTTAACAACAGATCATTGCATTTCACTAATAATAAATTTATCATGACAAACTTAAATATCAGTATTGATTTTACAGTCAAAATTGTTGCCAACAAGTTTAATTTAAACAATGCATCTCTTAAAACTTACCCTGTACAGATCATTGTTAGTCAAAGCAAAGGGTAAATTGGACACATACACTGTGCTTTTGCTTGGTGCCAACCCACCACTCATTTTTCTGATGAAAGGAAAAAGAGAGAAGAGTTAAACTGTATTGAACAGAGAAATTAATTAAAAAGAATGTTTCAAGACTTTCAATTTTATTTCAAACCTAGCCTAGACATCCATGATAAAGTGGCAGGAAAGCATAGCTTTCATTTCCCTTGCATCATTTTACGTGAAAATTATCGTTTGCCTTCACGGGCTACAGAATACATACATCCTTCCTCCTCTCCTGGGTCCAAACATATTTTTGTTCTATGTGAGTCAATTTCTAGTCAAGAAAAAACTGGCAAGTTAGTGTACTTACAATAATCCTCTGCTGATCTGTAAAAGAAACAAGCAATGTCCATTGATTAAACATTATGGACAACTTGTCAAATTACTGATCTTTGTACCAGCACCAGCATTATCTGATTCTTTATGCAAGTACCAGGTCAGCTGCATTCAACATACAATAAAACACAATTGGTTAAGGGGGGGAAAAAATGTTTCCCTAAAACAGAGTCCTAATTATTGTGGGGAGGGAGATAAATACATTTTAAAGTCAGTGTAGTACGATGCTAAAGTGGCATGCTCTCATTTCCTCTCTTAACTATTGCTCCAGTTTCTGCACTCCTCTAGAACTGCACGTGTCCAGAGCTGACCATAATGCAGCATCCCTGTAGAAGCACTCCCCTTCCTCCTTCTGACTAGGCAGATTTCTCTTGGTAGGAAGCAGAAAAAATTCCAATCTTTCCATTTTAATTTCCAATCTTTTCTATGCTCTTGAAACTGAATATGTGTCGAAACAATTAATCAATTAAAAATACTGTTATAAACACATACATATCATCTAATACTAGGTGAAGAGTAACCAAACTAACTTGAAAATGACAAGCTAATGTTTTTCTTCACATTTCCCAAGATTTTTAGTGGTGTAAAGTCTGTTCAAAACATTCTTTGATCCATTCTGTAGCCATGGTTCAGGCCAAGAGCTAAGTGAGTAAAATTTAAGATCAAAACATACCCCTTATGAAAGGCCACACCAAATAGTACAGCAAACCCACTCCCTACACAGTCCAATTTCTACCTCCTTGTCCATTTTCCTACAACCTTATTACTGCCTCCTGGCACCTCTAGTCAATTCCCAACTGAGGGTCAAGCCACTTCTTCAGCAAGACCGCCTCATTTTAAAAATGCAGACAAAAG
>VZRH01003515.1:1099109-1141751 GCA_013397555.1 Urocynchramus pylzowi
GGGCGCGCCCGGCTCCTTGCGGGGCGCCCCGGGGCCGCCTTCCTGCCCCCTCTGCGAGCACGTGCTCGGGGGCCCGGAGCGTCCGTGCCGGGAAGGGCACCCTGGAGGGATGGCCTGGGGAGCGCGTCCCCGCCTGCGGCCCGAGGGCGGCCCGAGGGCGGCGGGAGCTCGGTGGAGCCGCGGTGCCCGGGGAGGGCGGGAACTCAGCGGCCTCCGCTGGGCAGGCGGCTGCGGGGCTAGCACCCGAGCTGCCTTGTGAGCCTCGTCATTCAGTCCTCTGTGAAACCCGTACGGGACATACGGGTTTTGATTCTCAGTTTAATTTGTGTATTTGTTTTGAAGGGAAGGTTCGTACTTCTTGTACATACATCTGAGGATAATTTTAAACAATAATTCGTAGTGAGTGTTTGGAAGCTACATAAATCGCATTGTAAACACTTTCATTGATGTGTGTGGTGGGTATGTTGGTGCAAGATCACTATCCGTACTGTTTCTAGCTAGATAAATAAGACACGAGTGTGTCACTCAGATAATTTCCTAATAAGTACTAGAATAAGCCTTTCAGAATAACTCGGTGTGATTAGTTTAACTATAGGGTATGCTGTAATAGTTTAAGTCCTTACTAGTATTTAAGCATCTGAAGTCTGTTCTTCATGGTTCTTTATTCTCACTCATACTCCTTAAGCAGGCTCTTTCCCCTCCATTAGGGTTTTCAAGGATAGTCTATAAATTCTTTATCTGTGACTTCAAGGGAGCAAAGACAGTCAGAAATAACAAAAAGATGTGGAAACCAGCCTAACCAGTGAGGACAGTATGATACAGTGATTTGCCCTGGGTGAAGTGCTATGGGTTGGTTGGTACCTTCAAGAGTAATTGTTGAGAGCATTGTGGTTTTGACTGGTTATGGCAGCAGTATGGAAAGCTGCCATATTTTGTTGTCAGAGTGTTTGTGCTGCAGGATGGAAAGCCATGTGAGCAGTGGTGATCCATTCATTGTTTGCAGTGACATTGCTGGTGGAGCAGCCACGTCAGAGCCTGGTAGAACATGCTTTTCATGGCACTGGCACTGCCGATGGACAGGTCAGTAACTGCAGTGGGTCAGGCAAAGTGCCAATATATCAGTCATTCTGTTAATATAACCCCCAATGCATTGCTTCCATTGCTCTTGTCCCAGTGACATACTAGAATGATGTAGTAAGGAAGTGGATCTGGTGGGATTGCAAATCCTCATTGGAATGCTGCTGCTGTTATTAATTATATTCAGTTTATGCATGCTGTTTTAAGTCAAAATTATTGCGAATGGGTTGAGAAAGGTTGGAAGAAAACCTCTTGGTGTCTAGGTGAATATCCATAGACTTGTTGCAGTTATACTTCTACATGCTTTTGAAACTCTTATAGCCAACATTTGCTATTAGGCAGAGACAGATTTTAAGAAAAAACAGAGATTTAAAGACAATGTTATTTTCGTAAAATGTTACTTTATTTCCTGGTGTGTTTTCTCTCTGACGTTTCTGCTTTTTCATTTTACCAATAGGACTGTGTTTATTCAGTAGGTTCTACCTGTCCAAAGTATGAGGGGAAGATGAGAAAGTTACTTTTTCCCCCAAACCCATTTTTATCTGCCTTGCCTTCTGTCTAGGTAGGAGATACTGGGATATCTTTAAAGATTATAAAATACAGAGACTAATTGTTGAAAGATAAAACAATGTTTCCTGTCTGTCTTTATATCCTCACAGCAGGAATCATTGCAAGTTTTGTAGTGATATTGCTAACAAGTTACATCTCTCCTACATCTTGTACAAAAGCGTTTGAGCTTTTTTTGAGAGCTTTCCAGGGTAGAGGATAGACGGAATTGGCTCACACTTGTCAGTCTCTGCTGTTTATCAAAGTAACATTATAAAACCAGATATATCCCAGTGGCATGGGAGGCACTCCAGCTGCCTGTCTCTGCATTTGCTTTGTTCACATATGGCAAGATGTAGCCATCTGGATTAGGAAGCTGTATGTGTTGAAAACAAAAATGTAGATTCTGCAGAAGGATGATTTTTAGCACATGCTAAAAAATTACAAATCCTGGAGAAGCAGATACTTGAAGCCTTGATGAAAATTGTTGTCTCAAGTAAGTGTAAGTGGACAAGAATTGTGTACAGATGTTTCAAAGTACTGGAGTGCTTTTGCAAATGCATCAGGAGGGTGCAAAAAATCTGAAGAGACCTGTGTAGTCTGCCTGATGAAAAAACCTATATTAGCATAGAGCAAAACATAGTGCTGATTGGTGTAAAGCTATTCTTTGTGGCTGGCTACAATAGAGCAGCTTGTGTTGTGTTAATAGAATGACCTCTGCACTTACAGAAGGCGTTTATTTGCGAGAAGACTTTGTTTTACATAAAATAGTCACCTCTGATCAAAAATAGGAAGAGATTGTTTAAATTAATGTAGCAAGTGATTATATATCATAATAGTAAATATTATATATATAGTAAATATATCATATAGTAAATGTTATTTTGGTTGTATGTGCTAATAGAAAATAGTTAATCAGGATGAGTTATAGTATTAGGTGTGAAACAAAAACAGATTTTTCTCATTCTTTGTTTTACAACAGCTTTGTACCTACCGAGAGAACAGATGAATCTCACTACAGCATAATAAACTTGAGATTTGAGCTCTTGAGTCTTTGTTAATGGAATCTTCTGATACTGATTCTGAGAGTTTAAACTGTCCATGGTTGTTGTTAAAATTGTTTTAGATCACATCAGTTAAGAAACGGATTGTTTTCTTTTCTATAGAAGCAGACAAAAAATGCTCAAGATGCTAGGAATTGCATTTTCGTCCCTTCAAACAGTTTTTTTCTTTTGGTATTTTCAAATACATCCTTATTTTATCTCATTGTTCTCAGCTAAAATTTGTCTGTTTTGTCTTTGAAATTGGTCTTCTACTTGTTTACCTTACCAGCATTTTAACCAGTGTACTTGATGGTTGATTCTGCCTGATTGAGATCATTTCATTCCTCTAAATGCAGATGAGATTTTTCTTCCAGCTGCATAGTTGCTTGTTGTCTAGTGTATATTTTTTTTGTCAGTCTGATTTTTGTGATCATGTATCTCTACCTTTTTCCAGCTTGTGTTTTTGTTGAATACTGGTCTTAATTCTTGCTCATTTCAGGGAGGTCTGACAGTGATAAAAAAGGGAGTGTTTTTAACAGCCTTGCTTCCTGATGAAATTATGGGGTGTGTATGTGAGTGTTGGTGCCTACTGCCAGTGATGTGTGTTGGGATGTTGGAGGTGGTTTGACTGACAAAGCAGCATGAGGTGTACATTTGCCCTCAGCTTCAGCAGCACTTACCTGAGATGTGTTTCTTTTTGAACATTTTGTTCAGTTAACAGTTTCAATAACTTCTGCAGGCAAAGGTAGGGCCACTACTGTATTTGTCAAAATAGAAGAAAAGGCAGCCCGCTTGAAAACCTCATCTGAATTCAGCTTCTGGTATTGTGCTATTTGTCTAAAAAACTGAGGGTTTGCTTTGTTCGTGTGTGAGGTGGGTGGGATGTGGATGAGCAGGGGAGGGAGTGGGTGCTGTGGGCAGTTCAGGTGCTTCCCAGCTGGGGGCAACTATAGACAGAAGGAATGGTCCACCCTGGGCAAGGGCTGGGCATGAGGGACCAGCAGTGAAGTGTTTTAAGGCAGAGCACGTGATGTTTTTTCAGGATAATGATTTTGTCTTGCCATAGCTAATTCTGTCCCTCCTGGTACATAAAAACACAGAAATGTTCAAGTACTGTTCTGGGCACAAAGAAAAGAGGATGGAGGGGACAGCTAAGAGCAGATAGAGCATCCTCCTGGTAATGTGAGAAGCTGTTCATGCACATATAGCCCTGGTGTGCATTTTTAAGGCTCTAGAAAAGGTCACTAAAGTACAAAATAAAGAAAAGTTTAGGCAGTTACTGTGGAAGTGCCAGGAAGGTGCTTCTGATGATGCACCTGATCATCCAATGCAACAATATGAGCAGTGGTTTCAGAATTAGTAACTTTTACATGGAGCTTTCTGGAGAGGGCAGGGTCAGTGGATCCTCTCGCTTTTGTCCTTACCAAAAGCTGGTTGGTTTAGTCAGCTTTTGATTTATAACCTGTAGCTACATCAGACTAGTTCTGTGTCTTGGTTGTAGAACAAACTTAAGGTCAAGTCTGTTATAAAATGGGATTATATTTTAAGAAGATAATCTGGTTTGTTAGAACCAGTGCTAGGGTCAAAATCTCTGCACATAGATGCACCTTGTAGTTGAGGAAAGAGCTTCTTTATTCACTCTCTTTTACTAAAAGAAAAGTCTTTGTTAGATCAAGCTTTTAATTAACTTCTCCTCACATGTAACTGAATCTTATTTTTCTTTACAAAGACAGATCACAGGGTACAGGCAGTTAAAACATTTAGATTGTACCTGTCTGGTTTACTTAACAGAAAAAAATATACTCATGATGAATATATTTGTATTTTTTGCTAACCTTATTTTCTTTTTTATTGTAGGTAGGTGAATGGATCTTCAGAAGCAGAGTTGGTAAAACTGACAGAAAAGTAAGTATGGGAGTGTTGGTTATATTTTGCAAAAGTGTATATCAGAATTAATGCTACCTCTGTTTACAGTTAATAAACTCTTTTATGTTCATTCTTAGCATCTGTACTAATCAATAATTTTATATAGCCTCAGAAGTCTATTTCCAGTAAAGTGTTTTTACTTTGTGCAAGTAGGTAACATTATGTATTCCTCCTTCTGGACGTGACCTGCTGTTACTTTTCCATATTGACTGTTTTTAACAGCTAGAGCTACTATTGTGAAGGGAAGGTTTGAAAAAATACAATTCTAGCAGTTGCTTATCTACTTTCAGTGTTGTATAGTAGATAATTTGTCATCTTTATAATCAGCAGAAAGGTTTGAACTCCTCCAGTCTGTGTTGTCTAGCACAGCATGAGTAGAATCTCTTAGGATGATGGTTTATTTCCACCTGTCTTTAATGACTAACTCTGCTTCCAAAGTCACTTTCCTCTGAAAAGAGGTATTTTTTTTGTTCTGCTGGCTCCCAATTTAAAACAGGAAGTACTTGCATGTGAAGAATGTATTTTTTGCGTGTAATCAAAATGTGAGGCTTTGTACTAAGAAGTGATGTGCTGCATTTTGATCTCTTTCCAGATGGCTGAGTTGATGAAATAATTCAAAGTTATTATATTTTATTAAAAAGTAGAAAATATTTAATCTAATAAATAGACTCTCAATTACTTTTTTTAAAGTTCCAGTATTTTTAGCAGAACAGTTTAAAATTGCTGTAAGGTATGTGTGTATGCATTTGTCTGTACATCTAGTATTTGCAATATGTGTATATTTCAATAGAGTGCTTTATAGTATCTCTGAGTCCTGTAATTTTACTGATTATACTGGACTAATTTCTGGTTCCATGTTCTTGCCCATACTGCGAGTTATTTTTGCTCCAAGTACATTACATACTTTCCATATTTTAAAGGGCTAATAACAAAAAGTGTATGTACAGGGCTTGTGCATAATACATTGTATTGGGGGAAATTCTGGAACTTTTATTTTTCTGCTCACTGTCCTTTTGTCTATTCATAATGAGTCTGGTTTTCACTAATTGTGTTTTCACTGTCTTTAGTGGCATATCGAAGAGATGAAATGTGGTCTGAAGGGAGATATGACTATGAAAGAGTTCCTAGAGAACGTCTCCCTCCAAGGATTCATGGTGATGTAAGTGTGTAGTATGCATTGCATCTGTAGAATTATAACCTTATACTATACCTTTATACAATGACCTGTACCATAGGGGATGGATTTATGTACCTGTGTAAGTTCCTAGCACATCCCAAGTTCATTTTTTCCTTGTTCTTTGAAGTCAGCAATCTGGCACATGCATCTGCACAGAAATAATATGCTGCCTACTGAATTAAGTCTTGGTTTCTTTTTTTTAGTTTTCAGATCTGTTGGAACTGTTTCAGAATATTTGTATTTTGGTAAACTGATTTTTTGGTGTTATTCTTTGTGTTATTAAGCACATGATTTTTAATTACTTCTGGGGAACAAAAGGCCATACTAATGTTATATTTTTCCATAGTCTTTTTATGTTAATATTTCTTTCAAGTAACTTGAGGTGGCAAAGGAGCTTCTTTCACGATTGTTCTTGTCACCAACACAGTTTTTTTAATAATGGTTAAAGTATAGGAGAAGATGTTCTTAACAAGTGCTGAAAGTACGTCTTTGCTAAAGTTGTGCTTTGGAGTCCTGTAAAGGAAACACTTTACAAGAAGAGTGGCAGAAATCTACTTTTTAGATACAGAGTCTTTTGTGGTGTGTAATGTATGTATGTGTGGTATGCTTGTAAAAGCAAATGCAGAAGCTGTGCTTGCTGTGCTATGGAAAAACTTCAGAATGCTTTTAGGAATTCTCTGTTCCACAGAGTTGGGCAATTTTTTTTCTCCCTTGTCTGAAGTCTCCAACAAATAAGTAAAACAGGTTGTAGCTTTGTCTTTGGAGGTATTACACTGTAAATAGAATTTTAAGAATACTTTTTGATATTTCTATTTACATCCTGCATAATGTGCTTTTGGCAAAATAAAATTACAGGTGCCAGTGCCTCTTATCTGACTTCCCTTTTACTTATGATAAATGTTGAAATAATACCAGAGCTGATTTAGTGTGTCTTCTGGTTTCCCTCTGTTTCGTTTTCTGCTTGTCTCTTTGGAGACTTTTGGTTACTCTTTGTAATTAGCTACATAGGCTTCTCTATTGAGTAATTTGTTAGTGGTTGGTTGCTCTGTGACATTTTTGTTACTGTGACAGGCAACAGTAACATTTCTGCATTTTCAGCAAGCTGGAAATCAGATTGATTTTCACAGAGTGTTTAGCTACCTCCTTCTCCAAAATACTTAACAAGACAGGACAAGCGGAAAGGCAGAATGTATTTTCACAGATGTTTTTTCAGTCGTTTGACTAACACATTGCCAATTTAATTTAACTATTGCATCATTGGCATTTCTAAATTCCTGTAATCTTTCAGACCGTTCAGGGAACAATGTGTGATTAGGCATTATGAAAATATATAGACTAAAAGATGTGATGCACTCATTTTGATGCAAGTGTTAACTAAATAGTTCAATTCTAGCTTTATATTACATGTGTTTGGAGCTGGGGTTGAAGAGAGTAGTAGAGTACACTCATCACAATTAACATTATCCATCTGTACCAAAACAACACCCCCAGTAGCTGGGCAAACCAAGATATGGTGTCTCTCTGCCATACTGAAAGATGGATATGGAGTTCCTTCTCATACAGCTCTGCAGATTCAAGATAGTTGGAAGGCACTTTCTGTCCTTGTAAGCCTGTGCTATTGTATTTGTGTCCACATGTAGAAGTCTGCCTTAATTTTGATTAGACAAGTGAAATGGAATTTGTTCAATCTGTTAATAAGCTCAGTGTTTGCTGATAGGTTAGTATGTTGGAAATGAGATGTGCCAATGATACAGAATGAAGTATCTTTTTTTTAAGAAAGCAAGAGATGTGTCCTCATCTAAACTGGATGCTAATTGTATATCAAGTATAGATTGCAGTAGAAATACAGTTACTGTTGAAGAACATGAAATTGCAAGCACCTGACATAATTGTGTGAGTAGGATACTCATTGAGTTTTCATGTAACTGTTCTTCTATGTGGCAGTATTGTTATGTGGTGGGGTCTTTTGGGTGAGGTTAAAACATGGAGCAGTTTTATTTAAGCTGCACAGCACATCTTTGTAAGACACCAAACTGAAAAAAAAAAAAAATTACATGTGGAGGATGTTTGATGAGGTAAGAGTAGATCAAGCATTGTGACTGGGTATGTAGTCTCCACTTTGCACCTCTATGGCTGTAGGCTGGCTTTGCATTGCCCTCTAGTCTGTTTGTTGCATGGTCTCTGAAATGAAAACTAACACTTTTTTGCATGACAACATTTAGCAGTTTGTGAATACAATGTATTTTTCTGCAAAAACTATCAGTGTATTAGATTGCGACTTCTTACAGTTAAAAAAAATAACTTGAGTGTCTTTCCCCCCTCCCCCCCCACCCCACCAAATTGCACATGCTAACTCAAGTCTCTGCATTAGTAGCTTTTGTTTAAGGCCCATTAAAAATGTTTTGCTGAAGAAGATTTAAAATACAAAATCTTGCATTCATGGTTTCATTTGCTTTTTATTTGCGGTTGACTTATATAAAACTCAGTTCTAGTAAAATTGAATTTGTATTTTTTGCAGCTGTGCAATTTTTACTTAATAAACAAAGAATTTGTTTAGCTTACAAATGGTATATGACATGTTATTTGAAGGAAATAAATTAATTTTGTGTTCTAGCAAAAAGCTGCCTGAAATTTGCACTAAAAGAAAAAACTGAAGTGTTAAAATTCTGTCACTTGAATCTTCAGATCACCTACTGCATTGTATTCAGTGTGTGTTTATCTATTCAGACTACAAGGCAAGGTCTATGTTAACTGCAGTCTCTGCATTGTGGAGGATGTTATGGACACAAGGAAAATTGTTCATGTTTTCAAATGGACTCTTTTTTTATAGGCATTACAGGTGTAACTTGCTTTGTTGTATTCTAAAAATAATGTAAAAATCTGAGAAATACATGTAGCTAACTTATGCTTAAGAAAGTAGCTAATGCTACTGCTTATGAACTTTCAAAAGACAGTTAAACCATGTTTAAAATTTTCCCTGTATGATTAAGCTTGTAATGCCTAAGGATTGAATATGAGTAGTGTCCAATTAGATTTAATAAGTTATTCCACCGTCAGACTGGCATGATTTTTAATGTTGCTGTTTCCATGTGCAATTTCCTCTTTTAAGTATTTAGAAATACTATATTTCGAAATAACTTGGTTCTACTTTTGTTTACTCATTATGGATCTTCAGCTGTTAAAAGCAATGTGATTTTGTTTGTTTTGTGGTTTAGGGTGATTACCACAGAATAGTAAACATTGTGCCCAAGAAACCAGCACTGCTTGAGAGACCAGGGGACGGGGATTGCAGTCGCTATGCCGACTACGGTCACGCTGAGTACAGAGGCTATCACGAGGGGCGTAGCTTCGCCCATGACCGAAGAAGCGGCCCCCCACACCGAGGTGTACGTAAGGTGATTCTTCTCACGTGTTTGTGATGTTTGTTTTCCCATCAAGCCTTGAATACTAGGTCATTAAAATACTGGAGAGGTCATTATTGTTGCCCTCTGCAACCCAGCTGTTTGAAATTCTGTAGTTTCAGGGTGCTGATGGTAATTTGTATTTGGAAGACGAAAGTCTTGTTTAAGTCCGAGCATTTATATATATATATATGCTTTGGAAACTTCTGTAGTTTTAGTGTTTTGTATAGCCTTGCAAAGTTGCTCTCTTCAATATTGACAGAGGAAGAAAATAAAAAGTAAATGGATACAGTGAATAAATTGAGAAGATACTAGTTGCAAGGGTTAATATTTTCTTAGCTCATTAAATGCTTTGGTTTTGCAGTAATTAAGTACCGTTTGGCAACTAACTGTACTTGACATCTGACATTGAGGTACATGTCATGCATGTCAGTTGTTTTGCATGTATGTTTTGCAGGATGAATCAGGATACAGATGGTCAAGGGATGATCATCCTACAAGACCTGAATACAGGTATTTTTTGATTCTAGTTGTGCCATGCATAGGCTGCGAATGTTTAGGGCATTCTACTTGGTCACCAAAACAGCTGTAGAGCAGACCAGTGAAATAACAGGGAAAGAACATCCATTGAAATAAAAGACAATAGTGGAAAAATGGGTTTTAGTTGTATTGTTTGAAATAGAAGTTAAAGAAATTGTATGACATGAAAGCCTCTAGTTTAATAACGATAGGAGGCATCATGATAACATCTTTAGGATGGTAACTTGGAAGTGTAAGTAACTTAATGCATCTCTGATCAGTCACACTTCTTACATGTTTTCAGAGAATTCTTTGTTCTATTATTTGATTCTGTAGCTGCAATACATTGGGGCTACAGTATAATGATGCCTGTGCCATTTTAAAGGTTGGTGGGATAGATAATGGGATTATGAAGTTCACCACAGCCTTCTTCTGAGCTCCCTGTTTTCTCAGCTGAACTAATGAGTATATATTTCCATCATATGCAATATTAATTTCTATGAACCCTTCTTAGTCTGTACCTCAGGTTGCCATTTATGAAATCTAAGGACTAGTAGTAAATCATAGGGCTGTAATATACATATGCTTGCAATGATGTTTGATATGGATTATTTGAGTTAGCAAATAAAGTGCGCAGGATAGTGTTACACTTAAAATTTATGGACAAGGATGAAAGTCATCTTAAATATTTAGACAAGATTTGATTGTTAGTATAGGTGAAATATTAGCAGTCTAAGAATGTCATCTGATGGCTGTGCTTTTATATGCCACATCATGCATTTCCACTTTCAAGATGTCTATTATACCAGCCTGTATTTGTAGATATTGCATCATGGTGTTAGTCATAATATCATAAAATAACTCCTTGTTACGACATGTATTTAAAACTATGGTTGTACCATACAAAGATCAACAGAAGTAAGCCAAGTTAGCTATAGACACCTGGCCAGTTGGAAAAATTGCTGTTAAACCAGC
Source organism: Urocynchramus pylzowi (assembly GCA_013397555.1). NCBI lineage: Eukaryota > Metazoa > Chordata > Aves > Passeriformes > Fringillidae > Urocynchramus > Urocynchramus pylzowi. Next base: position 1,109,774 of record VZRH01003515.1, read on the forward strand.
AGCAAGTTAAAAAAAAAGCCTGCAAGCAGGTCAGAAAAAGCTCAGACAGGGCAAGCCTTAGACTTGTGGTGCTGCAAACTCAGTATGAAGCTGTTAGTAGCAATATCCATACAGGGCCACACAGTTGCAGTTGATATCTATTCTGTTGAGTGGGATGATTTAGACATAACATGGATGGATTATTCTATAACCTCACCATAAAGGAAATACTTCTTACATAATAAGGGAGTCTGTGCAATAGACTTCTTTCAGAATTGCATTTTTGGGGCTAGAAACAATAATAAAAGGTTTTGAAAAGGAGTGCTTAATAAAAACTTGTGTAAAGGTTTTTCCATCTTTTCCTCTCAATTTAGAAGAATCAGGGTTGTTTTAAAGATGAGGAAAAAAATAAAAAGGCTGAGAAGACTGAGTTAGTGTCAGGCAGTTTATTATACACAGAACAAGAGTGTCACCCAGTGGTCAAAAAGATTGTCTTAAATGCATCTTGATTTCTTTTTTTCAAAATAAGGTTAAAAAAAGTGAGGTTAAAATGTCAGCTCATTTTGTTGAAGGCTTTATAAGTGTGTTGTGTGGTATATGATAGTCCCATATGAATATATGTTATATACTTCAGACTATATAGTTGTTACACAACTGCAATAATGCTATGGAAGAACTTCATAAAGATCCATGGTTCAAATATATTTGGAATTTAATGAAGTCCTACTGATTCATTATATAAATATAGTAAATAATCTTGAAAGTAAAGTCTTGTGATGAGACTGCTAAACATTTTTAGTGTTCCATGTTTGTAATAAACTTAATTACGATTCTTTGCATATTGCCCACTATTGAGCAATGTAGTGGATCTCAAGGAGGAAATGAAAGTACATTTCATGGTATATGTTGTCTCCTATGGTGAATATGCTAATTGCTTTCTATTTCAAAGACATTTGTTCCACAAAACATGATATTAAAAAGTTATTTTGTGCAAAAATGCCTTCTCTTTGGATGTGCTTGAAGTTATTTTAGGTAAGTTTTATGGTGTACACATAATTCTTTTTCTTTGAGGAAATAGGAGGAGGTTTAAGATGATTTTAGCCAGAAGGATTTTTTAAAAAAATTGCATGGAACATGGCTAAAGCATAGTTAGAAGCTAGACAATCAGGAGACTTGTATGGCTAATGGGTTTTCATAGTTAATACAGACACTGTAAATTCTTAAAAAAATAGCTCATTTATTGACAGAAGTAATGGCTTTCTTGATTATTTTTAAAATCGCAATCAGCAGCTAAAAATGTGCTGTAAGAAGTTGTTGTCAATATGATGTTAGCATTTCCTTTTGAGTATTCATCATTCACATTTTCCTGTTTTGGTTTTTGAAAACATACCTGTCAAAAAGTACTTTCTCATCTCTTTGCATTTTTCTTCCCCCTATCCTGAGTGCTGAAAAACATTACTTGAGATTCTCCTGAAGTAAAATGCTGCTAATCTGCAATATCAAATGTGCTTAGGTGAGTCCTGTGTGCAGTTTTGGGCACTACAATATGAGAAAAATATTAATCTATTAGAAAGTGTCCAAAGGAGGGTAACAAAGATGATGAAGGGCCTTGAGGAGAAGCATTATGTGGAGCAGCTGAGGGCACTTGCTCTGTTCAGCCTGGGGAAGAGGAGACTGAGGGGAGAGCCCATTGCAGTTACAACATCCTTGTGAGAAGAAGAGGAGGGGCACACACTGATCTCTCATGATCAGTGACAGGACTTGAGGGAATGGCCTGAAGCTGAGTCAGGGTAGGTTTATGTTGGATATCAGGAAAAGGTTTCTCACCCAGAGGGTGCTCATGCACTGGAGCAGGCTCCCCAGGGAAGTGGTCACAGCACCAGCCTGACAGAGTGCAACTGTTGGACAATGCTCTCAGGCACCATGGTGTGACTCTTGGGGTGTCCTGTACAGGGCCAGGAGTTGGACTTCAGTGATCCTTGTGGGTCTCTTCCAACTCCTTATGTTCTGTCACTCTGTAATTCTCTTAAACTTTGCTGTTGAAGAAACCAGCAGTTAGGGATTTTTTTGTATTTTTTTCCTGTTGTTTCTTTGGTGATATTTTGTTGGGTTTTTTTTAAGCTTCTTGCCTTTTTCTTAAAAATAGGACATGCTTGCTTACTTAGCATTTGTAGAGCTGTGGCTTCAGCTGTGATGTATCTAATGACCAGCAGCAGTTCTCCATGAATGACAACAGGATTGCAGAGGTTCAAGCACTTGGCTTACTGTCTTTTTTTCTTGCCTTCCTTCTTATAGGGTTGTGCTCCAGTTTCCAAGCAGCTGTCATGTACGTGGTAGACATTATCATGTCTAGCGCTGAGTGGAGCATTGCTCTTCCTTCCACATGCTTTTTGAGAGTTGTTAGCCCTGTTTTATACTATGTTTAGTGAACAGCTGTCATCCTGGCCATGACTTTTTTTGGTGAAGATGCATATTTTATATGTACAAACTAAAGGAATTCTGGGAATGTGCAGGGCATAGATTTCAAAATTACTTCCCAGCTCTTTCTCTCCTGTTGTCACCTAAGGAATTCTGAACTCCAGGAACGGATGTGAATTTTGTTTTAGCTTGATTTCAAGTGCCTTTTGGTTCAAGTGTGGTTGGTACATATAAAAATTATACATCATAGTTTGGAGGACATTTTCTGCACACATTAATGTCTTGGTTGCTGATGCTATGAGAATTGTGAGACTTAGCAATTTGAAGGAGTAGAGATCAATTAAGATGTGACTTCTTTGTGTGTTTATCTTGTACTGATATTGATCATTTCTGGAGCTGTGTTAGTGCTTGTCTTCAGCAATATATTAGGTTCATTTATGCAAAGCACTCATGCATGTCAGATTTTTTTAAAAAGTTGCAGGGAACTATGCTCTAATATGTTGAAGCATTCTAGTTTTGCAGTACTTCCCTATGGGCCTCATAGCAACGGGTTTTGCATACAAGTTAATTTTTATAAGGTCAGATGAACTTTTCAGTGTGAAATGCTTTGGAAGATTGTTAGCTGCTGTTCACTTTAGTCATGCCAAATTTTAATCCTTTTGAGTGCACAGAGCATTACTTCATTTTTTTTTTTTTTTTTTTTTTTTTTTTTTTTTTACCAACCAAACTGAGTTTACAAGATGTGAAATATACGAAACTTGGCAAGTTAGGATGGGTAAGACTCATCTTCAAAGAGAAATTACAAAATGACGCACTTGTAAATCCCAGCTACACATGCATTAAATTTGATCCTTAGAATTATCTGAGGCCCAGATTTTTGTAAAATAAGGGGTGCCATATTTGTAGAATAAGTAAAAAGTAGACTCCTGAGAAGTGGCTTACATAGGACATTTTTAATATCCCCTCTTCAGCTGTATATATGAATAATTTTTCCTTTGATAATGGAGGAAACGTGTTGCTACTATGTGTGTAATTTTGTTTATTGTGTGTTGGGTTTTCCTCCCACTTTCTAAGTGAAATTAGGAAGTAGTTTTAATAGTCCAGTCTTTAATGCATTTGTCCATCAAAACCAGATCTCCTTATTTCCTGGAGTGCTTAGGAAATACTTTGTAATAAATGGGAATACTGAAGTAATTTTGGCACTACAAATGAGAGAAAACTGTCTGGCAAAATACAGAAACTTAATTGTAAACAGTTTGTGATCTGTGAACAATTGAGATTCATCAGTCAGTTCTATGTTTTGTTTTGGAAGTATTTTAAATCTATGGCTTATTTGAAAATAAGCCATTGATTTAAATAAGCCATTATTTTGGAAGTATTTTAAATTAATGGCTTTTCTTTATAAAAAATATTTGGTTTTCTGAGCATTAAACTTGCAATTACCACTTTAGAGTGGTAAAGCATAATAAGTCTTGGTTTTTCTAGATGCACACACCTTCACAGTGAGAATGCTATGGGTTTACTGCAGGCCATGGAGTAAATTGGTTGCAAAGTGGGGGATAGAAGCCCAGCAGTCTTGGCTTTTTGATCTCTGCTTGAACTACCCTTCCATTTAGTGATTAACCCCTTGTAAGTGCACAAAGTGATGACAGGATGTTGTAGAGCTGTGGTCTGAAGATCGTACATTGAGAAGAAAATTGTACTTTGGTAAGAATGGTTATTTTAAATGAAGACCTTTGATGAGAGAGTCTCCAGATGGAAGTTAAGGGTCACTGACTCTTCTCTCAATAAAGCAGCATTTAATACTGAGAGTCCAGGTGTCTCATAGGCCAAGGCAGTTATCTTTACCTTGTCACTATGCAATCACCTTTGAGTTACAGGGGGCAGTTATTTCTTGGGATTTTTTCCTCCTCCCTGTGTGTTTTCTTTAATTAATGAAATAGTGAACATGTTTAAAAAGTATAATATTTTAAAGCAGTATTTTATATTGTGGGAGGCCTTTAGGCTTTAGATTTAAACTTTCTTGTGATGTTAACTGATCTGTGTCTTGCTTATAGAAGATAAACTTAGCCAAGGGGATTTATGAGATGGTGCTATAAATGTACATAAGTCTGCTGTTCCATTGCAATATTTGACAGCTCTTAAGGGACACCATACAAAAACCTCATTCTTTATTAAAAAACGTGTGTGGAGGGAAATAAATATGGCAGTCACCCAAAGAAAATGGTCTTGCTTTTGACAGAGATTGATAAGCAGAGTTGTAATCGTACTCATTAGCACATGCCTTTTTCTTTTAATAAATAAATAGAATCTCTGCCAGAACATTGAACCTCTCAGCTATTCACATGGCTGAGTAGAGTAGCTTGTTTATTCATATACAAAATTACAGTTTCCTTGTAATAGATCATTGTGGTAGATTCATTATACCTGTCTACAACTTCAGGCAAGAACTTGTCTGTTGAAATCTTTTGCTCAGAAAACCCATTGTGTTAAGCTGCTAGCTAAATTAGTTTATCTTGGCTATATTTTGGAGGGTGGAGGGGGAAAATTAGAACCTTTTGGAACAAGATAATATGTAATATACAACTTAAAAGTTGATTCTGGTTTACACTAAATATTTAATGACTTCATATTCAGTTCATGTTTTATGCAGCAGTCTTACTGATTCAGTACTTGCTATGTTTTCTTTAAGAACTGTTTTCTGCTCCGTTGGCTGTAGCTCTTTTGTGCTTGGGACAACCAATTTGTTTGCAAACTGAGATTTATGTTCTATAATTTGACTGTCGTTACTCAATCAGAGTTAAATATATCTGATTGTATGCCAGCACTTTGGGTTCTGTAGGTCTAGAAGTTTTTATTTTGAGTGTATTTTAGGAACTCAAATCTTCTCATGCAGATATCATGACATAACATTTTAAAAATGCCTTGTACTGAAGACAGAGTATAATCAAGAGCAGTTCAGAAATGTCTACTGGTGCAGGTCAACTGAAAGTAAAAAAAATTGCAATTTGGAAAAGTTTGGTTTTATTGTTGTGATGAGCCTTTCTTCTTTTTAACTTGGAACCCAGAGACTATCTATGTGAACACTGCCTGTTTTTTTACTAGGAATGTTATGTCAAACTGAGTTTCTGCTGCATATGGGCCCTATATGCATATACCTAGAATTATTCTGGAAACATCATTCAAAGCAAGACTGCTGTCATTCCACTTCTGGAATGTTTGTCACTTGAGAATGGGGGGAAAAGGAAAGATTAGTAGGCAGGGTTTCAGCTGTAGAATTTTTTTGCCCCCATCCTATAATATGGGGAGGAGGTAGAAATTGCTCTTATTTTCAACTGGGATGTTTTACAAGTTTTAGCTAATTGTATGGCTAAATTGGAAGGTGAATGTTGCTTTCACTGGCAGCTAGTTTTAGTTGCTGAGAGATTAATATTTTTAATTTTTTTTTTGCATAACAACTGACTATGTTTATTGAAGGCTGTTTTATTTTCTTTGCAAAATTTATCCGATGCTAAAAACCAAGTTTGCTTTCAGAAATTGCTTACTGATACTTTTGTTCTTTTTAGAGGATCTTGCAGATTTCTAATTGGTTATGCAATTTCCATCTCAGGATGAGAGAAAAGAGTTTAAACTATCAAATTAGCAGAGCTTTCCACTAACTGATTTTTTTTTTCTGCTGAGCTTTTAAATAAACAGCCTCATACAGTAGAGCTGGCCTGTTATATGAAATGTGGAAGGGTTCTAAATCTTGAATTTAACTTCTCTAAAAGCCCTAATAGAAAATTGGGTGAGCTTCTTTTTGAAGCTCATAATTACAATATGCATAATTATAATATTTTCAGTCTTATTCTGTGTGTATGGTATTTCTTATACTTCGGGCCTTTTAAATGTTTCAGTTACATTTAAATACAGCTTCTCTGCTGTGATTCTGAGGCATTGAGAAAGGATAAAGAGAGATATAAACTTTGCTAAGAACATCTTTATATTCTTAAAAATTGTTGTCGATTAAGGAATGGCCAGGTAGTAAATTGACTTGTAAGTATTTATTTGACAAAATTACAGCAAACACACCAAATTGGATAAAAAAACTAACTCCAGAAGTTCTCATCATGTCAATTCTCAATTGCTATCATGTTTATTTGACTTGCTTTTGATTCAAAGCTGTGTTAGATTTTAAGGATTTATGGCTTTTTGTGTGTACAACTGTTTCCCACTGTAGTTTTTGTGAGGTTTTAAATTGTTATATGAAGTTGATGTCATCATTATATTTTTTAACAGGGGCTATTGCATGAGACACCTGCTTACTACAGGTGTTGATATGTTATGATACACCTATAAGGAAAAATTCAGTAGTCTGTCCAAACTCAGTTAAATTTTTTATTAACATTGATTCATTGTTTAAAACTAAGTCACATCTTGGGAAAATTATGATTTTCTTCCAATAAATATTGTTTACATAATGCTAATAAACTGTAAAGAGCTCCTCTGTTTACAATGTATGATAGGATAAAGTGCCTAAAGATAAGATTATGTACCTGTACACTGTGAGATCTTGATTAACATATTTCTTAAAGGAAGTCTTTGAAAAGGGAGCTCACCTGGTCCAGTCTTACAGCTAGCACTATAGATGGTATCAAAACTAGCTGGATTGGGAAATAATGAGGCAAACTCCCATGGGTAGCACTTGATTATTCTGGAAAAGTTTCCTAACTACTTCGTTGAAAAAGAGCTAGCTTCTGAGACAGTGGGGGAGGGAAAGAGAAGGGAGTCTCCCTTTGAGTGCAGACAACTTCTGTTAAGATGGCATCTAACTAAATAATCTCAAAGCCAATGAATTGGACTGATTAATGTAGTCATGGCTTTCTCATGTTGAGGTGTATTGTCACAGAGGATTTTGACATAATTTCCCTTAAGAACGTAAATTCTTCATCTGTTAGGTTCCAAGGACTTGTTACTTATATTTTGAATATACTAAACATTTTAGATTCAATTCCCATTGATGGAGGGTGGGAATATTGGGATACAGGAGAGGAGAGGAAAATGTTTAGTGTTACTGATAGTTTAGCATTTTGCTTCAAAGAGAAATATTTAGATGTGCCAATTCCTTGTGTTTAGGGTGCTATGATCTACATCTGAGGAAAAGTTCATCAATAAAGCAATTCCATGATCCCATGCTATTGGTATTATTTTTAAAAGATGATACTATTTCTGCATGGTAACAAATTATTCTCAGTGTTAGTCTTGACATTAGTTCATGATATATATTTGTATAACCTTAAAGCTTCTTTCCTTTGTATATCAAGTTCTGTAGAACTTGTTTATGAGCTGACAATAAATGCCTTTGTCTAAATGAAATGGAATATTGATGTCATTACATGCAACAGGGTTGGGTCAGCCAGTTGAGGGAATGTCTTTCTCTTCTGAAGTCTGACTTTTAACAGTTGCGTATGTTAAATTGAGTCATAATTTATCTAGCCTAATATGCCTAATTATTTTTGAAAATGATGCTTGAGAGCATGATTCTGAGATTTGGAAGTAAAAAATGTTTCAGTGTATTGACTTATGGGATGATAGAATGGTTTGAGTTGGAAGGTACCTTCGAAGGTCATCTAGCCAACCCCCTGCAGTAAGCAGGGACATCTTCAACTAGATCAGGTTGCTCAGAGCCCCATCCAGCCCAACCCTGAATGCTTTTCCAGGGTGGGTTATTTGCTCTCTGGGCAACCTGTTCCAGTATTTCAGCATGCTCATCATAAACATTTTCTGGTGGAGCCTTTCTTCTCCAGGCTGAACACCTCCAGCTCTCGCACCTTTCCTCACAGATGTGCTCCATCCCACTTGATAATTGTTGTTGCCATCCTTTGTACTTGGTCCAAAGGTCCATCCGTGTCTTTCCAGGACTTTGGGGCTGGGTGCAGTGTACCAGGTGGGATCTCATCAGAGTAAAGTAGATGGGCAAACTAATTCAGGTTTGATGAGTTAGTAGACTCGGTATGCGTTCTACGATTTTTATCTTGTTAGATGCAGCTTTTGAAGCATTTTGTACAAGGATTATCTAAGTAAGGTGAAAGATTATGTTAACAGAGGAGACTGAAGTATGAAGCAATGAATTACCTTCTTTAAAACCTCTTTTCAGCTACTGTTAATTTGTTAATACTTACTAAAACTTGTCTCTGTTAAACAGCATTCTGTTTTAAAACTTATCTCTGAATTTACATTTATTACTCACAGCCAGTGTTGCTAGATATGTATGTCTGTTATTTTTAGGGAAAAAAAGGAGTATTGCTTCTTTGAGGCTTATTGATACTAACTGCTCTAGAATTCTGCCAAGGAGCCTGTTTTATTTATTGTAGTTAATTAAAAGACATGAATGCAGTAGAGAGACTGATTTTCCTTCAGTAAACGTATATTTCCACAGTAGTTTTAACTATCTAAGCAGGGGCCATTGTGGTCCTTCTCCTCTCCCTGGTTTTGTTTCAGGTGTTTGTACATTTCACGTAGTTGGTTCTGTGTGCTAGCCCACCACAATGAATTTAATATTTGTCTGCCAGTTTTGTTGTCTGATGAAAAATATCAATGCCAGCTTAGGCACAGAATCAAAATACGGATTTTGCAGTATGAGCTGTCATGGTGCTCCAAAGTTAACTGTTACTAAATCATTGAAATAACTGAAGTCGTACAAGAGTTGCAAAAGCATTTTTAATAAGGAATTTACCCAAGCAGCATAGCTTGCCTATGTGTTAAGTATGTTAAAGCAAGTGATATTTATAATATATAGGAAATGGCCTACAAAAAGAGGCAAAGGATATTAATGTTTATTATAGAGACTGTAAATTGTAATGAAAGTGAAGGGAAAAAGCAAACTGTAAAATAAAAAAGATAAAGCTGCATGGCTGAATAATTTATAAGAGGAAATGTCTCTCTTAACTTTCTGATTTTGAGCAAACTATATACCTGACAGGAAGGAATGAGATGACATAAAAAATTTCCATTATGTGCAATGGATTTTTTTCTTCATACATGTATAATGTCTTTTATATTGAGAAATCCAGAAACAGAGGTAGTAGTGTGCTAACTTTACTGAAATTTGCCATGCAGAAATATGTAACACTATTGAAATGCTTTGAAGCATGTAAGCAGGTGAAACCTATTTGACCTAATTGCTTCAAATCTCACTTTAATTTAAGAATAAAAACACAGAGATCTGTGAAGCATTTTTCCCATTTAAAGAAAAATTGAATGTTTTTCTGATTTATAGATCTCATTAAGGGATTTGGATATAGAAAAAAAGGTAAATATAGTAAGGGTATTGTCCATCAGTATTACTGACACAAGGTATTACTGCTTACAAACCTGTTCCACAACTTGCTCTTTCCTTTTGCAGTTTTGTATTGATAATGCTAGAAAGTCAACCCCAAGAGTTGATCACATCAGCATATCTGAGCACTACCTGTTGTGTTCTTTTGCCAGTGAGCTAATGGCATTCTGCAACACACTGATGAAGAGCTTAAGTGCTCTTCCAGCAGCTATTTCATGGTTTCTGGTTCTTCTATGAAAGGATTTTAAAGATACCTTTTGGGGAAAGGGTAATAGCTTGCTGAACATGAAGTTTACTTATGTCCCTAAAATAAAGTGCAAAAATATTTCTGGGGCTTAGTGTGTGTATAAGACAAGTGTTTGTCTATGTTAGATTGTTTGGCACATACTGAGTGTGAAGTAAATTCAAAGCCCTCAAAGAAACGACACTTTTGAGTGATACCGATGTGCTTTGGTACCTCAGGGAAATGTTTTAAAACTCTTTTCTGTGTTCTGGTCTCTGCCTGAGGCAGGACAACAGTAAAAGTGCAAGCACCTAGTTAGGAATCTCTGTCCATTAGAACTTTGTCTAGAAGTTAAAAAAAACATTGTCCAGCTTCTCTGGTCTGTTAGGGTATTAGGGAAAAAAAATACCGTATTGTGCTTCCCAGCTCTTTTCCAATTTTTAAGCTTATATTAAGATAGAAGATTTCAGTTGTTTCCATTTTGAAATAAGTTTGTTTAGGAATTGGTTTAGTTGCTACTGCATAGAGTCATAAAATGGGAGAGGTTTATGAGCTAGGTCCCTGAGCCAGTTGTCTGAACTAGTTTCCTCTTCTGGGGTGATAGGCTGCTCAAAGGGCAGCTGTAAATATTGTAGCTGTTTATAGAAATTATAATTTGGTCCATCACTTTAAGCAAATACTCCCTCTGGAATGTAAGACCTATGTTTTGTTTTCTATTTTAGAGAAATTGGGGGGTCTTACTAAGCCCTTGATTTTAAAAAGAAGAAAAACCAAGGTCACATGCATTTTAATGCAGTTATTTTGTCTAATTTGATCTAAATTTGTCTAAATAGTGCTTTTTGTCTTTATTCTGCAAAGAGTTGCCTAAAGCTGTTTGCTCTTAATTCTTTGGTACTTAAATCTGTATTTTTCTGGACTCTTTGTTACTTTGTTTCTCTGTCCTTTTCTGTGATTGACCATAATTTTTCTCTGTCAGACAATAGAGAGTTTTAGTTTAAATATACTTTTATTATGTAGGCTGATCTTGCAGCAAGTCTAACTGCTACACTATCAATGACAGTAAAAAGGAGGAGGGCACAAAGAAGAAAGAGCAATGTAGTGGGGTTTTCAGTGCCATTGAAATGCATAGCTTTACTATTCAATTAAACAACATAGAAGCATTTCTCTCTAATGTTGCTATAATAGTCAGATTTTCTTATTTTTTTATTCTCTGACCTGTCATGGCATCCTGAGGTGGTGGCAGGGAGAGGGGAGTTGAGTAGCTTTCATACTGACTGAAGTGGACAAATGGCATCGGTGTGGAGATTTGCTGTTTGCTTGTGATAACTTCAGAAGTACTGTGTGCAGCATAAAAATCATGAAATATTTATATATTTTCAATTTTTTTTGTACATTTGGTATTTCTAGGTATCTTTTTCTGCTTGAAACAGTGTTTCACAATGCCTGTTTCCTTTTGCCTTCATGCAGAAAGCTGTTAATAAGTTTGAGCTGGCTGGTCCTAATTATGTTAATTGCATTTAGAGCAAAATGCAGATATCACAAGTGCTCTAGTTACTTGCTTAGTCATAAAATGTTGAAAACCAGTTGTCAATAAGAAATCTTATCGTCATTTCAAATGTTCAAGTGAAAGCCATTGAAACCAGCTGCAATTTCTTCTATCTGTGATGGTGTAATTCACTGTATTATTTTAGCTTAGGATAAATCTGCATAAGGATCTTGGGGCAATAACAAGAGATTATAGCAAATCTCCAAAGCAGAGCCTGAGTAAGTTGTTGGTTTGTTGCACAACCATGTAATGTGTGCTTAAGAAGGAAATGAAATGAGTTCTGGGAGAGGGGTGGCTGGAATCTTGCACCACCTACACTTACTTTGAAGATGTTGAAAGTGGAGGCGTTCTTGCCTCTTCTTTTAGAGGCTGGGGGCGTTGTATATTTTATTAAATATTTTCTACATCATCTGATTCATGTTGGTTGCTCTTGCAATGCCCTGAAAAGGCAGGCAAAAGGAATTTTAGTTTAACTTTTCCTCTCCCTCCCCCTTGCATCTGCGTTATGAGGCAGAAAAAGTATTTTCAGTTAAGGATTCAGTTCAGATCTTGAGTGTTTTATCTCTTTGCGCTGAAGTCTGGTGTTGCAGAAGCTATTTATAGCTTCTTCAATTTATTTATCTATTTATTAATAAATTGAAGATATAAAAGTGTGAGAGTTATTTCTAGGCTAGGTTAGTAATTAAGCACAAGCCTGTAAATGGAGTGTTTAATCCTTTTGACAATAGCAGTAGTCTTTCTCAGATGGAAGGGATCACAAAAACATCTCTGACTTTTTAATCTAGGTTATAGGCAGCACTCATCTGTGAATTACTGGAAGACCCTCCTTTTTCTGTTCCACACAATATGCTGTTTTATTGCCAGTGTTCAGTTCAGTGTCAAAAATGAGAGTTATATTCACTATGGCTGGATCATAATGCAGATTAATTTCTAGTTGAAAAGTTGAATGTAATGGGATATAGAATTCCCAGAGAATAGTGAGCATGAAGTATTGTAGGCTGTTGCCCGGTAGGACAAATTCAATGAGAGTGATCTAGGAGTCCTCTTACAGTAAAGCTTTTTCCCTTACTGCATGTGATGTGCTTCATGTGCCCAAGTACCTCTCTCTTCCTGGGCATTGCACATCCAGGAAGTGATTTCATTTTACCTCTGAGTACTCTTAAGAGATAAACCTGACACACTGGTCTGTGTTAATCTTTGTTTCACTGAGCTTTACCACTGTGCTGTTTCTGATCCATAGGCAACTGAAAATCTCCCCAGTGTTGTCTTCCCTTGGTTTTCTGCTGTGCTCAAAGTCATGCCTTCATCTGTTCTGTAGCCGTGTTTTGTCCTTGAGGAAGCTGGAACTGATGGTGAACTGAAATAGCTGTCAGGCTGGAGCTCTTCCCCCAGCTGCCCTTGCTGAATGGGGTATCACAATATGGCTGGTTTTGTAACATTTCTGAAGCTCCTCCAAGACTGTCAGCTTTAGTGAGAACTTAATGGTCAAGTTGCATCGAGGTTAACAATGATACTGCTTCCTGTTGCAACACTGCTGAGAGAATAAAATTATGCTTTCAGGATTTAGTGTGAATTATGAACACAAAATACAGAGATTTGAGGGATGCTGTATAGAAGGGATTAATTCTGTATTTGTTGTTAAGGGCAGTAGCTCTATTTTAAAGTCTATTTTGCATCTCTATTAAATATTGTCCCTGCTCAATAAGCCTTTTGAGTATGTGTTGGAATCTGAAGCATGTGCTTAACTGCTTTGCTGAATTGGGGCCTTCATTACCAAATTGCAGGTGTATGTTAGCTGAAGTATTTAAAGAAAAAAATAGCTGTAAAACAATGCTTACTTTGTTCTGTTCGGTGTGTTACATTAATGGAAAACATCAGAAATGCTGTGCTGTTGCTATGCTGTCCCAAACAGATCTAATATAGTTAATGGCGTGAGTGTTCTATGTGAGATATGGTCTAGTTAAGAATTAACATGCAGTGATGAAATAAAAATTCAAAAATTGAAAGTGAGATTCTATTTTAGGATGCATATTATTATTGTAGAATGTGGCTTTCAAATGTCTTCCTGTTTAAAAGTGTGTTTCAATTACATTTTTTAAAAATTCTTACGTGGATATTAGAGCATCTATTATACATGTGCAATAGCTGGGGCTTTGTAAACATTACCATAATAAACTGCTCTGTATACGAGAGTTTAATAACGTGGTCATAAAAATGTGTTTTACACATAAAAGTGGTGTACTGGTCTGCCAGAAAGCTTGTGCTTTAAAAATAAATAGCATTATTTAAAGAGAGTGATTAAGAAGGAAATGCAAGAAAAAGTGGGCTGTGCCTAGGTCATTCCTGATAAATATTTGATCAATAAGTTCTTTAATAAATAACCCCCCACTTAGCTGAAAAATGCCAAATAATGTAAGCAATATTTTCATATTCATTTTTAGCTATTGTAAATTAAGGCTTAATTTCCAGGGTAAGTGTGCTAAATCGGAACAAAATTGTGGGAGTTCTCATTTTGTCAGTGTCTTTTTCTTACGTTTTAGCTGTATTATCAAGAAATAGAAAGGAATTAGCTTCTAGCAATGAAGTACCTCAATGAAATCTGAAAAAATTACCTTTTTCTTATTTTTACTTGTTTTTCATCCCTTGCCTAGTACTCTTATAAACACTGAAGATTTCGGATGTGTCTGACAATTAACCTGTTTGTATTTACCAGGCGTGAACTGTTGCCATTGTGCTGTTCATAAACATTGGAAGGCTAAGTGAGTTACTGTATTTTTCTGTTGTCTTCCAAGGGACACCAGAGATGGCTTCAGGAGAAAAAGCTTCTATTCTTCTCATTATGCGAGAGATCGATCCCCTCACAAGAGGGACTCTCCCTTCTTCAGGGACTCGCCAGGGAGCCGAAGGGATTCCCCGCACAGCAGATCTGGCTCTAGTGTCAGCAGCAGGAGCTACTCTCCTGAAAGAAGCAAAGCCTATCCTTTCCACCAGCATAGCAGAAATATGTCATCTTTACATAAAAGAAATGTTTCTTCTCAGCAAGGTAATGCTGGATTCATGATGGGAACTGGTTAGTGAGGTGAAACTGCAACTCGCTGTATAAGCCTTTTTTCCTTACATGCTGTTTTTAAAATGGGAAAAACTGACATTTTGTACTACGTGCTGTCTGCTCTGGTTGTTTCATTGTACTCTCTGTTCCCTTATGTATTTCATGTGGGAGATTGTTATTTTGGTACCAGGTCTAGACTGACTGTAGGAGTTTCAGCTGCACAGCTTTTTTCTTTATATTCTGTTTAGCATCAGCTCCTGGTATTTCTTTATGTGCTGCATTGGATTTCCTCACAAGAAACTTTGCTTCATCTACAGGAGATGAAGACATTTCTTCCTGCAACCAGAATAAAACAGGGATGTAAAAAATGGAGAAATGAAAGTACATACTTCTACTTGTTTCATTTTCTCCAAATTTTACTAGGCTTTTGAAATTGATTTTTTTTTTTAGCAATTACATTTCAATGTCAAAACCTCTCAGATCTTGCTCTCCTCAAAGAAATGTGAAGCATATCTCAGTTTGGTCTGTTCTGACTTCTAAAAGCTTGGCTCTTAATGTTTCCCAGAACTCTAATGAATCATCTGTTTTGATAATATTTGAGGTTTCATATTTAAATGATTTTGGGGGAAAAAAAAGAAATTTCTTTTTTTAGTATACTGCAATCTTAGCCACTCTGTTTGTACAGCTTATGTAAATTAATCCAATTTGATTTCCCTTTCTTCAAATGCTTTCTAGTGAACTATGCAAACCTACTGTTCATTTTGGCAGCTTTTTAAAAACTAATTAGATTTTTTTTCACTCCCTGAGAAGGCACATTGTGTTTCCAGAGTGACACTGAGCCATTATGTGGCACTACTTGTCAAAAGAGATCTTTGTAGTTTTGTTAACATTGTTTAAATATTGAGGAGTAATTTCACTCTTTGCAGAATAGAGATGGTCTTTCTATTTGGGCATTGCAGTGCTTTTAAGATTTTGTAGCAATATTTAGTGAACATAAATTCCTCTAAGTGTAGGACAGGAAGAAAAAAAAGATAGTTAACTATCTTTTAGTTTGCAGCTTGTAATTACTAGGGACAGGAAAACGTTGTGGTAAACCAAAATTTTGAAATGTTTCATATTTTTTTTTAAATTTTGAGCTGACTTTGATCATATATGTATGTACTACATGGTTAGAATTACTGAGACAATAGTGGAGGTAGTGATGTGGAAGCAGATACGTTCACAAACCAGAAAAGATGCTGATCAAGAGAGGAGCTTACATCTAGGTCTATGGTTTTTGATATTTTCTCCTGTTTGCATGGTTAAATACCTTCCCCAATCACCTTTAGATAAGTTTTAAGAGATCAGCTGAGTTGTACACTGGATTATTTCTTTATTCCTTTCCCTGGAAAGGAGAACTACTAAAATAGCTCTCTAGATGACTGAATTAAAATACCTATTTGCAAGATATAAATAGTTTAAATAATGCTTTTAGAATAATTTTTGAATGTGATTTGCCTTAGGTAAACTCATGTATTGCATATTCAAAAGGAACATCAAGTGGGACATCTCATGTACGTCAGCAGTACATTTAAATGGATTTACAACATGAAAAGTAGATACTTTTTCATGTGAAATTTGCAATATGGCATCTTTCTAAAATATTATAATGCTGTTTGAAATCATGCTATCTGAATTGGTTTGGCCACATGACTTCCACTGAAGAAGGAATATCCCATGCTCTATGGCCCTTCATACTTGAGGATAAATACAGAGTTTAAACAAAGAAAACTGTGAGGACATGAAGAAGCTTGGTAAAGGGAGGGAAAGGGCTAATGGAAAGGGCAAGCATTCATCTGTGATGAGAGAGCATGGAGAGGAGCAGGATGGGATGTTTCATTTTACAGGTAGGGCTTTGGGGCTCAAAATGGCCACACACATTGTGAAAAAAATGGCCTTATAATGTCTTCTAATTAAATGGTGTTTTTTTACTTTGCTTAAGTTTGAATAACTTTCTGCCATTTCAGTTCATTTCATCTGTTCAGGTGCAAACATATAATCCATTCAACTGAGATAGTATTTAAAGAATTAAGTCTTTAAGTCTAAAGGAAGCATGTGGGAGGCAGAGTTAGAGTAGTCCATGAATTTAAAAGGAGGTGGCTTGTCTATGGGGCTGAAAAGCAGGTATCACAGGAGCAAAACTTATGTTACTTAGTGGTGACAAGGGTGGTGTTCTGTGCTTTGTTGCTTTGACTCATTAAATTAAAGCTATATTTAAAGCCATAATGAACAATCACATTTATAGTTCTACAAAAATAATTTCTATCCCAATTTTCATAACTCTTTGATAGATTTTTTAATTAATCCCTTTATTAATCATATCTATAAAAATTTAATGGGAGCCAAAGTAAGCTTACATTACCTTGGCTTATTTGTGATCAGTCAACTGTTTCCCAGTCAGTGTGAATAGTCTGGTTAATTTAGGCCTACTGACAATGTTTGCTTTTTGTACTTAGCTTTTGCAGATCTCTTAGATGTAATCTGTGGATCACAACTTGAAAACTAGTAGTTTACACTGTAGCTAGTTCTGTTGCTGTGGGCTGATGTAACTGGTCTGTGACAAAACTATGCACAGATTGTGATTAGCACTGTGAATTTGATTTGACATTTTGGCACTTTTAACTTCTATAAGAAAGACAGTGATCTTAGAAGAAGCATCTACTCCGTGGTTGGTACAATACAGGACTGTTTCCCATGGCAGGTCTTTTCAACATACTGTGGCCTGCTAAACTAGTTCATGCACTACCTGGTTACCTTGAGTGATAGACTGGTGTCTAATATTTCAACTGTTTCTATTATTGCAGGAATATTAAAAAGTGAAATCACATCATCTTGTGAAATCATACTGACACACCCTTTCAGTTGATGATGGAAAAAAGGACAGTGGGTTTTCTTAAATTCTTGAAATGACACATCTGTCTCTTTTGTCTCCTTGGGAAGAGAAAAAATTGTTACCAGTATTAATCAGATTATGGAGTTTGTAGATTTTATAGAATCATAGACTCATTAAGGTTGGAAAAGACCTCCAAGATTGAGTCCGACCTTTGACCTAACACCCCCCTATCAACTAGACATAGCACTAAATGCCATGTCCTGCTGTTTTTTGAACACCTGCAGAGATAGTGGCTCCACCACCTCCCTGAACAGTTGTTCAAAGCTTAGCCACTCTTTCAGTGAAAAGATTCTTCCTCGTGTCCAGCCTGAGCCTTCCCTGGTACAGCTTGAGCCCATTTCCTCTTGTCAGTAGGTGCCTGGGAGAAGAGTTCAATTCCCATCTTGCTACAACATCCTCTCAGGTAGCTGTTGAGGTTGATATGGTTTATGTCTGACTTGGGAAAATTTCACTGCAATTTTTCTAAGCCAGTAAGCATGTTTGCAATATATATCTTTAATTTCTCAGTCATTAATTTTTTCTTAATTGCAGGTAAAGAGAGGACAGTTCAGTCACTGAAAACATCAAGAGATGCATCACCTTCAGGGTCCACTGCAGTACCTTCATCAAAGGTGAATTTTCTTTTTGAGCACTTCACACTGTTTACATTGTTCATTGTTGGATTTTTTCCTCAGTTGGAAGGAGATACTGCATATGCCTGCATATTCCTTATGATATTACTTCCTGTTCCTTACAATAGGAGTAGGACTTGGTCTTAGAATTCTGTGTCCTTATGAGTGTGTTAGTATTACCACTCATTTTGACACAGACACACCTGCCATGTATTCAATGGGGAAGAAAAACAGGCTTTGGCTGTGCTATATCATTCTAAGTGCTTATCTCTTACACATCTCTTTTAGAACTGCTGTGCCAGCTGATTGCCATTGTCCTTAAGGGGGGAGGGAAGTGATGTATTTTCAGTGATGTAAATAGGGAAAATAAGATAAAAGCTATTATGCACAAGTTACACTGATTTGGATCATAAAATATACTTTATAATTAGTTCACTTATTTTGTTTATAGACTCAGCACACTGCAGCTTAGTATCAAATCCTTACTTAATACACACCTTTGAGAACAAGGAGGCATTGCAAAATCTCTTGCTCTTGTGTTAATATGTAGTGTGAGCTTGAGCTCTGTAAGTGTTCTGCTTTCTCCTCCAGTAAGGTCTCATCTATGCTGTATTGGTTTTTTGCCATCAGTTTGCAAGTATGTGCTGGCAGTGGATATCCACTGATACAGGCTATGCAAAGTGAAACTTTGTTTGATGGAAGTCATTGCCCCAGACAGCATAAATATTTATTGGGTATGCATCAGCTGCAGAAATGGAAATACTTCCATGACTGTTTATTGACTTTTCTCTTCAGTCCCCAAATCTGCTCATAATCTAACTGTCCTGTGTCAGTGGAGCTTTTTGGAATCAGCCTCTTGGCTGGAGTTGCACTGAGCAGTTAAGTTACCTAAGTGCTTCACTGACTCAGAAGTAGTGACAGAAGTAGTCTTGGCAGAACATGAACATCTCCAGAGCCAGAGTCTTACAATTTATCAAGGCTTGAAAAATTAGTTCTAATATAATTTAGATATTATATTTAATCACTAATATAGCATATTAGTTATATGCTGTATATTAGTGATTAAAGGAGATAATTTTCAATGCTCTAAGTTATAATTTAGCTTTGAAATTCTTACAAAGGTATATGTTTCCATAGCAATACCTCTTTTCACTGTAGTATCTATTTACAGATCTAAAAAGGTATTTTTATCTATAATTTTTTTTTTGCATATTCGTGCATGTGAATTAATACCTGTTGATGTTACCTGATCTTAGCCATCTGTTTGACTATGGCATGAAATCTTTTGTGTTTTTCTTTATTAGCTCTTTGGACTGTAAGCCTTGCAGGCTGTATCCAACACAGAGCAAAAGGTGGATGTGTGGGACAGGGATAGCTGCTGAGCAAAGTGACAGGCTTTTGCTTTTCTATGTTATTGATGAGAGAAAAAAATATGAACAAAGAGAGACTTCTGGTTTTTGTGGGGGCAGCAGTTTAGGTTTTTTTATGAGGTCTATTAGGCTGGTTGTTTCTTGCAAGTTTGCAGCCTAAATAGCTGCTGCTATTTTCAACTGAGAAATGTGCTCCTGTTCTGTCTCTTCAGCTCAAGTGTACCTGTGCAAATACCATTACTTTATTCCATAAAATTCAGTCAGGATTTAATATACGTATTTATAACATTCAACTTATAGAATTAAATTTAGTGAGACTAAATTAAACAGATTTTTTTTCTGTATTCCAATAGATATTAGTTAATTTCTTTTATGTCTTGTGGAAATATAGCAGGTTACGGGAGATTTTCTATGAATTATGTTACTCCTTTCTTCTTAAAGCCCTCTTCATATCCCTGCATATTGAACTTTGTCACCTCCTGACTTCACTGGTTGTAATTCTGTAATTTGCAGTTATAGAAAGCAGGGATTCTTATTGGAACATTGTGTGGCACTTCTCTTCTGGATTCAGATAAAGGTTGTGTCTTTATGACACAAAATCCTGGAAGGGTTCTGTGAATTGTGTATTTATGCCATGCTGCAGTACAGAGGTATTTGGATAATATATTGTTTGAAGTAAGAACGAAAGATGTGAAGACAAAGAAGTTTTGATACTGGCCATTTATGTAACTTAGAATGAGCTAATGGTAAGAGGTGGAGTGTTGGTTTCTTTCATTTGGGTTATTGTTTGTTTGCTTTTTTTTGTCTACCTGTTTGCTAAGATGGAATAGGCATTGGATAGAAATTGTTATGGCCTTTTTCAGATAGTAGAATATTTTGTATCTCTTTTTCAAATACCCATCTTAGTGTTGCAATTTTTAATGCTAGAGTGGTATAGATTCTTTGGGTGCTTCTATACATATAGTTGATTTAAACTAAATATCCACATAATGGTAACAAGATTTATAAAGCTAGCTATTCTGAAACTGATGTTTGTCATTGTCTGCTTGCTGCTCTGATAGTAAAAGCCAAATAGTATTCTTAGAGAGAAATCAATTTTTATTTATGTGAGAATTTCCGTTTGAAAAGGTAGATTTAAAAGAACATAAAGGCATGACTGACTCTATTATAAATGATTAACATTCCCACAAATAAAAAATAGTGGATTTTAATGGAACCTGGTCTGATCACTTAAAGTTTGTATAAAATATTTTTATCCCTAATTAGCTCAGTTTTTGTACCTACCTAGTATTTAACAGTTTATTTAAAAATTTTTACAACCTTTTAGGCCTGAAAATCACATTGAGTTATTAGTTCACTCCACTCTTGTATCTGACTTCTTTCAGATGCCCAAGAGGTCTCAGAAAATTTTTTTGTTATCTCTGACCTGTGAATTTAATAAAACTTATTTGGAAGGTGTAGTGGTTTTGTAGCAATCCACTGACTTTCATTGATTAATCTTTTTTTCTCCTCTCTTGTTTCTTTATTATCTGCTCTCACGCCACCCACTTTTCTTTTTAAAAAGATTTGACAGCAAATGAAATAATTTCAATTTTCTTATTTTCTATTTTAAAATATTTTAGGATTGGAATAACTGTTTATTTTAATTTTGAAGATTTTTGCCATGTGTAAGTGTATTTCATGTTAAACCTTGACTATAATGTTTTTGTACAGGCCTTGGAGAAGAGCAACAGACTATCAGAAAAGGAACTTGCAGAAGCTGCAAGCAAGTGGGCAGCTGAAAAGTCAGAGAAGGCCGAGGAAAGCAATTTACCTGAAATAACAGAGTATGATGTAAGATAGGATTATTAATCCACTTATTTCAAAATGTTACAACAATGGGCTCTTGTTTTTCTGTACTCTTCATAAAGGCACATTTTGTAACTTAATCCTGGATTTTTCTGCCTATGCTATTAAATATTTGTTGAAAGGGAATGAGAGAGACTAAAACCACACGATTCATTTATTTAAAAAATACACAAAGCTACAGTACATTTTGTTAGTTTAATTTGAATTGATGTTGAGCTACAACTGGCACAATAAAGTTTCAGCTCTCCCAAGCGTTCTCCAAGGAGCTCTTGTAGTAGTGTAGGTCTGTATGCCTCCTGAACTCCTTAAAATTAGGAGAGGACTTCCGAGTCAAAACACGAGTGTACATGTGAAACATAAGACTTAAGGAGAGAAGCTCTGGTTTGTTGAGCTCCATTTCAAGCTGTACCAGCCTACCATGTCATGTATTCTTTTTCAGAAAGCAGTCCCCCATTATATTGAAAATAAACCTTACCTTGTTACTGCAGTGGGTATATTTTTTATTTTCCCTGGAATCCTTATTTCATTATTAATCAACGTTAATTATTTGCCAGTTTATTCCCTTTTGTTTTCACCTCTTCTTGTCTTCCACTCCTGGCTATATTGAAGTGAGATTATAGCCCTTCTCAGTCATTTGTTATATTGCTCTTGCATAGGATGTCTTTTTTGCATTCTGTTATGTTAATGGAAAATGTATTTGTCTTTTAAAACAACCCAAATATTATGTAATCTAAAATAATCTGTTTCAATTCTGTAATAATTTTCTCTTTAACTTTCGCTTTGTTTCAACTTTAGAGGCATTCTAAAAAAAAAACAAAATAGTGTCTACTTCACAAAGTCATGTCTTAACCTTTCCAATTAATGGGTTGGATTTTTTTTTATTTGTTAGTAAATAATTTTAGGGAAAATGGATGTGCCTTGGGAAGTGTCACATTTCCACTTGTAGAATGTAAGGGCTAGGTTAGAGAAATAAACTCACTGAATCTGTATTTATCTGAACTTTCAAGTTCTGCTGATTGATATAATGGGTGAATGCATGAGCAGCTCTTCAGTAGTGGTCAGGAACATCTAGTTAGATACATAAACTGGAAAAAGCAATTAAAAAAAGAAAAAAGGGGAGGAAGTGTTAGAGTGAAGAAAAAGCAACAGCTGATCCAAGGGTGAATAACTTATGAAGGAGAACAGATGCATGGACATTTCTGAGAGGTTCAGCAGAGAAATATCACTGTGGTTCCTGATGGGGGAAGGTAATGCCAGGTAGGAGAGAACAGAGTGGGCCACATGGAGAAGAGTTGTTTCAAGCATCCTCCACGTGTCAGAGAAAATTCCAGTGGCAAAAAGAGTAAACATATGGAATCCAAGTGAAGCAGTTGTAGTTGGCTGTGGTACAGTCTGAGATGATTTATTGGCTAAGAAAGTGGGCCATAGAAATGCTAATGAAGGAGGTCAGTCATCTCATTCTGAGTCTTAGAAGAAAGGACTTCTTACCTTGATTAGCAGGCTGTTGCGTATGAATTGTAAGAATTCTTAACTTTTTCCTGTTTATCTTGCATAGTGCTTAATACTTGAACTTTGTGTTGCACTGAGCTTTTTAGTAGCTTTCACTCACTCTCAGGCATTTTGTTCTTTACTGGGATAGCACGATTTGGGATTCAGTCTTAATGGTTTGTGTTGCTGCTAAGGTTTGAGCATATGTTCACAGGACCACTTAAGTTTTTTACTTTCTTTTTCTGCCTAATGCTTTTCTCTTTCATGTTAGTTAAGTCTTAAGATTCTTTACCTCTATTTTTGAGTAGTAGAAACTCGTTTTCATCTTCTTCAGTTTTCAAATCCTATTAAAAAAAAAATTATAAATTTGTTCCATAATACTGGATTGAAATAATGCTGTAAAACAGAATTGCTATATTTTTTATATAAACTCCTTGGAGTTGGCATCTGTTTTCTTTGGAGTAGGAATACTGTCTTAATTTCTGTTCTAAAGGGAGAAATCTTCAAATCACACCTTTGCTTCTGCTATGCAATAGTTATTGCAGTTCCTGTAATAATAGATCTGTGGCCCTGAATGCTTCAAGAGTTCTCCCTGACAGCATTTTTATTTTGTTGATGCCTATGTACCTTTGCTTTTGTTACTTTTATCCTTTCCCAGAAGGCTAATAACATTTTCATTGTGGATTTTTCTTGCTTTCTGGTGTTATGAATAGCACATACACAAATATTTTCTCAGTGGACGGGCAGGTAGAGGTTCTCTGACATCATTGCCTTTACACAGTTAAGGCTGTGCCACAGGAGGTTTTATCATGCCATGTTTTCTACGTGTTTAAAATCCATATTTCTGTATCTGTTAAGATTGTAGCAAAAACACTTCACTAATAGTCTTGGTGGGCAAACTCGTATCTCTTATGACTGTTTGGGCTTTTGGTTTTTTTTCCTCACACTGCATTTGTTATTTTTCTCTGAAAGCTGAATTTATTGTTGTTTTTTTTTAAGGCTGGATCTTCAGCTCCATTATATGTTGAGCAAACAGAGGAAACGGAGGCAAATCTAACGGATAGTACGGAATTATACGAGGACAGCCAGCTTCTGGGTCGTTCAAAAGCAATTGCAACTAAGACAAAGGAGATTGAACAGGTGAGTCTTCTTGGCATTTTGTCACTAATACAGTAATGGTTGGCTCTGCTAAAATTACCTTGATTTATTTTTTCCTCCTCCTTGGAGTGTAATATGAATATAATTGGATTTTTCAAGATGGTGTGGTAACATCTCCAACTGTTTAATTCCGAAGAACCATGGCATTTATCTGCACATGGAAATTAATGGTAGTTTTCTGCAACAACTGCTGTTTTGCAAGCTAAGACAATGACTGCCTCTTAATTCTAGAGGCCTTTGTTCTGTTGTCTGTGAGGCCATTTCCTGAGCTGCAACACTGTTCCTTTTTATTGACACTTGAAAAACAGCTTTCTACTAAATTTTTTAATTTTTTTTTCCCCCCTTCTCTTAATATTGACTTTGCATACTCATGTTCATGGTGGGCACAGCTTTCCATGTGTGCAGGGTCTGGCTGGGATAGGGTTTACCAGAGTGTGCTGTAGCTATGAGAGCCATGATGCAGCTGGTTTATCCCTGTGTGTCTGATCAGAGGGTCACAAATGGCCTAAAAGAGCTAGGACCAGATGCATAAACTTTGGACATTTTAAAAATGACAAACTGAAAAAAAAATACACAGGCTAGGAACAGATTTTTAAAAAATAGCTGTTGTGATTAATTAGCCTCATGCTGGTGAATCTATGGTTAAATTTCTCTAGGCCCTAAGGACAGGGTTATAGTGAAAACAAATGAAAATTTGGTCATAAAACCTAAATATTGTTTTCCATACGATCTAATGCTACTGTGTTAAGTAGAGTTTGCACTTAATTCTAGGGAAATCTGGATTATGTTCTATAAAATTAAATACTTTTAGGAACTTAGTTCAGAAAAGCCTGTGGAACAACTTAGGTTTGGATTTTGCACAACCAGTTTCTCCTGTTGTTGATTTGAATATTGAAGCTGTCAGCTTCTGCAGAATTTAAATAAGATTCTAGAATGATGCTGGGAGTATTTTTCTGAACTGAACAAGATGATTATTTTCTTATAAACCAGGTACTGTGAATTTGTTAAGAAATAGACAAGATATTTTCTTAATCATTAAAAATTAAGACTGGGAAATGATCTACATATTTTCACATAAATACTTAAAATTAACTTCTGGATCTGCAGTTGAATTTTCTGGATTTTAAAAAAATTGTTGTGATAGACCCGATGATTTTTGTAATCATCCTGAATATCATAATGAGTTATCATAACAAAATACTGTGAATCTTCCTACTTTGTATGGAATCAGTCTGTAGAAATTTGTATACTATTCTGTTTACTTTGAGTTCTCAGCATCTAAAAGTAAATTTAGCTTAACATTTAAATCTATAAAGTGAACTGTAAGCTTGTACATTTATAAGAAAGCTTTTTCATAATTTATTTCTGATTGTCTTGAAGACTCAAGTAATAGCAGAAAAATTATTTGGTTTGATGGACTTCTTTTCAGTTAAATTTCATTCAAGTGTTTAATATAGTATTTCTGGAATGTAATTTTGTGGAAGGCTTACTAAAATAAAATGCTTATTTCAAAGACTTATGCTGCAAGACTGGTGAAGCTGTAATCCTTCTGCAAAGCAAAATTTTCAAGAGGTTATTTTTCAGTATGCACTGGACAGCTATTAAGGTATTTAAAATAAGTAAGAAATGAAGTCAGACAGGGCATGTCCCACTGGGTATGTGTTAAAGAATTGGTGAGGGCCCAGCTAATGTTTCAGGAAGTGAGGTTTGACCCATTGAACTACTTCTGTTTCTGTCTCCTGAAATTTTCTTTCTCTCAGAGCACCAGATCTAATGATGTTTGCTTTTTCGTTCATATTTATTCTCAACCTGATTGCCAAGTATTTCTTGGCTTTTCCAGACTCCTGATAAAGCCTTCTTTGCTTTGCCCTCTCCATATCCATTTGTCTCCAAAGCTCTAACCTGGAAAAGGAGCAACATTTTCCAAATATGTACTTCATAGGGTGGTACTATTTCCTCTGGGAAAACCCAGAGGCAATAAACTGTGCTGACAGAACATGCACGGTGTCGCAATGAGCAAATCCACTGCTGTGCAGCAGAGAAACAGGCAGCCTGATGCCCTGGGCAGGAGGGAGGTGGTAGCTTGTGATATAGTCTGTTTTTTCTCTTAAGAAAAACAATCAAAAATATCCCTTGAGCAGTTGAATGAAATATTCATACAGGTGTTCTATTTTAAATTAGCCCATCCCAGTGTCTTGTGTATCGCTCATCTCACTCTTTTGTAAAGTTGCTGCTGCCTTTTCTCTAAGCTACAATAACACAATTGTCAGTTTCTGAATTTTAAATGAAGTGTGATTGTAAGTGATCACCCTGGCTCATCAAGAAAATAGTCGTATATTATTTATTTGATGGGGGACTTACTGCAAACATGTGTGTAAAATAATGTCATTCGAAGAAAAACAAAGTTCTTTGTGTGCTGATGATGACAGGGCAAAATGTGTCAAACCAAGGGCTAGTTGCTGTTTGCTATATTGTGACTGTCTTTTAGGAGTCTGCAGTAGCTTTGCAAATATTAACTGAAGCTGACACAAAGAGAGGAAACTAAAAGTCCTGCTCACGTATAAAGTTCTTGGAAAAATCCAGACATTCTTTAAACAGAGCCAAGAATTATCTGTGTCACTCCCAAACTAGAAAAACTTTGAAGTATGTATTTCATTTGAAGTGTGCCAATGTTACTTGGAAAGGAGGGATATGGTTGCAGATGCACAGATGCCTGAAAACATTTCTGGACTGGGACTGCAGATCCTGGGCATTTTTCCTCTCATCTTTGAAACAACAGGCATAGTGACATTCTTGTGGGAACACCTAGGCTGCATAGGACTTACCCCAGCTGATCTCCTCAAAACAGGGCCTTAGATCAGGTCATTCAGGGCTCTGTCAGATGGAGCCCTGTGTATTTGCAATGAAGGAAGCTCTGCTGTTTCCCTGGGCAGCCTCTTCCAGTGTCTTGAGCTCTTTGTCTTGAGCTCAGCTGCCCTCACATTCCAGAACATGGTTCCTTTCCACCAAGGACATGGTTTCTGCTCACTTCTTCTCTTGACAGCTTTCTGTCTGCTTTCTTGAACTGCAGAGTCCCAGCTCCTTGGTGTGGTCCCCTGCTTTTGGGACCTACTCCACTGGGAGTGGGCTCTGCTGCTCTCAGGGAAGGGTTCATTTCCAAGAACCTCCTGGCTCTGACACTTCATGATTGGAAGAATAGGGTTTTTTTCCTGGCACTTTTGCATGGCAGGTACTGTGGAAATGGTTCCCTTCAATCCAGGTACAGAGGAGTCTTTTCAATCTTTGTTCTTCTGCATGGAGTGGAAATTGTGCAGCAGTAATGTATGTCTCATATTTTAATATATCCCATTATGTTTTTTAATGTTCTGTCCATAATAAAGAGCTTTGGAGAGTTGTTGTTGTTTTTTGGGTTTTTTTTTTTTTAAAACAGAATACTGAGATAATTAGCTTTCTGAGTTGGGATGTTTTTTGATTGTTTGGTTGGGTCTTTTTTTGAAGTTAAATGTTTCCTTAATCTTTGAACATGCATTTCGCTCTTTTCTTTGCTTTTACAATTTTGAAATAAGGTGTTGAATGTTGTCTGAGCATTTGTCTGAGCATGGTGACATAGAACCCCGTTAAACAGATAATTAAAAGATTGGTCTGGTTACTTGTAAACAGCATTGTTGTGAATTTTGCATCTGTATGTCAGGATCAATGAGTGTCTATAGTTTGCTAATGTAACCATTTCATGCTCTTTTAAAATACCTTTGCGTTAACGGCATGCATTACACATTCAGTATTATTTTGGAGCTGCTTAGTTTCTGGTTTTATACAGTTAAGGATCAGCTTATGCTTTTAGCATGTAATGTGCTGAAGCGTGGTGGTTTTTTTCGGAAGTGATGACAAATGTGTCCCTGGTGTTAAATTCATAATTGGAGCTATTCAGCATCAGTGTTGCACAAAAGGCTATCTCTTTGTTCTTCCTTCATGAGCACGGGTAGCAGGGATTCTTGAAACGCCTTATCTTGTCTAGACATCAAGTCTGTAACACTGTGTTAATTAGTCCATTATTATGTGTCCACTTTTCTTACATGTTACATATTCAAGTTGGAGTGACATGTATTACCTCTGAAAATCTGTTATTTTCTGAAGATAAATTTTACCAAGTACCCTCCTTGATTCTGTCAAAAAAATCAAACCTGTGAGTTTCTGACTCAATTTGGCTAGTGCCACAGATTTCTGGCATCTGAGGCATTAATTAAGTATAGGAATTAATACATTCATGAATGCTTTTTTATTCTTAATGGAATCACTGGCTGACTGTATGCTTTCAGTTCATCAATGTTTTTAAATGTTCAGCAGAACAATACTTTTTAATGTTTAAACATTTAGTTTAATTGCTTCTTTAGATGACCTTCTAAATTAATATTGCTTGTTAAGAGTCCTCAATAGTATTAATGAGCTGTTACCCTAATGGGACTGCCTTGTTGCTGGAAGATGCTGAAAATCAGAGATCTTTCTAAAGCTTGTGTTGGAAACTTCATAGCTATGGTGCATAGAAAGAAGGAAAAATGGGGGTGTGGCTAGGTTCAAGCTGTCCAAATTCTGTTTCCAGATCTTCTAACTCCTTTTCTTTTTTAGGTAAATTACTGACATCTCTGAGCTAGAAGTTACAATTAAGTAAGAATAACAGGTTTTAGCAGTTACAGTGTGTCTGTGTAGTTTGAGAAGAACTGTTTCTTGTTCCCCTTCTTTGTCATAGTTCTTGGTGTGATAAGATCTATATAGCAATAGCTGAATTGTCTTTGTGTGTACTTAACACTTGTTAATGGGACTCTGTTCTCTGGAGATGCTGCTCTGAGAGAAGACTGACCTCTCACAAAGTGATACTTTACATTGAAAGGACTTTGTTAAAATTTTTTGGTTTTAGTATCAACAAAACATGACTAAAATTATACAGGCATTTCTGTCATAATAAAATAGCTACAGCTTGTGTAGTGTATGGGAGTTTACTTTATGCCTTCCTCACTGCCCCCAACCCCTCCTGTGTCCTTTGCTAGTTTTGCTTAAAGCAAAACTATTTTACAATTCTTTAACATATAAAGATGAAAGAGGATGTAAACATGAAGTAGCTTCTGCATCTTGGCTAGGGATAAGCTCATGGTAAATGCATTGGAAAAGATATGTAAGGCTTGGATATGACGGATTACGTGTTGTAAGTTCTAGCAGTTTTAGTAAAATAAGTAAATTAATAAATTGGAGTAGTGGGAATCCAGGAAGGGATGAAGGAGGATGTCAGAGCTGGCCTTGGATGTACCTTTTCTTTTGAAAAGCTCACTTCAGCTGAGCCAGGGAAACTGGTTACCATTTCCTTGTTGATCTGCTTGTGCTGTTGCTCATTTCAGGCAAAATTATCTAGGTTAGGAAAAAATCCCCTAATTAGAATATAAGTTAAGAAGTAGGTGAGTTAAGTGAAGCTGAAGAAACTGGAACAGTAGCTAAAAACACACATTAAAGGATTATTTCTGGTTGTGGATGAGGTCAGACATGCTTTGTTTCTGTCAGGAGTAGACCAGACAAAAGTAGCAGGCCAGATGAGAGTGAAGATGAGGAAGCTGTAGATTATCACTCCTTCCTAGCTTTGCTGTTGTCCTTCAAACCTTCTGCACTTAATACACAGTGACAAGACCTTAACAAGGGACTCATCATCATCAGTCTAATTTGGTTGGTAGCGTAGTAATAGTTATCATGCCTCCTCTGAGCTTATGTTTATTTTACTTAAATGTAAGTTGTAATTAAGTGTGTTAATTTATTTTTTCCTAATCAGGAAAACATGTGTGTCAGGTTTTCTTATTTTGCCTTAAGCTTCTCAGAAAAATTGATGATAACTCTTTTACTTAATTATATAATCTGCCTATGTGGTTTATTAGTTTCCTTATATCAGTATCCCTCTCCTTATATATAGAAATCAAGGGATTTATTTCTTTCTATATATTCTTAGACACCTTTTCTTTCATATTAATTCTGACCTGCTAATTTTTCTATCTTTTCGTGTTTATTCTAGAATTCCTTTTTACCATTACAAAATCAAATCAGTCACATTATATTGCTTATTTGATCTCTATATTTCACGCTTGCCTTAAGGGGTTTTTTTTTTGGTTTTCTGGTTTTTGGGTTGGTTTGTTTTTTGTGCTGGGGTCTTTCAATTTTGCAAATATGACCTATTTGTTAGAAATTTGTGTTTTCATGTTTGTGAAACTACAAGAAGGAGAATATAAAAGGTTTTGGTCAGTTTCTTCATTGTATCTTTTATTCTCCTTACGAATACATTTATTTAAAGCAGGATACTTGCAAAAGGACATGAAAACTTCAGCTACTTTCCTTTTCTTGTGTTTGGCCCACCACACTTCAGAAGTTGTAGTCCTGCACTTTCCATTTGTTCAGCTGTGTTCTGTTCCCTTTCTGTGGACATTAACGGGTTATTTGCTGTGCGCTGCTATGTTCACAATTACTGCTGCATATGCAAAAGCAGTGCAACTCATTTTGCTCAGCACCTGAAGGTATGGTTTAATAAGGAATTATATTACCACATTTCAGATTTTTGCCAGCAGCTTTTTTCATTTGAAAGCTGATAAAAAGTGAGTGTTATTTAATATGCAGCGCTCATAGGGAAATACTTTTAAGAGAATTTAATACCAGAAATGTATGCATTTATCCAGTAACAGTAGGGTATTTCTTAGAGGGGATTGATTAAATGTAACTCACCTTTAGCTTTCACCACCATTTATTGAAGATCATGTGTGCCTTATGTTTTTTCATGTAAACAGTTTTAGGCCTGTGCTGATCACATTATTTTGAAGTTGCCAAATGCTGGCTATTCAACCCATTTACAAATGTAGAGTTTTTGGTTTAGTGGCACTTCATTACCTAATCAAGCAGCCTGCAGACTTCAAGATCTCAGAGAATTGTTTGCTTACAGACATTCTTAAAGGGCATTGTTTACATGTGTTACAATTGGTGGCAGATCTCTGGAAGACTTAAATGGGAAAGAGCTAGTAATTAGGTACTTGATTAAATTGCTGGACTTAATTGAAACCAAAAGAAATGTGGAAAAAAATTGTTCAAATCTGAAAGACAAGATTGACTTCTTGGTCAGATAAAGTGAAAATCTAAGGAGTTATTAATTAAATAGTATTTTTTCAATCAAAAGCTGGTAGTGATTGTTTGACTTAAAATTTCTGGTTTCTGTTGAGAAACCCGAAGAGCAAAAACAGCATGAAAGACTTGGAAACTATAATAGTGAGTGGGCTGGAAAGAAGAAAGATTAGTTTCAAGAGATGATGAATGTCAACAGGATTGGAAGAGGTGTTAGGAAGAGAAGAAACTCACTAAAAATGTGTGGGCCTTGATATACAATTAGGAATTAATTTAGAGAAATTGCCTACTGAAGAAACTGTCAAACGTTGAGATGCTTGGAAGGATAAGCAGAATTGACACTGGCAAACCTCCTGGGAATGATGAAGGATAAAGCCAGAAATGAATTGTCTGAGCCTTGACAAAGGCAGTAGTTTATGTGGGAGTGAGGGTTATTGTTTTTGTGGGTCGGGTTTTTTTGTTTGTTTGTTTGGGTTTCTTTCTTGGGGTTGTTTTTTTGGATTTTTTTTATGATGGGCTTTTGTTGTTGATTTTAATAACTTGGATTTAATTCAGAGGATAGATCCTTCTCTCCAACTTGGTCTCCAGCTTATTCTTGCTTTAACAGAAGGGCATTGGTGGATTTAAGAAGTAGGTTAG
Source organism: Urocynchramus pylzowi (assembly GCA_013397555.1). Lineage (NCBI taxonomy): Eukaryota > Metazoa > Chordata > Aves > Passeriformes > Fringillidae > Urocynchramus > Urocynchramus pylzowi. The sequence continues at coordinate 1,141,490 of VZRH01003515.1, forward strand.
CAGTGATGTTTTTTTTATTTTTGAGCTGTTTTAAGGATTAAAGATAAAATTATCTCTTAGTAGGCTGAATGCACTGAGGATTAATTTAAGTATTTTTTATTCTTACAACCCACTGTCTCTTCAGCATTGTAACTAGGGAAACTTGCTGATTCCTGGATTGAAGCAGAATAAGGACAGAATCAGTCCCATGTACCTAGTAATTAGATCCAGAAATTGATGTCTATCCAGAATAGATGTCTATCATCTCTACCCCACCCCTCAA
>VZRH01003515.1:1141791-1180887 GCA_013397555.1 Urocynchramus pylzowi
AATGTTTATATTCCCCCCCCCCCCCCCCAAAAAAAAAAAAAAAAAAAACAACAACATTATTATGATTATGTATTAGCTTTGTCAGTATTCCTGATACAGTCTGAACATTGATCTTCTGAAAGACTTAGAGAGGATACAGGAGTCCAAGTGGTGCTTAAAACAAGATATATATATATATATAGATATGTATATATATATGTGGCAAACAGAGCACAGTGCCATGAGGAAAAGTTTCATAAAACCATATGTGTTGATGGGATGGTGGTAACTGAGCAAACATGTAAAAACCCATGGAAAGTGGCAAATGAATGGTAGCGGCAGAAGGGTAGGTGACAGGAAGGACTTGATGTTTGACATGGAAGCTGGTTTCCATTTCTCCTGCACTGACAAGTACTTTCAGGCTTCAGGAGGTTGAAATAGACAGCAGCAGAAGAGTGTCACACACAAAACCTGTAGGTAGGAAAAATCTGCTGAAGTGTGAATCTACAGTTTTGTGGGGTTTTGTGTGTTTTTTACAGACTGTTCTTTATACAACTGAAGCTTGTTTTGTAGATGACAGCTTTCCTGGTGCTTGTAGCTTAATCCTCTAACCCATTTGTAATTTGATTTATATACAACAGTGACTCATGTATAAATATAGGATCATCTGTGACCAAAGACACTTTGCTGACAAGTTGTGTTTGTCACCTGGTTCTTGAATTTATGTGCTGTATCTCAGTGTCTCACCTAGCCTGATGTCTTCTTTCTTTTGGCAGTTCCATTGAGTAGGTTAAACTCAATATGTTTTAAAGATGGGTAAATTATGCCTATTTGTTTTCTCTGACCTTTAAAATACAGGGTAATATAATAGTTTTAAAAGGCATCAGAATTGGGAACTTTTCTACAGTTTAATTTCCTAAATTATGTGGGGAAGAAATCTATAGTTGCATAAGTTGCTTATGCATGTACTGCTTCTTTAAGGTAAGATTATGAAAACATTAGATTTTTATCTTGGGGTATAAATGACTAATGCACATCACCATTTATTGCTGACCCACAAAAGATCACTTTCCTGTTTTGTTTGACTCTTATTTGCATTGGTGTGGTGACTTGAGTCTTCAGTGGTTGTCTGGACATACACTTGTATGGGTATCACAATGGCATGCACAAAATATGGTATAAAAACAAGGGCCAAGATTCCCCACAGGACAAAGTTTATGGTGTGCCTGTTTTACCTTTCTGCTTTGACTTGGAAAGGCTAATAGAGTCAGCCTAACTTGAAAAAAACAGGAAGTGAATACTGACAAAATTGAGTGGGCCATGAGTTATTCCTGGTTCTTTACCATCCTGGTTCTTTACCGCTTCTTGAGAAGTGTTCCTTCATTTATTTTCTGCACTATTGAACTTCAAGTACTGCTCTGAATGACACTAATAACCTGTAATAGATGGGTTTGATACTGTTTCTCCAAGGTTTAATTTGTTTGTTAGCAATCTTTCCCCTTCTCCTTACTCCAGGTAGCTTAATTGCATGGGTACTGTGTGTGCTTACTTGACCACAACTACACACCTCACAAGCAGTTCACTACCTTTGTATAGTAAATAATTTATGTATTAACTTTTTTGGTCACATGTTACCTAAATTAAAAAAAGAAATCCACTTAAGCATTTTTAAACACAAAATCCTAATTAGATTAGGATATGCTGACACAAGCTTTTCAGTGATCATCTCCAGCTGGAAATTTGCCCATTTTATTATGTTTCTTCTTCACTTGGCTTCCTGGAGAAACTATCTTATGCAATCTCAGTATCTGTGCTGTGTATCTTTTGACTCTATTGTCTGATTTCAACTAAATTCAATTGAGGCATAAACGAAGATGATTACTTATTACAAGCATTATTAAAATAGGCAGTAACAGAAACTGTACGAGTTCTAGTGGAGACTATATTATGATTGCATCCCATTATACATCAAGAAGTCCCTTAAGCAAGTGCTGCAGTCAAAACCAGCCTGTAGCACTGCAGAGTTCAGCTGCACGTTACAAAGAGTTTGGTGGCAACCGTATTTTGAGGAGTTTAATACCTGTATTGTACTGTTCCCTGTGGTGGCACAGTAGTCTTTGTCAGGCTTGACCATGGATCAGATCAAGAAAAAGAAGAATTTGCAGACACTTACTTAACTAGTTCTCTTAATGTGCTTCCTTAAATGTGCCTGCTGCTACAAGAGAGTAGCCACCCTGTGCTGTGTGTCAAGCCACTACTGTCTCTGAACATTCAGTATCCTGAAAGTACTGCTTTAGACACAGTAATTGAATGATCACGCAGACATCTATAGAAAGCTGTAGTCTTTGATGGTATTTGCACACTGTTTATTCTTATCATAGGGAAGATAAAACTTGAAGTTTTTGTTCAGTTTCTAAAGCTGCCATGACCAGAACTGTCATCTTCCTTTAAGACACCTCACCATCTTCTAACATTGACAGGATTGGTTGTATGTATTTTTGAGAATTAACTCACTTGGAAGCACTAGGGCATCATTAAACACCCTCAGAACAGTCCCTTTCACCTGGACTGTTGGAGCCAGACTTTAATTTATTGTGAATCAAGCTGGCCCCTAAGTTCTTGGAGCTATTTCTAGCTGAGGGATGAGGTGACCTCGGAATTGTAGGGTGTAGGATATCTGGAAGAGATGAAAGGGTTTATGGTGAGGTAGGGTTAGTAACTGAGTGTGGGAAGCAATGAACAAGGGTGGGACTGGACTTGCTGTTGAAAAAAAAAAAAGAGATTTTTGCCAAGATCAGGAACTGCAGCCAAGAGGGTGGGGGAAGGAATGAGATGGGGAACATGGGTGGAGATGGGAATTAATTCCACAGAAGCTCTAAAGCCCATGGGCAAATGCAGTGGAGTTTCTCCCTGGCTGGAGGGTGGAGACGCTACATCATGCAAGAAAACCCGCTGCTATTTCTGGTGCCAGAAACAAGTGGGGAGCAGTCAGGTGCTTCCAGCTTGGTGTCTTCCTCTCTGGATGCCCTCGAGGTGTCTGCAGGAAGCTACAATTGTAAGGCAGGAAATGCAGCGTTCCTGCATCAACTACCTGGAATTGCTTACTAAAAAATTTGATAAACATGCCATTCACTGCTGTTGTTCTGTTTTGTTCAGTTTACTGTATTTGTCATCAACTAGGATGTAAATGTAATGTAACTTAATGTAAAAATGAGGTTTTTATTAAATTATGAATTTGCTTACCCAAATGTAGATCTAGCCATAATTCAAAAATACTCCGACAATTTTTTTTAATGCTTTTCATAGTTTTTGTCAAATTTACTCTTAGGCATCACTACAGCTCACTGTACAGTTTTTCTTCTTATGTTGATATGGAAGGAGATTTCTTGCAAGTATGTTTTTGCTAAAGTCAGAAGCAGAGATAAGCACGTAATTATTTGGTGTCTCATGACCCAGATAAGTTACTAAAAACCCCTGTACTTCAGGAGTGTTCCTTTCTACATTAAGCAGGATGGACTTTTTGCTCCCCAGAAAAGCACACAACATTATATTGAGCTGGCTATGGAGCTTTTTAATGTATGTAGGTGTTACTCGTGTCACAGTAGCCAGAGCAGTGATCCCAAAGAGAAGTATCTCATCTACTGTAAAGGTTGTTCTAAGTATTCCTAACAAAACATATGTGCATATTGCTGAGGAGTTATATTGAGATATGCAGAGGTCTGTTGGGGATAAAGTGCTGAGCTTGGTTTTGTCTGTTGTGGATCAACTAAGATTTTAAAAGAGGCAATGTTACCTGAATATGGATACTCAGTGTCTGGTGTCAGGTAAGGTTTTATGGATGTAAGGATAGAAACTTCCATTGGTATGCTTGCAATTAATTTCACTATGTGTCACTCAGCAGGTAGGTGTAACTGGTAAGCAAGTAGTTTTTTACTGTATTCCTTAAAGCTGCTGTATTACATATTACATTAAAGCTCTGAAAACATGTGTGCATATGTACATAATATGTATAATAATATGTATATAATATGTATGTACATAATATATACAGTGGGCAGTGTTTCCTTTCTTTAGATAATGTTTCCATGCAGTTTTGGAACATACCTTTTGTTTGTAATTTCCTGTTTGGTAGAAATGCAGGAAATGTAAATGCATTTCTCCCATTAGATAATACAGAGATGTTCACATAATTCAATTGACTTAAAATATTTTTCAATGAATTTTTGATTTTTCAGGGTACTAGGGTTATACAAGAGCTTGAGTAAACACTTGCTAAGGGGATGGGGAGGACTCAGATAAAATTGTGGGAGGAGTGAAAGTAGCCAGAGATAGTAGAGCTTCTTTTGTTAGGTATTTATTGGCCAACTGCAGGGTCTTTGGAGCAGCAAGAGTGATTTGGCTTTGTCCACAGTGCAGTTTGCTGAGCACTGATGAACTGAGGAGAAAAAGAAAAGAGGTAAACAAGTGAAAAAGATTAATACTAAGCTAAAGCAATATAAAGAGAGTAGATTGATTACGTTAAAACTAAGCAGTAGTTATAAAATCAAGTTTAGGTGCATTGCAGCCAACAAATGGAAAGTGTTAGTCATGTTTTTTTCATCAAGAGTGTAAGCTGTTGATTTACCCTAAAGAAGGCAACTTTTTTTTTCCCTTGATCAGTTGCTGTTATTATTTTACACAGTCCATGGTACTTTTAAATACATAAATAAATGAAATAACTGTTTAGTATGTAAATAAATTCTTTGTGTATGCTTATCTTTGAAATAGCAAAATTCCTTACCAGCTGATTTAAAAATAGGAAGTTTTTAATGTTTGTATACATTTATGTGATTTGAAGGAGCGACAAGCCCACTGGACTTTCTAATTTAAATGAGAAAGTGTAATTAATTTTCATTGTTGTTTTTTATTTAATTTGGCTTGCTCTGTGCTAAATAATTAAATATGTTTTTCCTAATTTAATTCTGATTGCAGACAATATAGTTCAGTCTTTATTAGCATGAGCTGTTCAGGTTTTTTTGGTCTTGTTTTTTTTTTTTTTTAAATTTGTGTTTAGTTGGGTTTTTTAGTTGTTTGTGGGGAGTTTTTTGGTGTTACTTGGGGGATGTTTGTGTTTTGTAACTTTTGGAAAGCTATGTGAAGGAAGGAATGTCTTATTTTTCAGGATATGTTTATATGAATAACTTCTGTGTATTCTGTATCTTTGAGAACACGTGGTAATTTTGTATGATGTAAGGTTAAAAGGTAAATGGTATGGTACTGTTTCTTTTGGCTATTGCATTAAAGTGTTTGACCTTTAGCAACCTGTCCTTATCTTAGGCAGTAAACTATTTAGTTCTGCTTATCAAAAGAGACTTTGCTGCTCTGTTTCCATGCTGTTCTCATCCAAAACACACTGTATCAATCCAGCATCAGTAGACTTTATCAGCAGCAGCTATATTCTGTTTAGAGATAGGCATAAAAAGTTTATGTTGTAGCAGTACATTCTAGTCAGTGAATATTTTCATTTGTAGTTCAGTGGTTTCCAGTTTCATTATCTAGATTAGATCTTCTTTTGTATTACCTCCTTATTACCTTACTCTTTCCCACAATTTTAGCTGTTTGACTTGAAATTACTTAGTTTAGTGTCACTGTAAAATGAGTTATTTTAGACTATTCACGCTATGTCTGTCTAAAGGTAAGGTTAAAATGGCAAAGTAGGTATCTTTGCAGATTTTTGACAGATTTTCTAATTATTTTGGGATCCCTTCAAATCACAACATGGTGGTGGTAATTTGAAACTTAAGTGTTTAGTTAAACAAGTCCCCCATACCTTCAGTTGTCTGTGTGACTTATCAAAGTGAAGTTCTACACATTGGAGTATTGGCCAGAGGCAGAATTTGCTGTATCTCTGAAGTGGCCATAATCCATAATGCTGCTGGTACTCAACAAATCTGTAACCTGCAGGAAGCTGACAGAGTTTGAGGGCAGCTGCTAGTTTGTTCTAGCTACTTCTTTCCCATGGACTTGTTAATTTACATTATGTTTTACTGTTGTTACTAGTAAACAAATACTGTTACCATAATCAGCCTCCCTGTTTATAGTTGGAGTAAATAGGATATTTAATGAAGTAAATCCAAGAAGACTGAGTCTAGACTGTTTGTATCCTTGTGTCAGCATTAGAGTGTCTGGCAGGACCAGGGCAGTGATTGTCCTCCTGTATTGGGCACTGATGAGGCGAATCCTGTGTCAGTTCTGGGCCCCTCACTGCCAGAAGGACATCGAGGAGCTGGAGCTTGTCTGGAGAAGGGCAGCAGAGCTGGTGAAGCGGGCTTAATTCTTACAAGGAGCAGCTGAGAGAGCTGGGGGTGTTTATCCTGGAGAAAAGGAGGCTCAGGGGGGACCTTATCACTCTACAACTGCCTGAAAGGAGATTGTAGCCAGGTGGGGATCAGTCTCGTCTTACAGTAGCAAGACCAAGAGGAGGTGGCCCCAAGTTGCACCAGGGGAGATCTGGGTTTGATATTAGGAAGAATTCACCAAAACTGTTGTCAAACATTGGAACAGGGAGCCCTGTAGAGTGGTGGAATCACTAGCCATGGTGGTATTTGAAAGATGTATATATGTGGCACTTAGGAACAAGGTTTAGTGGTGCACTTGGCACTGTTATGTTTACAGCTGGACTCAATCTTAAAGGTCATCTTAATGATTCTGTGATTCTGAGTTTTACCTCCTGAGTATGGGAAATATCTCTTGTTACTTTTTGACTTGGTGGATTTGTTGCATCATGCTGCTACCAAAATTTGTATGTCAGGCATCACAGAAATCTGCTCTAAGCTGTCTGAAGAATACAGAGCTAAAGCTCTCAAAAAGAAACCCCAGCACAGAACAGTATTTCATGATTTGATGATCCCAGTTTCTTCTCTTTTTTTTATAAGGACAGATTGAAGCCAGACTCAAAAAGAATCAAAGCTTTTCAGTGTATGCCAGAACCCGAAAACAAGCAAGCACTTCAAAAAGTCACGAGTGTGTTCGTGTATCTTGCCAAGTTTGCTCCCAATCTATCCTCTGTCAATTCACCCAGCCCATCAGACAACTTCTGGAAAATGTTCAGTGACACTGGATTGAATAGGGCAGACATTCCTTGAATGAGTTTGATAGGTAACAGTTCTTGTGCTGAAATGCTGCAGCATTGCGTAACTATCTCATTAAGAAAAGCTTGAAAAGAGACTGTAGAGAGCCAGTGTTCTTAGAAGATGTTTTTAAGTACAAAATGGGCTTGTTTTTCACAATGAAAAAGACAAGTGATTTCCAAGCTCTTTTGAACCAGCTAATCACTGTGATTCTTCAGTATTACTTATGACTGTAACCCAAATTTATTGAATAATTAATTCCAAGTACCATGGGATACAGTCAGTGGTACATCCACTCAGTAAGTGCAGAACTTGTACTACATTCCCTTGGAACCACAGTTGGTAATAGCTGCCCTAAGACATATGATTTACTAACCATAAAAAACAATCTCTACTCCCTGTGGCTTTCTCTTTAGGGAGAGACATGCTTTCTGTTTTTACCAATTTTTGGATCAGATTTCTGCTTCCAAATTGATGTGGAAATAACTAGAATTGTGGGAACAGATTTAGAAGGAGAGAGTTTGTGTGTTGAATGCTAAAAACACAGAAGGAATGAACATATTTACAATAAGAAATGAGGCTTCATCACACAGGTTCTGTGACCTATTCCAGCCCCAGCCATTGTGCCAGCTTCACGTTCTGTTTCTGTGTATATTTTGTATTTGACTGAAGTTACATACTAGGATATGCACACATTTAAACACAGATCCTGTGTGCTTTGTCTGTCTGGGTTAGGTGGAAGTTCTTTGAGTGTTTCCAGATGAGCTCTAGGTGGACACACTAGTGTAAAGCTATAGATGAAAGTCCTCTTTAGATGTCATCCATAGCTGCTCATCCCTTTCTCACCCAGAATAGGTGATTCCTCCCTGCAGGCCAACGGATTTCCTAGCATGTGACCTAATCAGACTGGTTTTGCCTAAGAATTCATTTTAGGAGTAGTCCTGTATATTACTGGCTCACACAAACAAGTGGGGTGATGGTTTCTGGCTTAGGGATGCTGACAGCTGGGAAGGGGGAGTAGCCTTTTCTGCTGACACAGCTGTATGTGGAAAAATATATCTATCCACAAGCTAAGAAAATATTAGAGAAGTATTCCAAAATAATTTACTTTTTTGTTTATTTTGTTTTAGATTTGAAATGAGTACTTAAAAGTAAATGATGAGTGACTATTTCAAGGGTAAAGGCAGGACAGTGACTTGGATTTGAAAAAAATTTGATTTATTATTGAGGCACTAATGAAACTGATTTGTGAGGCTAATATAATGTGTGAAGTAATTCTAAACCTTCAGAAGCAGTAAGGTTTAACATAAACTAAGCCATAAAATGTTGGTAATCGAAGTAATAGTTTTTCTTCTTGCAGCTGTTGCTTTTCTTTTCTGAGAAGCTGTCCATTACAAACAGTAGTTTACTTGTTTTGTGTAGTATTTTTTTTAAGCTGCATATGTGATGAAAAAGATCTACCCTTTCGCATGCAATTTCATACTTGCTTAACATTTTTTTAACCATTAAAGAAAAAATTCAAGTTGCTCTTTATATAGTGATGGGGGGGAAATTTTTGCTTGTAAGGACTGGTTCTTAAACTCATAGATTCACCAGCTTTGAATTTGTATTAGCAATGCTGCTGCCAGTTAATTGTGCTACTAATCTGCTCAGAGTTGCTCTTAATTGGGAAGAACGGGTTGGGTTGGTTTTTTTTTTCTTTGTTTGTTTGGTTTTTTTATTACTGCTTATTTTCCTTGTGCAATTGGAGAAAATACAGGCAATCCATACCTCAGGATAAGATGCTGTCTTGCCCATTAACAAAAATGAGCCCACTTAATGCAGAATGTTGTTGAATCTGAGAATATATGTAGCTGAGGATATCTGTTGAAATTGAAAGTGGGATGACTTTTGTTGAGGGAAAACTAAGTCATCACAAGTCAGTTTTGGGTAAAATCAAATGCGTAATTTTTGATCTTGACTTCAACACAGTCAATCTGTGTGGATTTTGAACTACTGTACATTTCATACCAAATATTTGTCTGGTTTTATGACAAGAAAGATTGGTTTGTCATTTTATTGTTGCTGTTAATATACAGCCCATTCTGCTGAAGCTTAAATGAATATCACTTTCCTTTATGGTCAGTGGACATAACTGAAAATTATTTAAAGCATTTTTAACAAGACAATTAACATAGAGCCTTTTGCAGATAAACTTCACCCTTCCTGTTTTGGATGGAGCAATAACTTTACTGTGGATCAGATTTAGGAAGTGGCTTTCCATCAATTCAGTATTTTATAAATAAAAAGTTGTAGGGTGAGGCCCTTCCTTTGGCATAAAGCTGATTATTTCCTGTTTAATCCTAAACTGGTGTATTTCAACTAATGGAAGTTTCCTAGCATCTGTTGGAGGGGAGAGTTTTTAGGTTTTTATTTTCATTTATGCACCTAAAAAATTACAGTTTCTATGTTTGCATATTATTATAGAACGAAGAGAAATTACTAGATATATAAATAGTCACCCTTTTAAAACTTTTGGACTTGGCTGCACAGTTGTTTGTACCATGGCATTCTTAAACCTACAGCTGGGTATTCTTATAGATGAGCTGAAAAGATGTCATTGACACATCTTCAAGAGATCATCAGTACTTCCAGTGAGATTTAGAAACTGATCAGTTGTAATTGCAGTGGGTTTTTTGATTTCCTGTTTATCATCTCCTTGCACAAAGCACACACTTTCTGTAAGAGGAGGCAGAATTTAAACTTGTACTGCTGTTTTACCTAAGGAACACACAAGTTAATATATGAAGTAACTCTACCCTCATCCAACACATCTGTTGTAAAGAAGCCTATGAAATCTAGGCCACACACAAACTGGTCTCCAAGGGCCTGTAGATGGTGTTAAAATGCTGTTATTATGTGGTCTGATTGGTTTAGTAAAGAATAATCTCCAGTAAAACCCTGTAACATAATAGTACTTTCTCTCCCACATGGGAGCTACTTCTGCTTGACTAAGCAAGACATTTCTTGAAGAAGTAATAATACACTTGTTCTTGCCAAAATGTAACATTAAATGAAGTATATCATCACGTACATTTCTGTTGTGTACCTGTTTTTGTTCATTTAAACATTTGTGTCAAGTCCTCTACCATAGTATTAAAAAAAAACCAGTAAACACATGGATATACTAGCAATATATTTAAAATAAATTCTTGCTCCTTGTTGAAAACTTGTGTGTAGTAGTTTTAAAGCAAGGAGTAACTATTTGGAATGTGTAAGTTTTCACAAATGAAAACTATTTCCTAAGTAGTACCAACTTTTGCTATGATTGTTCTGAATCACAACAGCCTTGCTCTACAGATCTGTCCTTGGGTAAGTGCAGGTGTAAACAGGTACTGCCCTTGCTGAGGGGCTTCACCTTTTATTGCTTTTTAATTACATTATTCTTTAGGTCTCCTCAACAGTGTCAGACAAGAGCTGTACGTTCATTTTTAGATTGCTCTATAAGCATTGAGCAAAGGCACCAAAAGGTGTATCTGTTTGTTTGGATGGTGAAGGGAAGAAGAAGGGAGTTGGGGCAGTGTGCAGGCTCTCTGCAGAGATGATTGCAGGTATGATTGCTGCGAGGGGCTGAGCCCTGCCCAGCAGGAGCCACGGGCAGAGGTGGCTGGCGTGGGCAGCCATGGCATGCTGGATGCTGGAGCCAGCCATGGGCTCTCCTGAGCAGTGGTGGGCTCCACTCCGTGCAGACCCCGTGGCTTTGCTGTAATTGCACAGGTGTCAGGAGGGACATGGTATGAAGCAATGCGGTGTCTAGATGATGTATTGACTGGAGGCAGTGGATTCACACAAGTAAACAATTCTACCCACATGTTTTCTGTCCAGTGTGTGTAAAAGACCAGGGTTGCGTCTCAGGACCCAAGCCAACTCTTCAAGATTTTCAGCCTTCAAAATGTATTTGTATACTCAGCAGAGTTGGTCCTGTTGACACAGACACCCACCCCTCAGTTTTACAGAGCACTTTTCATCTCTTCATAGCAGAATTCTGCTTTTAAATGAAGGGGAAGCCTTGTGGTGCCATTGTTTTGGACTGCATGTCCTCTACCAGACAGTTTAGTGAAAGGGATGAGCATGGTGTGACCTGGAAGCCAGGTACTGTAAACCAGCTGAACAGAAACACTCCCAGCAGCCTCCCCTGCTGCGCTTTGCTCACCTGCTGCCCCCACTGCAGTGTTGCCAATACTGGTCCTTGAGGACAAAGTGGAGTTCAAATCTGAATTCCTATCTCTTTTAAAGCGAGGGCTCTATCAACATCTCTTCCACCCAAGAGGCTCCCAGGAGACTTTTCAGTCAGATATTTAGATGCCAAAAATGGTGGGTGTTATTTCTGAAAGTTGATTAAATCTATTGAAGTTCCTAAAAAGGAACTTGAAAGTTTCATTGGAAAGGGAGGCAGAATTGCATTTAAGTACAAATAACTTTAATAATTTGCATGTCTTCAGTAAGAAGCAAATTGGCATGAAATTGTTCATTATTACATAATAGACAAAATGGCTTGCATTTCAATGAGTATCTAATTGGTCTATAAACACATTGATTAATGGGTGCAGAAAATATTACATAGATACAGGGCAAAATTGTTAGTGTGTTTTTAAGAAAGGAATAGAGTGCACTTCTTGATATTTATAGTTTAAAATTGTACACAATTGTAAACTGTATACTGTCACAACCAAGCATTGAATTTGATCTATGATAATTTAGTTTTTTGTTACCAAAAAAATAGTTCATCTTGGTTGAACATCAGTTTTAAATGTCTTGATCATGAAATTGTCTGCAAGTGGTTTAATGACAGTTCTGAGCATTCTTTGCACTGTGGAGTTATAAGCTTATATTTTGTACTCATAAATGTAACAGTACAATTACATTGCCACTGCAGTGATGAAAATTTCTGTGTACTCTTTTAGTAGAGTATTAACTTATTGTAGTTTGGAAAAGTAAATTTTGGGTAAATTAATGAAATCTAATTTATGTGGTTGAAAAAAAATTCCAAGATAACACATAAATAAATGAAAAAGAAGAGATTTGGGGAAAGATAATAATTTCTCTTAAAAGATGCCATTGATAAAGAAAAAGCTGTGATAGTGGCAATTCAATGTTTAGTAGTTTCCCAATTTGCTTAAGCTTACATGCACAATTAAAATGCAAATTCGACTGCATATTCAATCAGCTTAGAGTTAGGGCTACATTTCAAAAAAATTCAGTATTGTTTTTAGTTAGGAGTAGAAGAAAAATTATACCTCATAATCCAGCTCATGCATGCTAGGAAAACCTGGCACAGATGTGGCTTGGTTAATAGAAGACTGGTTTGTCAGACTTATTTTAGGTCTGCTGAGGAGGGGAAATAAGAAGCTGGTTTATACCACCAGAGGGCTATACCAAACCAGCTATCATAGTTTAGGTGAGGGAACAAAAGCTGTTATCTCTGTCTGGTGTAGTGGGGCCCTGGGGCATCATTGAAGTGAGGGAAATTTCCAGCAGTTTGCTCACGGAGTGTCTGGAATGGACACGGTATGGCTTTCAGACTGGTGCTGTACTTGTGCTCTGCATGTTGATGCTCTGCCTTGCAGTGAGAAATCAAACAACTACCAGTGAGCATTTTGCTTCTTACTTGTGGGAAATATGTCCTTAGTAACTGAAAAGCTTCTGTCTTTGGAAAGATAATATATTAAATGAGTACTTGCGTGAATCACAGATGCAAAATTGCGATTGCTGGGCATGTCGGGTCTTCTCAAAGTGATTAAGTATCTAAAGGTTGCAGGCTATTTAACGTGGTTTCTGAGCCACAACCCTAGCTCCTTCCCCTGTGGTAACTGAGCCTTGGGGGTCTTTGGCCTTTGGATGAGGAGCTGAGAACAGGCATCTCTGAAGATGAGAGCTGACTCACAGGCGCTGATGGTGGGCTGTGTGCATATGGCGCAGAGCTGCTCAGAGAGTCTGGGCTTGCGTCGTGTTGCTCTGAAGGAGTTCTGGTGGAGGCGAGAGTGTGTTAGATGAATCTTGAAATGTATGGAATGCTAAAAATACTCCAAAAAATCCAGGAAAGGTTGTGAGGAAAAAGAGCAAGGTGTTGGAAATCACAGATTAAATAATGGACATCAATTTCACTTGCTAAATCATCATATCCACCTAATGGATGTGGTCTTAATCATGTTTGCTGGTCCTGCTTGTCTTTGAGCAGAAATACCCCCTTCTGCACTGGAGTTTGCCCATCTCCTGCATATAGCTGCTCAAGCCTGGCATATGCAAGGAAGATGAATTCTATTGAAGAGGCTTTCATGTGTGCATGAAGCCAAGAGCACTGAAAAAAGGTGCCACAGTGTCATATTCATTCAAAACTCTGTTTGGAGAGGAAAGTGTTTTAATACCTGCATATAGAATAAAGCACATCCATTAGAACAGTTCTCCCAGAAGTGAGAAGTGGAGAGTTGTTCGAGTCCTTTCTGAGTCAGGAGAAATTTGCATCTCCCATTTGCTACTCAGTTCTACTTTCTACAAGCTGTGGACATGAGAGATACAGAGGCTAACTTTTGTACCCTGGTGGGATCAGTCTTCCAGAGAGTAATTCCAATTATCAGAGAATTTCTCTCTTGTTTACCTTTTCCTCAAAGCCTGTTTAGAATAGATACTGTGGTTTTAGCTGTTCTGAGTCACCTTGAGAAGTTAAAAAAACAGACTGCAGAGCTAAGCTAGGGAAACTTGGTGCATGGATTGAGATAAGGCTTGTCCTCATCCCCTTTGAGTACCATTATTTGGTCTTGGTATAAAGCTGGCCAGGTATGCAAGATTTTGAGATCAAGATTGCTCTTATGTTTCTTCTGCAGCCCGTAGTTATTTGCAGGGGAGGACATCCTAAGTTCTAATTTGCATTGTCATTACTGTTTATATTGTCCAACAGCTCTTTTGTACAAAGTGTACATACGGCTCTGGAACAGTTTTGAAGAAGAAGATGGTGCTGTGCTAGTCAGAAAATTATATGGACTTTGTCAGTGAGTAGTAGGCATGTTGTCAAGGTACTCCCTAGCCACGTGTAATTTCACCCATCACCAAAGCCATTCATTCTTTGGTTTAAGCCAAGACCATTTTTAGATTGTCACTGAAAGAGGGATATAGCAGTCAAAGACATGAGCAGTCCCCACGTGCTTGCTTCTGCCCCTCTTTCTTCCTGTTCCGAGGTTAACATTCCACAGCTGAGCTGGAAGAAGAGAGTGTCTGGTATCCATCATTTTTTCCATGTCAGTGTCATACATTGTAATTCAAGACATTGTTGATGGCAGTGAACTCTGAAGTTCACTGTGAAAACTTGGCATAGATGCAGATGAGGGAGTTCTCAAAAGTTTCATTCTGCCTGGGGAGTTCTAGGGCTTGATTGCCTCCACCCTGGCAGCAACATCTCCATTGCTCTAACTGGGTCTGGAAGTAAATGTCTTCTAGCTATATTTAAACTGTTCTAAGTGCAAATTTTGGTTTAGCTTTCTCAAATAAATGAGGTGTGTTCACTAACATATTGCAGGTGCATCACCACTTTATATTTGCATCAAGTACTTACACGGAGAATGGCACGGCAAAGGGCTGATCTCAGCCAGAGCCTCCGTGCCCTTATCATGTAACATTCTAAAATTCCATGAGAATAATATAAAAGTGTTTTTTGTGATCTGTGATCTCACAGATGCCAGATGTACGGATTTTGGAAAACACTTCAAAGAACTTGAATTTAGCTTAAATACTTGCCATGCATAGGAGAAGCAAGAGTTCACATATCTATATATATACAGATATAGATATATACAGTGTGTGTATATAAAACTATATTTACATATTTGGAAGTAGAACAGCTGTTTCTACTTCTTCTTCATCTACTTACTAAAGTGTTACATGCTCTTTCCTTTATGCTGGTGCTGTAGCTTAGGTCAGAGAATGAATGTATGCTAGGGCCTCGGTAAATGATCACCCTGTGGCTGTAGCTGTTTTCAGGATTATCTGATTTATATGTCAGACAGAATAATCATGTCATTGGTATCATTCCTTTTCTTGTTTTTCATTTTAAAAATGTTATTTCTTCTTTCTCCACACATGGAATCATTTTCAAGTTTTAGTTCCAGATGTTTACAGATGAGCTTTCCATGGTCTGAGCTCAAAATCAATATCAGCTGGAATTTTAAAGATAGGGTTATTTTCATATGTTGTTAGGTCACGAGTTCTTCCAGTATTTTTCTCCAACAGAGAGCTCTTCTTGCATGGTTGGAATCTTTTCTGCAGTTTTCTTTCTTCCTCAAGCATCGCATTCTAATCTTATTTGTCAGAAATAGCCACCTTTTATTCTGTCTAAAGATAGATATTAATGTCATGCCACTGTCCCTCTTCTTTCAAGAGCTTTCAGTGCTTTCACAGTTTTTTCAACTAGTTGATTGTACCATTAAGCTGTAGTTAATTAACATATTCTGTATTGATATTCTTGTAATTGATAAGCGCCGTTTCCTTCTGTAAAGCACAGCAACATATCTCTGAAAGTTTGTAGTTGTACCTTGACTTCAGATATAAATTATTTTGTGAAGTTTTCACTTTAAGACCATGGCTCACAGTTCTTTCAGTTGTGCTGATGCATCTGGTTTTAGAATTGAATCACTGAATCACATTAATTGGCAGGAGGGAGAAGTAATTTTAAAAGGGAACATCTCAGTGATGCAATTTACGTTGCAGCTATACAAATAGATTTATCAGCACAATTGGGATGTTGCAGCTATACAAATAGATTTATCAGCACAGTTGTGAAGGAGGCAGATTGTACCAGGAGGATCAGAATTAGCAGCTGGGGCAGAAAGCTTGTTGAGAGAAAATTGCTCAATTATTGTTAGAGGAGCTGAGCTGTTTCCTTTGTTTTCTGTTGTTAAAAATGCCTTCCTGCTCCACCTTTGCCCTTTTCCCCTAATTTAGGTAAATTCTATTTTTTAAAAGTATTTTGTCACAATGTATTGAAAATGTTCATCTCTTAGATGAAGGTGTTTATTTTCCAGATTGTTGTGACAGCAAAGTGACTTCTGACTTCAGATTCAGCGATGACAAGGGCTCTCTTGATTCTCTTCCAAATCTTCTTTTGTGAAAGTTTGGAAGAAAAATGTGCTTAGATCAAGCTGGTATTTATATGCCAAGAGTCAGAGAATTTCATCTATTCTTTCTTTCATCTTTCATTAGTTCTTTGTGGTGTGTGGGAGAAGTAGCAGGTAGCACTATTTGCCTTTAGTTTGCAGACCCATGGAAAGTAGAGCATTTCCTTCAGTTGCAGCCTTGGGTGCCTCCCCGTGTGGCTCTTTCTGAGCTTTTTCTTTGGGAAGAGAGAAAAAAGTAATGCACTTTTCTCTGTTTGAAGTTTTTACGGAGTACCATGTTTTACTTGCTATGGAGCATGAGCTCTGAGAGTCTGGCTTTTGTGCCAGGCTGTGTTATTTTACTACCAAAGAACTACAAAGCAGGAGACAAACCCCTCTCTGAAAAAAATGCCACGTGCATTTCCACACTTAAAAGTGTTTGGCTCAAGTTTGGTTTGGGCTATACTCTTCTTTTTGGCTTTTTACTCTCCACTGAAGATTAGTTCCTTCCAAAACGTTCTCTCTTACTTGCCAACCAGTGTTTGAAAAGTAGGTCTGATCTTAAACTGTTTTCCTAGACTATGCTATTAAGCATTTAAGCATTTTCTTCATTAAAGGTACCATGATAATCATTGTGTTTCTTAAGAATAGTTTCGTTTTGTGCAGAATGTTGGGGTTTTTTGCTGTTTTTCTGACATGAAGATGCTTGAGCTGACATCAGACTGGTTCTTATGAATGGGTTCTTAGGGTGGGTTTTCACTGGGGGAAGGATGGGTGTACTTTGTTTTTTTCTTTCATTTTTAGTAAAGGGGAATTGCTTACATTCAGTTGTATCATTTCTGTCCAGAATACAGGTGAATGTGAAAGGGTTGCACATCTCTGTGAAAAACAAGTTCTAAGACAGGCAGACAATACCAAAAGATAATCATACTTGGAAGAATATCAACATTTTAGCTTTTTTTCCTCAAAAAAAAAGATGTATGGAGATAGAAAACTTACTTTTCTTCAGTCAAAAAGCTACTGTATTTTCTAAATGGAAATTGTCCTAAGAGGTTTGAAAATGAGCTGCATCTGACAATTGGAAGACTTTGAGAAGTTCCTTTTTTGCTGGGTGTTCAGATGAATAAACTTAGCTGGAATCTGGAAAAAAAATTTGAAATGTCACTGACTTGCTTTGTAAATTGCAGAAGAGCATGGTCATATGTTTGTTGCTGAAAAACACTTGCAGAGATAATGAAAAGTTAGTTCACCTCAAATGTGGTGCATGACTGACTTGCAAACTCTCCATTTTTTGTGGGAGAAGGTCAGAGGGGTTCAGGTAAACCACTGCCAGGACTTCTTTAATCCATAGTGATTGAATAACCCACACATCCAAACTAATTAAAGTCTTCTTTGTCAAGGACTTCTACAAGAAACAGATATCCAACAAACAAACAAACAAACAAAATTTGGTGAAATTATTTAAACACAACTTATATTTAAAGTATTAGGAAAGATTACAAACTAAATTATTGGTGCTTTGTTGAAGATTGAGATTGCTAGACATTTCACAGTTTAATTTTAAATATATTGAAATTAAAAGAAAATCTGGTTTAACATTTGTACTTTGCTTTACCATTATTTATTAAATATTGCTGCAAGGGGAACTTCATTTCTCTATTATGGTATTTCATCCTATAAAAGTTATTTTTGGTATCCAGATAGCGCTAAGCTAGTTACATTTTTATTAGCACAGGTCGGAAGAGAGGAAATGGCCAGTAAGTTTTACAGCTGAAACTCATATTAAATCCAATATCCTTTGTTACATTTGGATCTAACTCAGTAAGGGCTGTTGGTGTGCTAATGCAAAGAGTTTTGCATGTAATAATTTTCTAAAATGTTTTGTTTCTAGGTCTACAGACAAGACTGTGAAACCTTTGGCATGGTAGTGAAGATGCTAATTGATAAAGATCCGTCATTAGAGAAGTCCATTCAGTTTGCCCTGAGGCAGAATTTGCATGAAATAGGTGAGAGGTGCATTGAAGAACTCAAACGTTTCATTGCTCAGTACGATGCTGCCAACCAAGATGTAGCAGAGTCCTTCAAAGAGGGCTCATACTAAGGACAAAAATATGCTTTTAGATCCTCTGCATTGTGTCTGCCATAGTACATAAATCTGCTTTTTGTGGGGAAAGAAGAACTTTTGTTTGAGGTTTGAACCCTTTGAACCCTGTGCTCCTTTCTAATAGCTCAGGTGGCTGTTCCCTTGTGGTCTCCACAACTGTATTCATCCTACCCGTTCTTGTTGACATATATTCCTTTGAAAGGATGTTCTTTTCAAAAATGCTGTAAAGCAACAAACTATTTTTGAAATCTTACACAGTTACCTTGGAAAAAAACGATCAGTCTGATGTCTGTACACTTACGTTTTGATGCTTTTAAGTGTAACTTGAAACATTGTATTTTTTATTAAAATTACATGAAGCCGCTCTCATTGCTCAAGTTATGCACAAATATGTCTTGTTATCATACATACTACAGGAAGGGAAAACTTGCAGAATTGGTCACAATTATGATTTAAATTATTTATTCTGGTTTAATTTAAAAAATCAGATTAATTCTGTAAAATTACACTAGGGGTTATCTCTAGTCTCTGACTGCCAGAGCAATTAACTACTTGATGTAAGAAGTGCTGTATTTTTGTTCTAATTACAGGTTCTACAAATTTTAAATTTTGATGTTTTAAATTTTGATGTTTTAAATTTTGATGTTTTCCTTTAAATTTTGATGTTTTCCATATCATGACTCATTACTAGTAAGCAGTATTATGTAGGATGGATTCCATTTTTTGATACTGTTTGCTCTGTTTTTAACTGCACTGTAAAGAATGTAGCTGTAGGCAGCCACTGAGCAGGGAAAGGTTGCTTTTCCTCCTCTGTTGCTCTCCCCATTTACAACTTCTCAAGCATTTTCATCCATCAGTTTTAACAATAAGGAGGATGTGTGTAATCTTTATTTCCAACTTCAAGAAGGAGCAGGAATTGGGGTGTTGAGGATGGACAAGGAAAGTGAGCAGGACCATCTCTCCAGTAAACCCAGGTGTATTGGTTTGAAAAGACAGGTGTCTGCTAAGGAAGGCAGGAGCCTCTCTTGAAATGGAAAATGTAAACCCCCTCCCTCTAAATTATTATAATTTTTAAATTAAGGGGCTTTGAGGCAAAGATATGGGAATAGGAATAACAGTTGTTCACTAGGAAAATTAAAAGAAAAATGCAGTAATACAAAACAACACTGACAGAGTCAGAATACGACCTGTCACCCTGTTGGTCAGTGTGTTGGCAGCAGTCTGATTAATTGGTGGCTGCAGTCCTGCTGTGGCAGATGGCAGATGTGGTTCTGTTGAAGCAATGGTCCTGTAGAAGGGTGTAGTTTTCCTCTAAAGGTCCAGTGGTGGTGTAGATGGGCCTGGTCTTCTTCTGGGAATCCAGTGGAAATAGGCTCCTCTGGTATTCCAAATATCAGATTTTACCTAGGTGGGAATGCTTGGCTCCTCCCCCTGGGTGGAGCATCTCACAATGGGATGATGTAATTTTCAGTCATGCAGTGAGACTCAATGGCAGAAGATACCTCCCTGGACAGAGGATGGGTCCTGGAAGATATAAAGAAAACTGCCCCACCTGCTTTTAACAGCTGGCCCATTAACAGAGGATATCCCTCCCAGAGTTATGAGGGATGGGTAATGGAAGAGATAAGAACACAGTTCCACCTGGTTTTAACAGATGGTGACAGAATACATACTTCTGGTTACATCTGACATTGCAACCTAAGGCACCAGGTTGCTTTGGATTAGGTGGAACACAAAGTTCTTAAGTCCTCAATTTCACTATCACTTCAAACCTAGGTGATTCTGGTTAGTGTCTGGCACCACTTTTGACCTGATAGAACAACTTGCAGTTTGGGAACAGTGGTTGAGGAAAGCCAAGAGGTTCCAGTGAAAAATATTTAGGATGTGGTGGAATCCTGACGAATACATTTATTAAGGTACTGGTTTTTTATGAACATTTAGGAAAGTGATAATTTGAGTCATAATTACAAAGAGGTAAGTATAAGCATGATTGTTTTGTGCACATTTGCACTTAGAACATGTGAAACTCTGTAAAAGGACTAATAACCAAACTCACTATTTCCAGATTTCATCAGAATGGTGTGCAGAAACACAAAGTAGCAATGATTTGGCATGTACAAGGTGCTGTATGTATCATAGCAACTTACACGTGCAGATCTTGATATGGTGTATTAAATATGTATTGCTTCAGATTCCTGAGATGCCTGGTTAGTTCTCATGTCAGTAAGGGGAGGTTTTGCAGTTGGCTTTTCTTGTTTTCTAAGAGTTCACATTGCTCCAAGGAGATGACCTGCAACTACCCTTGTTAGCATCTGGGATTGTGTGGGCTGCACAGTGAGTGGGAATCAGCTCATGGATCCTACAGGATGCTAATCTGGGGAGGGAGAGAGGAGAAGAGAGGCAAGCTGTTGTGACATAGTAGTGAGACCTGATCCACTCCTGGCAACAACCTGGTTTACTGAGATCAGTCAAAGTCTTCTCTGATGCAGAAGCATAACTACAGCTCTTCACTACTTGCCTACACGACTGAGAGCCTTCAGGATGTTACATCTGAATTTCTACTTTGGGTTAGAAATGCTTATGGAAAAAATAATAAAATTGTGTGTAATATATTTTTTATTAAAAATTTCCATTGTTACTGTACAGTTTGTTAGGAGTTTCCTTTGTTAGAAGCCTGATTAAGTTTGCTATTATAAAAGTATCCAAAGTTTTCAAGTGCTTTTCTGTAAAGTAAGACCTAAGTTTACACTCACAGAATCATACAGTATCTCAGGTTGGAAGGGACCTGTAGTGTTGGTTGAGTACAACTCCCTGCTCCTCACTGAACCACGAGGAGCATTGTCCAGATGCTCCTTGAACTCTGGCAGGCTTGGGGCTGTACTACGTCCCTGGGGAGCCTGTTCCAGTGACTAACCATCCTCTCATGTCCAATCTGAACTTCCCCTGATGCAGATTCATTCCATTTCCTTGAGTCCTGTCACTGGTCAGAGAATTCATTGTCTGCCCCTCTGCTGCCCACCTTGAGGAACCTGTAGAATCCAGTGAGGTCACCCCTCAGTCTCCTCCAGACTCCTCCTTTCACCACCTTGATCACCCTACTCTGGGCACACAAATAGATTTATATCCTTATTTTGTGGCACCCAAACCTGCCCCCAGCACTCGAGGTGAGGCTGTCCCAGTGCAGAGCAGAGTGGGACAATCCCCTCCCTTGCCTGGCTGGTGATGCTGTGCCTGATGCCCCACAGGACAGGAGTGGCCCAGCTGGTGACCAGCTGCCAGCCTGAGGTAACCCCATTCACTATACCTAATCATTTGCTTAATCTGACTTGTTTTTTAAATTGATTAAACTTTACTTGTGAACTAGGGAGTCTTCTAAGAGTTTTTTGTAAGTGCTATTTCTGTGAAAGGTTTAATTCACATTTCTAAGTGCTAAGTAACTGATTTTCCATCTAATACTTGGCATTGTGTTGAATGTTTGCATTGAACCTTTTGTAATGCTTTCAGTTGATGGATGTAAGTAAAATATACTATGGTAATGCCTTAACTTAAGGAAGAAACATGGCTTTTAGTCTTGCTTGCTTTACAAGTACGTATTTTGGATTAGTTTCATGTCATGTAAAAAAAAAAAAGTCCCTGGTCTAGTGCTCAGCCTCAATGGGGATCTGGAAAGCTGTAGGAAGAGCACTGGGGGAAGGAAACATGCTGTGATGGAGGAATTTAATTTGTTGCCTTCAGAGCTCCTGAAAACAGAAATTACTCCTAGCACTTCTTAATGTTGCAGACACCCTTAAAAATTAAAAAGAAGGTGGGAATTGAAGGAGTATGGAAATTCAGTGCTGTCTGCAGAGACTGAAGTGGTTACCTCTGAAACCTCACTTGGGCGAGTTGGCAGCTTTGAGTGACAATGTGAGCACTAAAGGTGAGAATCAGCAACAAAACCTACTACTGATAAAAAGGGGGTAATGCCAGGTATCAGAGAAGGACCAAATCCTTGTCTCCCTCTTGTCTGCAAGGTTCTCAGTTTTGATGAGGATAACGTTTTGCCTTAGTATTTTTCACTGTCATGAAGGTTGTACTGGGTGTGGCTGGGATGGAGTTAAATGTTCTTCATAATGGCTGGTGCAGTGGTGCTGTGCTTCAGGTTTTTCCTGGAAACATGGTGATAACACTGGGATGTTTTAGCTATTGCTGAGCAGATCTTACCCAGAGTCAAGGCCTTTTCTGCCTCTCAGCCCACCCCACCAGTGAGGAGGGTGGGAGTGCACAAGATGCTGGGAGGGAACCCAGCCAGGACAGCTGATCCCAACTCACCACAGGTGACAGGGCATCATGCTTGGCATATAAAACTAGGGATGGGGGCAAAGAGTTTACCAGGGCTGCTGCTGTTCAAGGACAGGCTGGGTATTATTTGGCTAGTGCTGAGGTAGTGGGTTTTTTGTTATGACTTCAGGGTTTTCTCTTTGGGGATTTGCTTGTTTGTTTGTCTTTATCTATGAAATGATCTACAACTCAGCCCATGAGTTCTGTTATTTTTGTTACTTTTCTCTCCCCCATCCCGCTGCGGGGTAGTGAGTAAGGAGCTGTGTCATGCTTAGGTGCCTACCAGGGTATATGCTCCACCCATGGAATATGGGCACTACTTCCAGTAACACTAACCACATTTTAGAGCTTTTGTGACTGTATCTGAGTCTTGTGCTGGTCACAGACACTATATCCCATGCCATTCTCTTCAAGGTGGAGAAATCAATTAGAAATATTTCTCATAAGAAGTTGTCAAAAATAGTAAGATACTGTGTATTATGTCAAGCTGAAAAAAATAATGTCGTATAGTCATCTTTAAAGTTTTTTTAAAAAAATAAAGTATTAAGAAGCAGTTAACAATCTAGGAGAACTGTAATATTCCATAAGGTATTGCAGTTTGGGAGAGTACATCTGCTGCATCTCAGGAGATGGTGTGGCATCAGAAGAACTACTTGTGGAGACATTTCTCCATGAGACAGTTACTTGGTCCAACATGCAACACAGCAATAGTGGCACAGCATTTTGTGTCTGAGGATTCTGGCTTCCCATTTTTGGAAATGCAGGTGAGAGTGGAAGGTCCTAATCATTATTGGAGCATCCTGGGGGAGGTTATGAACAAGTCAGCATCTCCAGCCCCCTAAGTCCTGCCAGTATAGTGGCTGTAGCATACTTGAGCCCAGCAGGCACGTGGCTGCTAGGAAAGCTGCCTGAGCCCTGCAGCAGCCAGATGGAAGCACCCCATGAGGCAGCCAGGCATGGCTGTGATCAGCTTCCACCTCCACAAGATCTGGGTGTACGAGGAAAGTCACTTCTGTGGTGAGTACCACCTCTGGGAGGAAAGGATCTGCTGCTCATTTTACCCTGAAAAGTACAAGCAAGTAACTGCTAGTCTGATTACCCTTAGCAATAGCCTGATTTTCTTTGGTGTAAACCAGTGCTCATGTTCATTCCCTTCCTTAATTCTAGCTGCTTTTGTTTCCACACTTCTCAATCCTCAAGCAGGGCAAGCTTAGTAAATGCTAAAGCCATTGGCTTTACAACCACCTGAAGAAAGGAAACTAATGAAATACTATATGCTTCTTACCAAAAAAGCCTGTGAAATGGAACTGTCTTCATTAGTGGATATCACTGTTAAGAAATTTCTGCCCTTTATTTAAAACAGTGGAAGAAGTTTATTATAACTTTAAATAGCTCCTGCTGCATATCTGGAGTTCAAGGCAACTACTGTGATTACCTCCTACTTTATAGTTTTTGCCAGCTTACTTTCTAGAACCACTCAGTATCTCTCTTCCTTTAGGTAAGCAAACTTCAAAAATTATTTTTGGGGAAGGAGGGGGAACAATAATAAAAAAATGCACGTCCACAGGAGTTGCATACTGGTTGTAATGATATATTCCAAGCTTGTGTAGTTTTTACATTTATATAGTTTACATTTTGCTTGACCCATAAATAATACTTGCAAGATTAAGAGGGCCGTAGAGAGTATTTACATAGCCCCACCATGCATATAGAGCTTTTAATACCTAGTAGACAAAATTAAGCTGTTTTGCACTGAACATTTTTCAACTTAAACCCCCTGACTAAAATACAAGCAATATTTCATCCATAACACTGCTGTTAAACCCCTAACAAATCTAGTTTGATATTGTAACAAACTTCTTCAAATTCAGGGATATAAAAATACTCAGATTTTAAAATTTTAACTGTACAATATGTACATTAGTATTTGCACTGTTAAATTATGAATACATTTAAGCCTATGAAATACTACATTATAAATATCAACGTTTTTTTGACTTAGAATTGCAGCTAATACATTTTAAAACCTGGATAATGCATGTGAAAAGACACAGTTCTGGAGCCTAATCCTTTAAGCTCATATGAAAATATTTGTTATGTAAGTAGATCCATTGACTTAAATGGGGTTACATGCCTGAGCAAAGGACTCCAGCAGTGGTACCTCTCTCACTGCTGAGGAGTGGGGGGCATGGCAGAAAAAACATCACCAGTCATTGGCAGCTAAGTCCAATTCCAGAAGCTGAATTAATATCTTCCTTTAAACAGGCGTGAAAAAAACCCCAAACCAAAACCAGCCACCTCACACTTGCTCAAAAAATTGTAGAGGAAAAACCATGAAAGTTAAATGTACAAAACATTCACTGCTGCTTTAGGATACATCAAGGCTTCAAGCATTTCAGCTCCCACATTATGATTTTTGCTTTCTGAAGGAGCATTTTCCCAAATAAAAAGAATCCAGATTTTTATTTTATGGAATCTTGAATAAAACAGGAATTTATCAATGAAGAAAGGGCACAGCATAGAGCCTTCTTTTTCTTGGCAGCAAGAGGAAGAAGTCAAAGATCACCCTGTGTGTCTATAGTTACAGCACAGGACTGACATTTTTATTTATTCATCTTTGTCAAATCCTCTTTCTCAGATAATTGAACTTAGGTGAATAGTGAGCATAAAATAAAATGTCTACAAAAACTCTGTATTAAGAACTGCAGTAACTATTTTGACAGCTGAAACGCAGTATGTAAACCTAGCAGTATCTGAGCAGGTCATTTGGTGTGGTGACATTTCTGAATGTTACTTTTACAATGTAAACTGTGGCACAGATATCATTTACAGTGGCAAAGCATTATGAACTTCAGCAACTTGCCTAAGTACAATTATTAATATAAAAAAGATGTGGTTCCAACTGTAGCTACAGAATTGACTGGTCCTCCCAATTAAGAAATACTAGTAATTAATTACGATATAATACAATTTTTCCCTTTGTGTCCCCTCTTCTTCTTTGATTTGGTTGTCCTTTGTCCAAACTGAGAACTGGATAACGCAGTAGTTGGACCAGAAAGATCATCTGTATAGTATGGATATCTCAATGACCGTGGCTGTGGAATTGGCTGTCCTAGAAAATACCCTTCCTCTTCAGAGTCAGATGATGAGGATGAAGTTGAACACCAGGAGTCATCTTCCTCACCATACAATCCAAAGAACTTATCAACCACCTGATTCCGCAGTGCATAGTCAGACCTGGTATGGGCATACTGTCCATACAGCTCTGCATTTTGAATATAGGCCCGAAGCTCACGTGAGCTTCTATTCTGAATAAATTTTTCATGATCCTGAGGGGAGTAATAACGAAATCTCTCTCTTGGAGAGCATCTTCTTTCTGTGGCCAAATTAAGTGCATTATCTGAACGAGACTTCCTACTTCTTCTGCGATGGTGAGAAGGCCGACTTCCACGCTCTTCAAAATGGTAAACACGCCTACGAGTCCTTTCACTCATGGGAGGCTGGCGTATTTCAAGATTCTCATAACTCCCATTGTCAATAACATCGTCTGAGAACTTCACTTGCTGCGGTCTAGACTGGGATTTGGATCGTCTCAGTACAGGCACATGCACTGGCTTTTCCTCTGGCAACACTTTTTCCTGACACAACTCTGAGCTCAGACTCTTCAAGGACTCAGTGCTCCGATGGAGCATTGAAGAATTCAGAGTTCCCATGTTGCTCATCTTCTCACAGTCCTCCACCTCCAATTCTTGGAAAGTTTGCAAAGAATAGAGAGATGGCCGTGGCTTGCCTTCTCCATCCATTGAAGCCCCTGTGGTGGGAATGGAGAAAGGAGGAAAAAGAAAATGAGAGGAGTACCAAAGAGACAAGTATTACAACAAAATACGAAACATTTCTTGTCACCAAGTGTTTTTTTGAGTTATTACCAAAAGAGACTCCCTTCATAGTAGAATACGCTTTGTTTTGACTTAAAACATTTAAGTCCTAACTCTGATGAACAAAGAATTAGCTGTCATGAGGACATCAAGAACAGAAGTTCAATGAGTTGAAAATTTTGAAACATACATACAGGTATGCCTTTCAAGAAAAAAGGATTACTTAAAATTATTTCGCAGTCTGTGCTTGCCATTCTTAAGGCTAAAATATTTCACATTTCTAGTGTTGCCAGATTCATGTTCCAAGTGTTGCACCAGGGAAGCCAAGCTTACTGCCTTGCAAAGAAGGATCCTTACTCTCAAAAAAATCATCAAAAGTGTCACGTGCCCTGTGATGGTCCCAGGTGCAATACTTCCAGTGCCTCCTCCTCCCGTGCCCCCCGAACCAAGCTCCCCTCCTCAGCTCCTTCACTGCTGCTTGGCAAACGCAGCCAGCCTGTGGCTGGGCCTCAGTTACTCAAGTGCCTGCCGTAATTCGGATTACAGCAGGAAAGGAAAGGAGGCGATGATCAAGCAACTTTTCAAATGGGTCTTAACTGCCAGGTTTGGGCTTTTTGTACAGAAATAGGAAAGGAAGGTTAGCACACACTTTATCCCTTTGGGTAACTTCAATCACATTTGACAAGGAGGTTCACACAAGTGCATTATCGGTTTCCCTTTAGTCAGTGGGAAAAAATAAATCTCACAAACCTAATTGCCTAAGGCTAAGAAGTTTACCATCCTTTCAGTTTTTCTACATATTTTTACAAGCAAATCAGGAAGTTATCTAAAGTGTTTTGTAGATTATCTTTAATATCATCCTAATATATAATGCAACTTCTTATACATAAGGTATGGAGAAATAGTAATTTGCTTAAAGCAGTGGTTTGTATATAATAAATGTGTAGTTGAAGACTGTTCTTATTCTGTTTAACATCATTGCTTAAAGCAAAAAAAAAAGAGAATTCAAAAGGAAAGGCGAATAATCTAATAGGATTTAAGTATCAGAAACATATCCTGTAGAAGATTATGGGCTTGATAAAAGCTGCTGCCTACTTTACGTGCATCTCTTGATACTAAAGCTTTTTAGAAATCACTAAAATGAAAAACTTTCCTTCAAAATACTCCAGCACACATGCTTTTGTTGACCTCTCCATCAAAACCATTCATTTATTTCCCCATTACCTGTTATGTTAGACAAAGCCAAGGAATCCATTGAGTCGCGAACACTTTGTTCTTGCTGTTTCAGGTCAGACAAACATTCGAGTGAGCCTCCATACCATGGTGCTTGGTCGTGTTTGTATCCTGAGGCCCCGTGTTCCATGTCCAGCTCCTGGATTTTCCTGCTGCTGGCAGGGCCTGGGTGGCTGCCATATGCAGAGTCTCCCAAACCATCTTGGGACTGGGCCCAGTACATGTCTGATTGATACTTCTTACTTGCTAGGCTTGGATTATTTTTTTTCAAGTCCAACTTGCTCTTGACCATGCTATCAGAAATCCAGTGTTCACTTGATCTAATGTCTACTTCAGTGGGCTGCCGGAAGAGGCTTTTATCACCAAACTTCAGAAGAAGTTGGGTCATGTAGTCTTCATGTTCAGCCCATTCTTCAGGGTCTTCGGGCATTTCTTGCTCTACTCTTCCTTTCCAGAAGTCTTCATTAACAAAGCCTGCCTCTTCCCTTGAAAGGCTTAAATCATCCAGCTTACGAGAAAGAGTATCATCAGCATTGTCTGAAAGGCCAGGAAATTTGTAGTTGAGGGCCGGCGACAGGAGGAGGGACTGGCGGCACTGGTCGGCGGACCGGCTGCTCTTTCCCATGCGGACACTCCTCCTGGAATCTCTGGATCGAGCAGACTGAAACGCGGAATCAGACGAGTCGGAGGCATGAACATCCTCTCCCAGGCTGCAGGTTTTTGAACAGTAAATCTGCCCTTGCTTTGGAAGGAAAGGGCAGCCAAGCAAAGAGGTCTTGCACTGAGCACAAGAAAAGCAAGTTTCTGTGGCATGCCAGTGCTGTCCATCGTAGGTCATTTGAGCATGGTCAACACCTGGAAAGAGAGAAAAAGCAATGCTCTGGGTCTCTCTAAAAAATTACTTGCAGAATTCATATTTCTGGAATGTGAAATCATTTCATAAATTTGCTTTCCCTTAATTTGCAAGTTTCATGCTTAAAAAGGACACACTTACCAATGTGTTCCCCACAGGTCTCACAGTATTCTGCATAGAGAGATTCAAAACAGTTACAGCAGAAGGGCCGCCCATCCTTCATGATGTACCTCTGTCCACCCAGGATTGTTTCACACTCGAGGCAACAGAAGTGTTTCATGTGCCAGTGGCGACCTTCAGCTTCTGTACACTCATCAGCAAAAATAATCTTTTCAGAGATAAAAAGGATACTTTTAGTTAAGTGACCTAAACCTCACCTTGGGACTTAGAGCATATAAAATAGCCTAACTCTGCAGTTCACACACAACATTTATTTTTATTTTGCTCCCTTTTGAATACAAAGATAGAAACAAAAATCTCCCACAACAAAAATAAAAAGAAAGAAAACCAGCACATTCTACAGCCAAAAAAAAAAAGGAACCTCGGAACTCAACCATTAAAGAAGTTTCTATAAGGATAACATTTTGTAATATTTGAGAATATTCAATTCTAAACACAAACAGGTGTTTGTTTTCTAAATACCATCTTATTGCATGTAATATTTCCAGTTTGACAAGAAATTAAATATCCCTCAGCTTTCAAACACATCTATGCAGCAGAGTCCTGACTTCTTAAGTGACTGCATCTGGAGTTAGGAATTTCTGAAGTGATGCAGTTTGTCAACTGAACAACAGGAGTGTAGCTTGGCTGTAAAATGTGAATTATTTACCTCATCGCAGGCTGAACATCGAGGCTTGAGAAGTTCAGCGTGGTGTCTGCCACAGTGAATTTTTCCATCTTGGTAGAAGTAGATAAGGTCAACAAGAAGCTCGTTGCATGTGAAGCACACAAAACAGGAGGGATGCCAGCACACACCAGGCCCAGCTCTTGAGGCAAAAACTGCAACTTCACCACCGTTTACTTTTGTACCACACTAGGAACAAAACCAGAAAGTGAACACACTTCCCATTCAAAACTACTAGCTTCTTGCATTTAAACTAAATTAAAACACCAAACCCAATATGAGATTTTATTCCAAAATTCTGACAAGAGGAAAAAAAATATTATCAGTTTTAGTCTAGATGAACTGCATCTCAATGAACCTTCTGCGAATATAAGTTTATTTTATACAAAATAACATTTTAAAGCATATGTCTGCTTTTTATTCGCCATGACTTTAATATCAGTCAGCATTAGGGTTTTTTTTTTTTTGAGTAGGAAATATATCAAAGACTCAGTTCATTCCTGGTAGTATCAAAGGTTACATTTTGCTTAAGCAAGCACTACCTTCTTTCTTGTTCCGTGCAGTTTCAAAAATAATCTTTTGTTGCTTTCAGACATAGACAGAGGTAGGTTTAAATTTTAATGTTGAGATACTGTAGTTTTACATTATTCAGCCCTGTGGCTAGCCTATGGCACCAGCATGTTACCTGCTCACAAACGGCGTGCATCACTGCCCTGGAGAGAAGTTTAATGGTGCCTCGTCCCAGTGCCTCCTTCTTGCGCTGAGAACTGAACATCTGCAGCTCCTTCTTTTCCTCTTCACTTAACGACTGGCAGTATCTCACCTTCCAGTGAAAACACAAGAAAACTTTAATATTAGAGACTGAGCTTCTAATGTAACACATGAGTAACTAAGTGCATATGTGCAAGGAATTCATCAGGCATGCTGCCAATCATCATTAAACTTTTTCTGCTTGCCTTCTCTATCATCTATTTAGGTAATATGGCATAACACAAAAATAGTATGGAGAGAGATTTTTTTTTCATTACAGGAAAAAACCCACCGTGCTAAACTGAGGAGTTGCTTCGGCAAGAAAAAAAATTTTTAGAAGCTATCCCAAAGTCTGCTGCTAACCTAAAATAAGGGAATGAACCTAAATCAGCCATAACATTGTCCTTTAGATTTATGGTTAAGTGCCCACGACTAAGTGTTGCAGTATACACAAGATCTTAAGTACTGACACCCCCGCCCCTTTCCTTACAAAGAGCTTGTTTGTTATTTCCACTTCTACTCCAAATTACACTGCATAACTGAGATGCAAACCTTTTACTATCACAAAGCATCCTTTTTGAGCGCCACAATGCAATTCCAGGAATTTGTAGGTTCCTGGTAATTGGTGGGTGGCTGCAAACACTATAAAACCAACTTGTGTTAAGTTTATTGCAGTGACACCAGCCTCCCTAACAAGCAAAGGCAGTGTCCTTCCAGACAGCTCTTATCTGCACACAAGCAAAGCGGACAGCTGAACAATGGGCTCAGTGTACACACCGTGCTGGCTTTATAGCTCAGATGCCACTGCAGGCCATGGTTTAGGCTTGTAATAAATACACAGGCAGGTAATTCTCCAAGGAAAAGCTGCCAGGGAGACCCAGGCCCTGACAGTTCATCCTAAGTTCTGTATTTACCTCGTTATCGTGGGGTGGCAGCTGATAGAGAAGTTGTTTAATCCGGTGTTTCTCTCCAGGGCTGTTAACGTAAGGGACCTTCTCCTCTGGCAAGCAGGCAAAATACAGCTGGACCTGACCAGGAGAAATGCAGAGTTCAGACCCAGGGACACACAGGCCCCAAGCACTGCCAGAGTCCTTTGGCTACTGTTTTATCTCAGGTCTCATTTACTAAGGAAGAGGAGGTCACGCTACATTAGACTGTGACAGGGTTTGTGCTGAAAATACAAGACCCAGATGCACCAGCTCAGCAAACCTGAATTCTCTGATAAAACTAGCACCCAGCTGCTGAATTGCTTTTCTGGAATGCAATTTGCAGTGACAATTAGGGGGGGGGTATCATAAATTATGCACATTTAATGTTCTCATTATTCCCACCCCCTTCAGGGCTGGTCAACAACTCCATGGAAATTCTTAGTTTCCCTCTGCAATTTACCACACAAGGCACGAAGCTTTCCAGAAAACAGCCACTATATAAACAAATTTAATTTGCTCTCTGCATTTTACACATTGTTGAGACAAAAGCTGTTTTGTAGTCTCCTGCTGATCAGGTTCACCCAAAGCATCAGCTTTCATTGCTTCCATGTGGGCTTCGGTAAGAAGGTGGAAACATCCTTCCCTTGGGAGGAGGCTGGATCCAGCCACATTTCAATCAGATGCAAATTAACCAGGAAATTTTCACAGGATGAATGTTTTTGTATCAGTCTTCACTCTTTTTTATTTTTTTTTTTTCAGAAGAATATTATGACAGGAAAGCTGTAATGAACACTATGACAAAGCCCAGTGGCAAAAAATATTTTTGTGGAACAGCTACAGATTTATTGTTTTTCCTATACAGTTTCCAGCTTGTCACGAGGCCTGGGGCTGTAGGAGCTGACTATGGGCAAAAATATTACTTGCCATACAGATTTAAATAATGTTCAGGTCAACAGCTTATTACTGTGCAAGACAGATGAAAAAAAGACATTAATCAGTCACTTAAGTCAGGAAGCAATCAAAATTATGAGAGACAGGTTGTACAAAACATGACTTGCTCTTCATTTAACCAAAATTTAAACAGCTGAAGTCTACTGAAAGCCCACTTGCTACTGACTATATTTCAGGATGCTCCAGAAAAAGATAACGTGCAGCAAGAAGTGAAGCTTTAAAAATAGCTTATGCCCTTTTCTCAAGTTTATTGCACTGTTCTCAAAATAAGTAATCCTTCTGGGGGAAAAACCCTCCCATCTTTAGTGAGTTTGGGCTAGCTGGGATTATGAGGATATTTTAGGGCATTTAATTGTTCTGGCAGAATGTTAGCTCACTGTTTGCCTTAAGGTCTGATTCATCAGGATTCTTATAGATGCTTAACTAAGTGATAAAAAGAGTTGCCCTAAAAATAGCCTGTTATTTGCAATTCCTGCTGACTTGTTACTTTACTCATTATTAAGAAAATCTCTGCATTGCAAAAAAGAGACATCTTCTGCACTTTTTTAAACTATGGACTGCATAAACTTGCCAGGATTGCTCTGCCTCCTTTAGCAGATGTTGCAAAGCCACCCTGGCCATTTCACACTGAAGTCTTGAGTTTTGAATATGACTGAGTACACAGCTTCAGCACAGTTGCAATATCATCAATACCATGAATGAATACCATGAGCAGTTCATTCTGGTCTCCCATAGCAACTTGCTCATCAATACTTTCACTTATATTCCCATTGCTAGGTGGTGTTCCACAAAAAAAAAGGGGACTGAAGAGGGGGGAAAGGACAGCCCAACCAAGCCACAAGTGTCAGCTCCAGACACCTTGCAAGAGGAATCCTGGCATGAACAAATGGCAGCCATACAATTATTCAAACAAGTGTAAAATACATTATTACCTGTCACAGTGACTGAACACTTTCATTTACATGTGCTGGCGTACCATCCATATTCTAGATGTCAAATGCCTAATTATTCAAAGAGTCATACAAGTGCAGTGAAATACTTGGCCAGGGAGCACAGTGTCATGAGGTGTGCCATGAGCTTTAATTTACCCTAATAACTTCTTTCAAAAAGAAAGCAAACTTCTATGCTACTTTTACTTGGCAATACATACCTCTGCAGCACATACTTTTTGAAAAACCATGACTGGGAACTTTTTTGGAACATAAAACTCCTCAGGGCTGAGAACTTTAAGCTCCCTACACACAGCCCCATTGGACAGGAAACAAAAAAGAGGTGAAAAGTTCTACAGGAATTAAAGTTTTATACATTATAAGAATTTAATTAGACCTACAGAGGCAGCATATCACTGCCTCAGACAGTCCTTATGAGGCTTATTTTTCAAATGCAGAAACATGGTTGGTACCTGCTCTGGTCTGAGGCCTGGGGGGACCCAGGCATATTCCTCCAAGGCACAGCCAGAGTCATCGTCAGAGGTTGAGCTTCGCTGACACCCAAAAATGAGGTTATTGGCTTTGGGCTCCATCTCCAACGGCATAAGTGTGAAGTGTTAAATATTTCAGCTGCAGCTCATCAAGCAGTGATCTGGAGAAAAAGATTAATAGAGCTTTAATAGATTTGAACATGAACAACTAATTATCAGTGTAAATGATCTTACAACAGTTTCGTATTCCTTGTGTTGCCCAGAACAATAAATTAGTGAAGCTTCATTACAACTTGCTACGAGCTATTCAAAAGTGCTCAAAAGTTATAAAAATAAAACTACTGAGGAAAAAGAATCCCAGAAACCTAGGCACAGATTGCCACTTGTGGCAACCACAATGTATTTCAGTATTAACACTTGTCACCTTTTACAGTTCTGCTTGTTTCACATCACAGGATACATATATTTAGGTAAATCTAGGAAAGACTCATTGAGCAGGTACTAACAACAGGAATGACACAAGCTCTTCCTGAAGTCATTACAACCACTAACCTAGTAAAACAAAAGACATGACAACCATTTGTCAAAAACTAAAGAAATTATTGGGGAAGGATGGTTGTGCAA
Source organism: Urocynchramus pylzowi (assembly GCA_013397555.1). Classification (NCBI taxonomy): domain Eukaryota; kingdom Metazoa; phylum Chordata; class Aves; order Passeriformes; family Fringillidae; genus Urocynchramus; species Urocynchramus pylzowi. Next base: position 1,175,905 of record VZRH01003515.1, read on the forward strand.
GTGGCATCCTGTTGTTCACAAGGCAGGCACAGAGCATCTGCTGGATCCTCTGAGAACTTTGGTTGAGCTGCATGGGAGCGGAAGGGCGTTGGTCCTGTTAAATATCTGAAATCCAATTATGCCAGATTAGTCTCTGTAAAATACATCATGATTGTTCTGTCAATTTAAAACCCTACAGGGAGATGATTTTGTTGATTCATGAAGCCTGCAAAGCCTACTATCAGTGGGATTGTTTTGAGTCACAACTGGCAAAGAAGGCTCTCACCAAGATCCATAGCAGTCTTAACAAGATATGTGTCTTGTATTAATTCTAGCAGAAGTTCTTAGGAAATTCAGATGAGGCATTTCACTGAAATACAGATAACCAAAATCACAGAGGATTTGTCCTAACACAACAGATATCCTGACCGCTTGGGGCTTGCTCTTACACTACTACATTACACATAAGCTGTACCTTCCATGTTTTAGGACATTCTTTCACCTGTTTATCTAACCCACAGATCCCATTTTATCAGTAGCCACCTCACCTGAGCTGTAGACAATTTTGATCTCCTTGATATAAAACCTTGCTGGTGGGTCTAATGAGAAAAGTAATCTAAAAACTTCTGATGGGTCCCATGTTACATTTCCAGTCTCATCACCATTGTTTTAGAGAAAATAAGTTGCTCCTAGATCACAGGTGGAAGATTTAAGACTGCTTATTATTATTAATTATAATATCCAGTATATAGTCTTATCTAGCCCTATTTTTTAATATGTCTATACATTCCCACAGCCCATAAAAAGAGACAGGATTACTTAACTCTTCCATTGGGCTAGCGCTCCAAAAACTTAAGTTGTTTAACTTTACTTCAAAAACTTCTGGTTCAAAAACATACACACTATTTTTGGTGCACTGCTAAGATGCCAACACACTTCATAGCTGCACTGTAATAGAAGATTAATTTAATATTTGATGGGGCAAGCAGACCTGCCAACTTCCCCTCTGAGAACGGGCTATTTCTGGAAGGCTGGTGAGCTGTCAGGCACATGTCTGAAATCTTACTCAAGTTGAAAAACTAAAGGTTAGCACAATAGCTTCTGAGCTTAACATCACCATATTACAGTCTTTCTCAAGGAAGGTAAGTATAATCAAGCTCAATCCTTAAAGCTCAATCCTATATATGTAAAATAGAAAGACAGGCTTCCTGGTATATACTGTATCCCTTGAATTAGTTGCTCTCAGAAACAAATGGTAAGACAAGGAATACAGAACTGTTTCCCCTTCCCACTTACTGGTGGAAGTAAAGTCATGCATCAGGTATGTTTTTGCTATTGCTTGCATAAAACTGGGGTGTGAAAAAGGAGGGACAGAAGAATATTGTGATGCAGTTAGGAAATCACTCTAGGAAAAAAAGGCAAGTGTTCACTATTGCTGATGGACAGGGATGCTCAGTTTGGCAGCTTGTGTGACACATCATCTATATCCAAGTAATTTTTAAATATATAGTCACTAGGAATGTCGTTGAGAAGCTGAATTCCTTCCAAGATGACCTGAGCATCAGATAAACTATTTTACCATTTCCTTTTAGAAAGGGGCAGATGCCTGGTCTGCAATAATGGGCCACTCACTGACACCTAAGCTGGTATTTCAAATTCTTAGGGCGTTGCAAGAACTTGTATTGGTCAAATGGTCCCTTTTCAAGAACTGACTCCTGCCTGATATCCTAGGAATAAAAGGAGTCAGTAGATTAAACATCTGTGACAATATTTCACTAGGCAGCATGACCTCAACCACATCCCACAGGAAGCAGATTTGAAACATAATTTAGGCAAAGAGACAGGTTCAGCTCTGGCAGTGCCTGGGCACTTGAGCAGAGTGAACTCCTGCCTTGTTCTCACAACACCCAACGCTCACAAGCACACCCAGGAACTGAGCAATTGCTTCATACTGATCAAAACCCTCTCCCCACAAGATCAAAGATTAACTTCTCCAACCTCTCTTGAAAAACAAGGAAACAAACAACCCAAAATCTGAATGCATGATGACTTATTAACTTTTCTGAGTATTTTGAACACTAAGGCTATATACTACTCCCACAATGAACAAAGCAGCACTGGGCAACATCAGGATCCTAAGCACAGCAAAGGTACATAAGTGTAGGAATGTTACCTAATTCCTGAGGAAGACAAGGCACTGGTAAGAGAGAGACAAGGCTGCTTTTCTGCTGAGACTGTCCTGCCTGGGCCTCCTCTGACACATCCATTTCAGAAAGCACACACACCAGCTCCAACAAGAGGAAACCACAGACCCACAGGTCCAGTTTCCAGTCATACAAGGCAGTTTGAAAGTTTGGCTGATAGAGAATAAAGGAAAAATACATCTTACCTCCAAATGTAAAATGCAACTTTACGATCAGGGTTCTCCTCCCCAGATAAGGTGACTAGAAATGTTAAAAGCAAGGTCCACAAACCTCAACGAACTGAGCTCAGGACAGCTCAAAGGACATAATTCCCTTTAAAAGAAAAATGCTCCCATAGGACGAATGTGAAGCTGGCTATAAAATGATTGACAATACACCACATATAAATAGAGCCACATCACAAATACTGTGGGGTTGCTGAGAACAAGGTTTCTAATCCAGCCTACCTTAACAGCAGGCTATCTGAAGAACTATTTTAGCAATTGCTTGTTTAGGAGTTCTTCTTCCTCTCCTGTTCAAGTGTAATTCGGTTTGCATTTTAAAACTACAGGGTTCTTCCTCCCTGCCCCCCAGCCTCACTCATCCTTCAAAGTGATCTGTTTAAAATGATTACATCCTAAGGAGGATTCAAATGAGTATAAACAACAGCTGAAAAAATAACTGCTTTCCAAGGGATGACTAGAAAGGTGGTCTTTCTACTCCTGCCATGACACCTACAAAACACAGCAAGGATGTGTTGTTTTGCTTTGCTTTCCTAAAGACCATGGAACATTTTGAGGTTTCAGCTCCGTTCAAATACTGCCTCTCAAAAAAGGCTTTATAGCCTACAAGGAGGCTTTTCACTGGCAGGTTGACAACTATGAATAACATAATTGAGTTACACAGCTAAATTTGATTTGAAAAGAAAAGCAATTACTGTGTTTTTTCCACTGATGAATTAAAACAGTCATATGACAAATTCCTTAGAGGCAAAGACAAACTACACTCCTAATTACAAAGCTATGGGTACACAAAATACTGGGATATCAAACTTAGAACAAAGCTGTTGCTGAAGCCCATATGAAGGTTATCCCCATGCTAGGATTTCCAGCTCACTGATTATGTTCCCCCTGACCAGATAGAAGAGGTCACGATTTGTAAGCAGAGTTAGACAAACATCTCCTTGCCCACCCCCTGCTGTTTTACTCTGTCCTGCAGGGCAAATTGTTTTAACAACTTTTTTGTTAGAAGGCTTGTTAACAAGGCTATAGGGGCTACAAGATGCATATCACATGCATCCATTCACAATGAAGGCTCAACGACTCAAGATTAGCATGGTCAGCCCATTCACCTGCTTATTTAATCTCTGGTGCAAGATAACTACATTAGAAGAGGAAGGGCACAATACGACAACAATAAACCACCATAAAGTAACTATTAATAATTCAAAGCCTATTTCCAATGTGTATTATGCACTTGATCAGGAAGCCCCATTCCCCAGCTACAGTACAAATAACATATCTACAGTGAGCTCTATAGCTCTCTGTGTGGGAAATCCGGATCCAGAACTGATAAGGAGAATCTGCGCCAGCACACAGCTACTGGGTTCTTTTGAGTAATGAACTACCCAGAGCAGTCGGAAAGGAATAGAGCCAGTCTTTTGTTCGTTCAAAAGACCTCTAGATGGACCCTAGAAGAACTGTTTTCCTTTTTGTCAGCCAATATACAAGGACCATGAAAGGAGTTAACTGCTTTCCTCCTCTAGCACCCTAGCGCCAAGACCTCTTTTCCAACTGGAAGTCAGAAGATCCTTCCCAGGATTATTTTCTTCTGACGAGCCACACTGCAAAGGCAGGCTACCTGCATTTAGCAAAAGGAGGAAGCCCCGTGACAAAGCATCGCCCCATGCCAGCACATCTGATTTGGCCGTGTTATCCTTGGCTCTGCACATCGCTGATGGAAACTCAGGCACGCACTGCAGTGAGGCAAGACCCAAACCTCCAGCCGAGAAAGAGGTATTCTCACGGATGCTCCCCCCCCTCCCTCCTCCTTAAGTGAGTGTACAGATTTAGAAAGAAGGAAATCTTGCCTTCTACAGTCTCCCATTGATTTTTAAAATTCTATTTTAAACAGCAGCCAGACTTTACTCCAATGTACACATATACTCAGGTTTCACCCCATCACCTGTTGGCTGTCGAACAACACCCTTCTTTGTTAGGGCTCAAAGCCCTCATTTGAGACAAGTTTCCAGAGAAAACACTTGAAGAAAGTGTCCAATAAGTCACAAGCCAGGAATTGTAAAAAAAATAGAAAAGTAAAAAAATTCTGCGCCCAAGCTCCGTACACCCTGGCAGCCCCGCGCCCTCATCTCGGAGGAGCCGGGACGGTGCCTTCCTCAGGAGGCACAGATCCCTGAAGGACAGGTGGGGCGTTTTCCATCCTGACCAAGTTTCAGAGACGTTGAGATGGGTCAGAGGCACCCCCAGTCCCCCGGGTCCCCATGCTCTGGAGCCGGATGCGCAGAGGCACCGGCAGCTACCGGCACCCACCCGTCTGCTCAGCCCCTCCGGGGGAGCTGCCGCGAGGGAGAGCGGACACCAGCCACCGCAAATTACCTCTGTGCGCCACCGAAACAGCGGCCAGGCTGTGCCGGAGCCGGGCAGGCGGCGCAGGCGAGGCGATGCCGGCTGCAGACCCGACCCCGCGCCCCGCCGCGGCAGCTTCACACCGAGCCCGGGGCTGCACGGACCGCGCACCGCACCGGCAGCTCCCCGCGGCTCCTTCCCTCCCTCCCTCCGGTCCCCGGCAGGCCCGGAGGAGC
>VZRH01003515.1:1181306-1196233 GCA_013397555.1 Urocynchramus pylzowi
CGATCCTCCTTCAAAGCGCTGCCCGAGGCGGGGGAAGGAGTGGGGGAAGGGGGAGCGTCTCCTTGCCACCGCCCTCCACCGAGGCAGGAAGGGTCGCCGGCCCGGCCGCCTACCCACCCAGGAGACCGAGCGCCTGCAGAAGCAATAAATCTGCGCTCAGGACACGACGGACACACGGTTTGGCCACAGCGCTTTTGTTCGTGTTTACGCCCGAAATAGATTTCCCACCCCACCCTGGACGCGCTCCGGCCGCCCCGGGCTGACCCGGCCCGGCCCGGCCGCCACCGCCCCGCGCACCCGGACGGGAAGGACTCGGTTCAGGAAGGGAAAACATTTGTTCTAGGTCTTTGTACACGAATAATAAAAATATAATAAAAATAATAAACCCTATCTGAAGCCGAAGATAGCAGAGAGCGGCCGTCCATCACTGCCTCCCTTGGCACATTCCAAGTGGGAAAGAGGCGTCCCAGCCCCAGCTTACGCACAGAGAAGTAGCACCGGGGCATTTTCTAAGAGGCTGCCAGCCCCCGCTTTTACCACTTCCCCCAAGCCCGTGGGCATAAAAAGCCCCGAGAGGCGGGCGCTCCGGCTTCAAAGGCAGGCGGACGGCTTCCCCCCGGCACCGCCAATGTAACCGTGAACACCGCGGTCAAATTTCCTCTTCCCTCCCGCTCTTTGTCTCCCTGGGGAAGTCATTATCAAAGGGAATTTATTCGCGCTGCATCTCGGGGTCAGAGCGGCAACACTCCCAGCCCCGGCGCTGCGAGGGGCAGCGGCGACCCAGCCCCGAGCATCCCGGCCCCCGCTCCCCGCCGGGCTCCCGCAGCCGGGGGCGGCGACGGGGCACTTCTCAGACACTTATCGCTTCCCCCAGGAACCGGATTTGCATGGGTTTAAATTCGCTTCTGTAAATCTGAATGGCTTTGCCCGCAGTGCGCTGAAGGAAGCCGGTCCCTGCGGGTGCTCAGAGCAGCGTCCCTGTCCTCAGCACTGTCACCCCCTCCCCGCGGGCTGCCCTCGACCCTCGGCTGGGCACACGCCAGTCTCATGGCGAGCCGGGAGAAGCCTCCACACCACCTCCCGTGGGCTGATTCCCTATGCTCGGAGCAGGCAGCCAGACCGGCCGGCCGAGGGACCAGGAGCACCAAGGCCGGGCTGTCTGATCCCGAGAGGCACGGCCCCTCCTGGGCTAACGCCGCTACAGGCAGTCGATTCCCACCAGCAGCCGAGGAGATGTGCCCAGAGACACGACCCCTACACCTGTAACCGTGGGTAAATGCAGAAGGCCCCGCGCAGCTCCAGCCGCAGGGAGTCAAAGCTGCAGTCTGTGGCTCCTGCGGCAGGAAAAAAACCTGCTAAACTCCAGCAAACTAACCAGCTCCCGTCCTTCCACACCCCATTTCACTTCCATAAGCAGTTTCGCTGGTTGTACCAACTCCATTCTTAAACAGCTTCGTCGTTTTGAGGTCAAAATTGGCGTATCACTTGGACGAACTAGAGATTTTGTCAGAGCTTTTGTCCGTGCTGGCTTTACAAGATCCAGACTGTTCCTATTCTGTTTGTTGGACTGAGCAGACCCCATCTGGCGGCCAGCTGAACATCTGCCAGCTCCATTCATCATTAATCAAAAATGGAAATGTCAGGAATAATGTTTATTCTCCCCCACTACATGACTGAATAAATACCAACAATTTGCATATATTGTCTGTTCCTTTTCCAGAAGTGCCTGACATTTTCTCAGCAGCTCCCCACACTGAGGGCTCAACACCTCTGCACAGCAAATTGCAAAAATGAGAATCTCCTTTGGGAACTTCTGCAGCACAACCAGCTCAATGGCTGCAGATAAGTTTGTGAAGTTTCATGACCAAGAGTCTACCGAAGCCAAAAAAGACATGTTCACTTTGCTGGAAAATCAAGCTGTCCCCCATTTTGCTAACGCTTTCCTTGACACTGAAGTGTCGGAGGGTGTACAGAGATGGTTGGCTACATGGCTCTTATTTTTTTTTCCTGAACTTTTGTCACTTGAGCACAGAAACTACTCTATTGTTCTGGACAATGCACTTACACGTTACCAAAACCAACCATTGTGATCTTCTAGTCTGAGCTAATGTGGTCGTAAGATTTTTCTACATTTCCTGTCTGTGTGAACAAAACATTTTATCTTGATTTAAAAGTACCAGCAATGAAAAACCCACTACAACTTCCGTTAAATCTATCTACAGCCCTTTTAAATTATTTCAGGTAGTCAATTATTTTATAGTACATTCTTTTTCCTTTTTTTTAAATCTCAGATTGCTGTGTTTCTGTGCTCAAACACTTGATTCTATGGTACCCTTGAACGTTAGGCTAAAGAAACAGCTATCATAACTCCCCTTAGGCATTTGCAAATTGTGAAAGTCATTCCTGAACTGCCTCCTTTGATTTCAGCTGCTTCCACGAGAACAAATGTGTTGCTAAGATTTCTTCTTTATTTTCACACAACAAATATGACAGCATACATACTCGTTATGTGAAGTGCAAACTGTGCCACAGAAGTTGCCTTAAAAAAATAATAAAAGCTAAAAAGACAGGCACAAACTGACTTGCCCTTTACATCATGTCCCACATTCTTGACTGCATCTGGGTAGAGCTGATCCTTCAAACAACCAAATGCTTCAAGGGACCTGTAATGGATATGGAACTTCTGCCCTAAGGTATTAGCACAAATTTAGTCTAGGTAACAACTTCCTTGTACCACTGACCAGGTCAGGGATATTGTCTGGCCTGTAAGAAATTTGCTGAGTTGTCAGTGGGGTTACCCAGCTCCAAATTAGCCAGATCAGGGAACATCCCCTCAGATGACACTGGTAATTGCTACCTTAGTTGGCAGTCACAGAACGGAGACCAAGCAGCGGAAAACAAATTAACCTCTTGTGCTTCAGAGGCAGCCTCTCCAGGTAGGACAGTGGCACAACACCCACCTCTCAAGCCTGATTAGTTCTGTGGATAAACAGAGGAGTTCACCATCTACATCATCACCCTTTAATGATCACCACCTCCATCCCAAGACTTTTAATTAAATATCATCTCATGTGTTCATTTAAAATCAAAAGTTACAATTCAGCTATGAAAGGTGAAAGCATGAAGCAAAGTGAATGGAAACTAGAATAAAACAGCAAAAAAAAAAAAATCTCAGTAATAATAGCTTCAGAGAAATCATTGAGAAAACTCCCCAAAATAAGCCAAGTTTTGTATTTTCAAATAAAGCAGGAAAGGTTTTCCATATATCTGACAACACAGGAGTCCACGGAGCAGGAACTGCTCCCCAAGCAGTGGTTCTGCACAAATCAAAGCAATGTCTGACACAGGCAGGTATGCCCTTCAGGAATTTTAGGGATGATGACTTGACCATGTATGGTCCTGCCTGAAGGCTACAGCACAGGGAGCTCTAGGATGCATTTACAGCCCCAAGGTCCTTCCCACGCCCAGTGGCCCTGGGTCTATGCCCCAAGGGAGCAAAGACACCAGAACAAGGGAAGCAGCTTCATCATGATCTGAGATGATCTACTGGAACCCACAGAAGAATACTGGTCTAATTCCCTAGACTTGGAAATGTTAGCACAAGCAAAAACCATGATTGATTCCTGTGAGGCTGTTGTGGAGATGGAATTGCCAGCCTTTCTCCCTCTCTCTTCTGGAAAAATTGGTTGTTTACACACTCTTGCTTAGCTGGTGTATAAAAATGGCCTGACCTCCAAGAGCACTTTACTTTGTTTGCCTTGGTGTACTCAGAAACCCCCATGGACATCCACCTGCACCTTGATACCCAGCCCTAGGTTTCCTCTCCCAGCTTATGAGTGTGGAAGAATGCCTTCACAGCTAGGAACAGTTTGCACAGTTTTATCACTATCTACAGTCACTAGGAGACACCTCACACATGGCATGCCCTTGAAGCAAAGCACAGACCCTGAAGGACCTCAGTGGGCCACCAGGCAAAGGCCACCCCTCTCTGTGCCACTCCATACCTATAGCCATAGGTGAAACTTCTCCCTGTTCAACCCTGCTTCCTCCTGCCCCCCCAAATCAGGAAGTTTGGCACCAGCAGTGGATCACTAGGTGCTGCTAGGAGCAGAGGAAAACCAGGGGTGTTACCAATGTATTGAGGCCTCTGAACTGAGCCCCTGACTGGCGTCTTCCTTATTTTCTTTTTGGAGGTTGCAGAGAAAGGGCGTGGAGACAACATCTCATGACTTCTCAAGGCTCCCAAGTCTGACTCTGCCAATTTTTCAATAATGTTTAAAAATAACATTTAGATAACATTTAAAATCTGGAGAAAAGCACTTCCAAAAGAGACATACTATATAAAACACATGAGATGATACGCAGTAAAGAGATACAGGGATTAAAAGGAAGCATGCATGTGAAATGCAACAAGTTAAAAATATAAGAATGACTCTTGCCCAGCAAGGGTTCGTGATTGTATGGTGGTGCTTGGTTTCCACTCTTCTCTTTGCTGCATTCCCTGTCATCCTAACAGCCTGCCCTCTCTCTGCCTGCCTCAGTAAGTCAATACACTCAATTGAAATATTAACATCAGGTTAATAACAGATCAGGAGACAATCAAGTAGCACTAAACTAATAATAATAGTAGCTCATTTTTATTTTTACTTGCCAATGGTACATAGATCTGCTGAGGCATCAAGCAGTCAGGTACCAAGATGGGAAATAGTGCCTACTGCTTGCTTTGGAGAGCTACACCAGCTAGAAATGGCCTGAGACTGGCTGGCATAAGCTGCTGTGTGTTGGGAATGCTTGACTAAGAGAGGTTTATTTTATTTCCTTTCCTTAATGCTCTCAGAGTTGAAGACCAACACACCTTCTAAAACCATGATCCTACTTTGCTTCAGCAGCAAAGAATTAAAATTTCATTAAAATGCCCTTCCTTGTCAGATCGGGCTAGGACTTGCTCCTGAACCAACAGGTCTGTTGCTGTATCTGGAAACTCTTAACCCCACAGGCTCCTCTGAAGACAGCAATCTTGATTTTATCACAATTGGCTCCACGCAGCCCACAGTCACACAGGGCACAGGTAAACACCCAGGTGCCCACAGCCCCACTGCAACCACCAGCTGTGGGTGCCAGTGGGGCTCCCCTACCCCAGCAGCCCCCTGGGACAGCCAGTGCCCTGTTCCCAGGCTGCAGCAGGCACAGCAAAGCGCATTGCAACAACCAAGTGTGCCTGCAATGCTCTGCCACTAGCAGGGGCTGACGCAGGTGGAATCACTGCCTGGGTTTTTAACAACACCCAGCACAAACACCATGATGCAATGGGGAAGGTGCAGCAAAGCCCGTGCTCGTGCACTGTTTGCTTATTGAGGGAATTTCAGTCAAGCTTTGTGCCAAAGCCTGTGTGGATGGTGAATGATGACATCTTCTCTGTGTCAAGCTCTGCTCCCAGGCCTTGCCTCTGAAGAGCTCCTCACAATTTATCTAAATTGGTTTGCAAATTTATTTAGATTAAAAAAGGAAATGGCATGAACTCTGTGGATCTTCTACTGTGGTCAACATTCATACATGCAGACAAAGGGACATTTAACCCAGGAGCTGGCACCCATGTAAAGACACTAATAATAATAATAATAATAATAATAATAATAATAATAATAATAATAACAAAAATAATACAGTAGTAATATTAGAAACTAATAATTAAATATTTTAGCTACTGTTTGAAAACAAATTTAAAACCCTTTGTGAGTGCAGTTTTGTTGTGTGAGTGATGCTCCAATTACACTCGTCTTCCCTGCAGCTGGCAATGCTTTTAAATAGCCTGAACTTAGGAAAAAATACAAGTGATTGACTATCAGTGAAGGCAAAATTTGACATGGAGGATTACCACTGCTCCTGTGGGATTACTTCCAGAGAAAACAAAACTGATTTAAAGGTAAACATGAGATATGCAAAGGTTTGTGATAACCTCCTCTTGCTTAAAATCTGCAGAAGGGAAATCCAGCAACCAGTGAAATAGGTATCCTGCACAGTTCTACACTGCCATTTTCCACAAGCTATATGCACAGAACACTGTAAATACAAGGGAAACGACAACACTTAGATTAACAATTAGTTTATTTTACCAAATTAATGTCACAGGTCAACCTTGAGGCAGACAGTGATGCGAGAAGGATGCAGAAATGTCAGATGGATAATGAGATGCATTAGACCTTTATTAGCTTTCCTTAGTACAGCATCTGCAAGAGACACTACCTGATTAATGAGCTGCCAACACTGAAGACCATGAAATTCTACCAAAAGGCATCAACAAAATATATTTTGTATATATACAAAAACAAGTATTTCAGTATTTTGCATAGAAAGATCAATGGCTAAACAATTGTCTGAGCCAGGTGAGCCTGGGAATGCTCAGACTCACTTCTTGCTCAGTAAAAAAAGTTGGGCAGATCTCTCACCAGAGATTCACTGCTCTTCTATCCAGCCTGCCACTACTGTTAACTGTAGTTTCATTTGGATAAGGTTTCTTTTTCCTCACACTTAAGAAGGCTTGGAGAGGGCTAGGCAGCATCCAAATGACACCCTGATTCCAGAACTGACACACAGTTTTGCAATGTGTTGTCTTAAAATTGCTGCCTTAAAATACAAATGATACTCATATGTCTCCCTTCCTCTTATTCTTTCCAACCTTGAAAGTTTTTTTAAAAAAGGGAAGAAAAAAAAAAGGAATATAAGAAAAAGTCATCCACCTAACTGAAGTTCCTTCAATGACAGCCACAAAGGCTTCACTCCTGTGTCTTTCTCAAATGCACTATGAAACTCCGTATGCTGGCATTTTGGTAAAGAAAATCCAACCTCTTTTTTCCCAATGGAAGCACTGTAATGTAACCCACTACTCCAAAATGAGCAACAAACTCTCCCCCCATTTACATGCCTGGACAAATAAAAATCAGTGTTAAGGGGCTTTTTCCCTGAGTACAAACTTCACCCCACTAATATGAATCTAACTCTGTATGACAAAGTAAGATGTGGGGTAAACACAGATGGTTAAAGCTTGCTGTTTCTTTTCCTGGGGAGCAGAGGGCAATGGGACGACTGAGCACATTTTTTGGAAAACCCAAAGAGACTTTCTGCTTAACAGAGTGAAGAATGCTCATCTGGAGGTTACTTTTTTTTTTTTTTCCTTCTCCTTTTGCTTCTTTCTTTTTAAAATTTTCTTTTAACGCTACCCCCCCTCCCCTCCTCCTCTAAGCATGATTAGTTTTTCTCTGCTGGTTTAGCTCCCAGAACTGGTTTATTGCAGGATGAGTTGAGCCCAGTTGTCAGTGTTAGGAATGGAACAGGAGGAACACCAAGAGGGATGGTCCCACTCCTGGTCAGCAGCTAGCTATCATAACTACACTGACACATCCAAACCACATCAAAAGGCAGTCTGGAAGATGGCTTCAAGAGCACTTTTCCCAGGTGCACCCTTGTGATTATGGATACTCAGGTATAAACTGAGGAGAAAGATTAGACAAGAATTTCAACAAAAACCTCAGACTTAGCAGAGTCACCATCCACAGGCATTTGAAAGGACAAGGAATTGGCTGGAGAGTGGCACACAAAGAGCTGCAATGGCTTGGTATACACCATGCCTGGGAGTGTTCCAGGCCAGGCTGGATGAGGCTTTCAGCAAGCTGGTCTAGTGGAAGGTGTTCCTTCCCATGGCAGGAGGGCTGGAACTAGATGATCTTTAAGGTTCCTTCCAACCCAAATCATTCTATGATTCTGTGATGATACCATGAAATAGTATTTCCTTCTCCACAGAACCAGATGCTTAGGACTGGGTAGTTGGGAATATGAAAGTGCTCCTTTCCTTCTCTTCATCTCCACTTCACTGGAATTTAAAGAACAAGTGTGCAGGCAGTGTCTATTTAAGATGCAAGTTATGTCTGTTTGTTCAGTAGGATAATATTGAAGATTGTAGTAAACCAAATATTCAAATAGAAATCCAGTTAATTATGTTTTTTAGCTAGCAGTCATTATCCTTTCCACACCAACTGGCAAGATAATTAATTGTAACTACAACAGGGAAAATCAGTCTAAATCCCCTAAATATTAAGCTTCATCTCATCAACATGACACTACTATAGAAAATTCTGGAGCCTCCAACACATCTCCTTATCTGTGTTTATGGAAATGTTTGTAGACTCTAAAGAATATATAAGGATATTCCAGGAGCAAAGTATTTTTGATTATTTATGGTACTGAAAATCCTTATGTATGATACAAACAAAATTGTTTTAAGACACTCAACTGGTACCCTTGACACGAGTGACCTTTGTGCAACAACCATTGATCCCTAAGCCCTCATGGTACTGTCAGCTGCTTGACAACACCTGACACCTGATACTCAGCTGGCAGAGCTCTAAGCTACACCCACCTGGGCTTGCCAGCACCTCCTGGCTTTTCTTAGCAGCTTGCCCAGGAGGATGAATTCTTCGGTGCATAGCCTTGAAACAATAATGCCTAGCTTTGAAAGAGTACCAGAATTCAATGGAAGTGAGAAAGTGCTAATGCAATCTATGGCCATAGGCAGTGCATGCTTCTAGAATTGACAGCTTTTGCCCCCATTTTTTTGAATATTAGAATATATTTATATTCAGCCACTATAAAGTGAACCATTTTACCATTGCTACCAGTTCCAATAGCAGAGGCTGAGCCAACCTACTCAAATGTCAGGCCACTTGCACTAAGATGGTTCAAGATTAATTTGAACCATTTGATTTAATTTCTGAAATTCTGCAGTTTTTGAGAAAAGTTCAAAAGTTCACTTTCAGCAGAAGACAGAAAAAAATCATCCAACTCTTCCACTACATAACATTTTATTATTTTTTAAATAGGTTTTGAAAGCATATATTTGAGATAGCAATATGAACTCGATTTTCAACAAACCAGGTTCTTGTTAAGTAAAACCTGTGAATATGAGTGCAGCTTGATACGACTTCAGATATGTATGACAGGTGATTTGTCAAGACATGGCATTTTTACAGGTCTGAAAAATGGCACTCATCACATATAGAGTCTATTTAAAAAGTCCTGAGAATGTTAATGCATGTTTAATATTATTTTAAGTTTTCAACAGTTTAGTCCCTTTACACTTGCATATTTTCCCAAGTTGCTTTCTTGTCTACAAAAATTATTGCTGGGACGAGATCAACTCTCAGACAATCAGTAAGCAGAGGAAAGATGAGAATCAATGTTTCACAATGGCCATATACACATGACTCTCCAGCTTAACAAGATCCAGTCTTTGGATTTTTGTGTTACACACACATCCCTCCCTCCTCAGTCAGCAGCTACTTTCTCTTCAGTGGTACTCCTTCACAATGCTTCTCTGATATGCAGAACTAACGAGTCAGTGATAATTCAGTGATAATAATATTGTTTTTGTAAATGCAATTGACAGCTGGCCTAGACTTCACTTCCACCTGATAACAAGAACCCGAGTCTTCTGGAGGTACTCTGAATCTCCCACTAAGTTTTAAAGCAAGAACCACTTTTTCCAGCAAAGAGCAGGGTGGGGATTGGGGCAAGAATCACTTTTTAGGTTTGGATGATTTGCTTTCATCAGCAGATATCCCACACTCACCTTCAGACTGCTGCATAAGCTCTATGCACAGAAAGAGGAACTTAATAGATGTGCCTAATGGGCACATCGAAGAAAAGAAAAAAAGAAAAAAGATAAAAGGTTTGAAAAGACTAAACTACAGTTTCATTAAGGAATGGATGAATCAAGAACAGAGAGTACTGACAACCAACATGGTTCCATTATACAGCTGGATTAACAATGTCCTTCCTCAATCAGTTCTTAGTGTACTGGTCAGATAAAAAAAAAAAAAATTTCAAGACTTAGTTACCATGCAAAGGTCCAGAGAGGGCCCTGCTTAGCAGGAACAAAACCCACTCTCATGGAATTTTATGTAGCTAGTTTGCACATCATGAGGCTACAGAAAACAAGGAATGCCCACATATACCCACACTGGCTCTGTGCCGGGACCATAGAGCCTCAGCTTCCTCCTGTAGACTGGATTTACTTCTTCCTGCACATCACACAGGTAGGATTACACTTGGAGAAATCTGCACAGTCAAAACCAGCGTGTAGAGCAGGGTGAGAAGCATGCACTCAGCACTTCTTAGCAAACCCAATGAGACGATGACTTATTAAAACTTCAGGTAGATCAACTTCGGCTTGATACCATTAGACTATGTCACAATGTGACTGATTGATCCTTCAAGACATGTATGATCCAGTGGCATCAGTGGTGCCACTGGGACAACACACCTGTGAGGGGAAAATCAGACTTCCTGAATGAGGAAAATGAACAATGCTGGAGAAATGGAAGAGGCCAGTTAGTACTCTACAGCTTAGGTGCTAAAATAAGAGTTTTGTACCTTTTGTACTCAGCTGCCACCCCTGCAATGGACAAGTTGCTGCCTCTTGATTTCTCTAATCTACAGAATACAGTGGAGCCAATGGAAAAAGGTCAAAAACCTGAAGCAACATGCTGATCCTGCCAGCAGTGGATTTACAATAGAGATCCGCTACCACACTGAAAATGACTGAGGTAAGTTCTCGAGATGCAATTATCTGTAGCTTTTTCCCATTAAGTCTTGTAACTCTCTCAATGAGAATTTAAGAGCATACATATTTCAAGTCCTGTGTGAAGTTAATAACTTCACAAGAGAGAAACAGTGGAACAAGTCATTCACATTTGGTATTATCAACAAATAAACGCTGGAGAACAAGTTTTTGGATCCAGCTATTACCTCTAATTACACGTATCTCTATGAATAAATGAAAACTAGTTTGCATTTTCTCCCTGATCATTAGCCTCATTTACACAAGTGTTATGAGGCCAGTTTTTTATCCATTAGCACGAATTAAGTGATACCCTGCTGAGTGCAGGACTGTTCAGACATGCTGACTGTGGAGCAGCTGCTCTCCTCCTTTGGTATTGAATGTTGATTAGCATCACAGCACAAGACACACTGCAGGGCATATTGTGTGTCACACTACAGCATACAACATTTAATGAGAACCCAAAGCAACGCCACGGTTTAGAAAGCCAGTGTCTGCTCTGAACACCAAGGCACTAATTAAACACATGGGTTGTCCTGGGAAAGACTGAATCCCTTGAACAGCAGGCATTCGTTTTGGGACAAGGCTGACTACCTGAGGCAGAGCTGTACGTTTTCTTAGTTATCCTAAACAGCAGCAACTGTACCCACTGCCAAATAGTAGTATCTTGTCACATGTTGCAGGAAGATGCTTACGTGTTACCCTTGCAATTCTGATCAATGACACAGAATGAAGTTGCTGTATCATTAGACCCATACAGAACATTTAAAGAAAGACATCACAGCTAAGAAAACAGAGTGCCCTGTATAAACCCAACTCCTCAAATGCAGATCAAGGTAAGTATTGACTTCCTGTGACTACTAATACACCACTGGCATTCTTTATCAGCTTTCCTCATCTGAAAGATGGACTGATACCACCCTATTCTTGTACAGATTCATTACTTATTTGAACGTGGCTTTGACAATACTGTAAAATAGTGCATCATTGCATCATCAACATTTTGCTACTTTGATGCAGTTAAATGAAGGCAAAGAAAAGCTTTTCACAACGATGGAGAAATTAATGTCACACTGTTCAAACTCTGGTTATGTTACAAGAAAACATGTTTCACCATAAGGGGTAACAATACAAGGATATTGAAAACACTGCTGCCTCAACTGACCTGCAAAGGAGCGAACATAAAATACTGGCAACAGTTAGCTTGGTTTGTTCTGAATGACTGGAACTTTGCCCTTTGATTAGTAAAGGTTTCATCATGCACATCTTTTATCTAGAAGACCAATGCAGCAAGAGAATCCACTTTTCCAGCTAAATAACATGTTTTGCACAGAGATCTCTTGGTTATGGATCCTGAGGAGAAAACCTCTGGGGGGAGCACACCAAGTTCAGTCCCTGGAGTTTATCTAATTGCCATCATGGGTGTATGTCTGCTTCAAAGAGCACAGCTAAAACCCTTGTGTGAGAGGTGTTGGAAGAAATCAGACATCATTAATCAGCTCCTATTTTAGATGGTACCTGCCTCCCTCCCAATAAATTCAATGAGACTCACTGACAGAATGCTTCAGTAAATAGCTAGAGATGATGCTACCTCTGCAACGCTACTGCAAGGCAGCAGTGCCAAACTTTTTTTCTGGACAGACCACTGAGCACAGCTCAGTCTCAGGAAGGGTACCCATTACAGTATTTCTTTAACCCAGATCCTCTTTTTACACCTTCAATTAAGTTCTCATGTACTGCATATGCAGAATAAACTAACTGCACCTGTATCTTGTAGGTGCAGAGGACCTACAAGATACAGGTGACTTCTGGGGGGGACTCCTGGCCCACTGTCTCCCTGGAGACAGGCAATCACCAAAAAGGAAGCCCCCAGGGACAGAGTGGGTGAGCAGGTCCCGCTGTGCACTTCTGCTGAGGACAGAGCTGAGAGCCTTCAGTGCCCAGCCCAGGAGGCACTGGAGAACACTCATGTCAGAGCACAGTCTGGGAGGACCAGTGAGACTCAAGCCATGAGCTTTTGGTGCAGCTGCAGCTGGTGTCAAATACCCTCCGGACCCCAAATACCAGCACTTAGAGTACCTTGGGCCTCCTTTGAAGGAAAGGACCCTCCAACCATCTCTGCACTAGTAAATTGAACAGGAACAGGGCCCAAGTGCCAGCCCCAGCCTGCAGTCACTCACACCCTTTCACTGGTGGTACACTTGGCAGGGTAGTTTGAGTAGCCAGCACTGCTGGGCACAGTGAGTGGGATACAGGAAAGGCCATGGACTGCTCCTACCATGTGGGCCAGGAAAGAGTTGAGCTTGGATTTCTCCATCCTCCCTCCACAGTCCCCCCTCAAAGAGTCTTTGAGCCCATGCTTTCATGTAGTACCCCAACACACGCAATGGCCACTCTCAGCTCCCTGATGAGCATTTCAGATATGCTGAATGTGAAAAAAGACAATCCACTAAAGAGAAAAGGGCACATGTGTGCTGCAGTGCACAATGCAGGGAAACTATGGGCAAGGGCAATGGATTTGGACAGTCTAGCATCTGGTCTCAGGGTCAGAGAACCAGTTACTGCTAAATGAAACACTGCCCAGACAGGTAATAGTCTTGGTTTTTGAGAAGTCCTCCACTGACTTTAACAAACATGGTTAAAATGTGGAGTAGCAGTGTAACTGCTGCCTTCCCGCAATTTTTAGGCTTACATAAGTTTCCTTAGAATAACAGAATCATTTCGATTGCAAAATACCTTTAAAATCATCAAGTCCAACTGTCAACTTAAGACTGCCAAGTCCACCACTAAACCACGTCCCCCAGTGCTGCATCTAAGCGTCTTTTAAACACGTCCTTAAAAAAATAAATGTTGGAACTATGATTTACTCCAGCCTGAGTGCTGGAAGTAGTTATAAACTTCAATGCAAAACATCTACGTTATAAAATACTTTCAGAAACTTTCAGTTTCCATCATTTGGAAACTTTTTGATAGAATAAATTTTTAATAAAAATAGCTTTTAGTTATATACATTCGAGAAACAAATGCAGAGAGACCATTGTTACTGGACTGAAAACAAAATTAGAGAAATTCGAAACTCCTTTTTTGAGTTTGGATGATTTTTTAATGCATATTACACTTACAGAAGAATCCTAGAGTAAATGCAAAAAAGCAGAGGGACTTTCAATGTCATTCACACAGACATTAATTTCAGAAGATACTGCTGTTTTCAATCAAGTTTAACACTGTTAATTTTTTCTCATTATCAGCAAAACAAAAAAAGTACATGCTGAGGATAAGGAAACAGCTTTGTTTATCTTCAAAATCATGTGCTTACCAGAACTAAAGTATGTATTTGCCATATGTCAGCCCCTGCCCCCCTTCTTTAAACTACAAATTCATTAATATAGCACAGCAGTGCTACATCATTAGCAAGGAATAAAGCACATTTTAAAGAGCAATTAAGTGGTATAAAACTACTTGGAGAAAAACGTTTTCCACTGCAGCAGTGTCTTAGGGAGACCAAAGGGGAAACCTGACACGAAGGAATGTCAGCCTGAACTTGATTAATTTGTACTCAGAGCAACGTGTCCCGTCCCCCACTGCAATGGCAGCAGCTTCCCACGTTGCTTTGCTATATTCTCCCTTAGAGCTTTCTTCTGATCTGTAGGTCATCCACGAGATGGATTTGTTCAAATTGACATCTTTAATAGAGACATATCTTCTCTGCTATTGTCTCAAACTTCCCAACTCAAACCATGTGTATGGGATGTGTAGGCTCCCAGAAATGGCTGCTTTGCTAAACAGATTGTGCAGGCTGAATGTGCAACGTCCCAGTTCAGAACAGGCAAAGCTGACTCAAACACTCCCACAGACCACAGCAGCCCTTCCACAAGAGACTCACACTGTGCTTTCCTGGAATGGTCAAACTGGAAATATCAACAGTTCAGGACAGGGACACAACATGACTCAAAATTCAGGTAAAGGCTGAATTTTAGTTTCCGTCTCATTGCTTTTTTGTTACTGGGATTTGAGACAAGAAGTCTAATGGTCCAGTTTTATGGCTTAGAAAGAAAAGGCTTGAAAAGCTCAATCCCCGTTTTAAATGAAAGCAGATTCTCACCCACACAAAAAAAGCCCAGTGTTTAACAGTGCTTTGCTTTCAAGCATTATTATGTTGTTGAAACAAATGTTTCTGTGAGGTTTAGTGTAGAGGAATTTATTTAAATTAGTTTACTTCTATTGCAAAATTAAAACTGAAGTTTGTTAAATAAACTTCCTGGATTAAAAAAAAAAAAAAAAAAAAAAAAAAAGAAAAAAAAAATTTTTATTTCTT
>VZRH01003515.1:1196339-1219260 GCA_013397555.1 Urocynchramus pylzowi
GGATTAAAAAAAAACAAAAAAAGAGAAAACAGTGAAAAAAACTTTACATCTGTCCTATGAAGATCCTAAGAGTATCCTCAAAACTCCTCTCCTTTCCCTTGGGAGTTAGGATGCTCAGCAAGTTTGGGTCTTAAATCAACATATGTTTGTTATTTAAGTTATACTGTCATTGTTTCTTTTCTGTTCTGTGGCTATCCCTCCCAAGCCTGGAAGCAGCATCTTTAGCTTGTGAATATTACATTACCCCCTCACCTACTAGACTAGAGAGAAAACACTTTTGCTACATAGAAAGCCTGACAACCCTAAACAAGCTACAATAAAAAGCAAGACCTGATAAAAATTCCATTACTTGCTTATCTGCAGAGATTCTTCCCAGTTCAAAGGGTCAATTTCCCAGCAGGGCACCAGTGCTTATCAGCTAGTTCTGCTGAGCCTTTCAGTTGCAAAGAGAAGTGTTGCCTCCAACTGGCATGACAATGGCACTATTAAAGAGGCACTTCAAAGATACAGATGTTGTAAATGCTTTGATTTTGCCAAGTTCTCTATGCCATCACTATCCAACAGACTTTTTCATGTAGAGGTCAGAGTCCTTACTGAGCAAATGAAAAACAGGTAATAAAATAAGTCACGTGAAATGCAGCAAATCCATCACATGCCTCCACACCCAAAGCAGGTCCCCTTCTATTCCTAGGTACAGAGAAGCCCATACCTGGCCAAGAGAGAAACACAGCTAACACAAGATAAGGTTCAACAAATCTGCTGCAGCAGGTCCAGTTGGACTTGTGTATATCCCACAAACCTGCAACTTCCCTTCCCACAGGAGTAAACATGCAGACAGCAGTATTACTGAGGAGGACTTAGAGGAGTGGACACTTGCAAGAGCAGATCTGTTGGTCATCTGACGTCTGACATACCAAGCTGGACTCATTTTAAGCAGGCTGTATAGGCAGGACAGCCGGTACTCCCTTGGATGATTAAAGAGACGTGGGGCTGGTTTGTTTTTTAGCTTGCTATGAGGTGAGGACACAGCACAGTCAGCATGGTCACTCTCTAATTATCACAGGATCATGTGATATAGGTCATGCTCGTTAAGGTGCATATGTGGTCATCCCACATCTGCTAGTTTGCATCAGCACTGGATGTACACACCTTTATCTAGATCTTGGATGACTTGCTTCAGACCTTTCCCAGTATTTGATCTTCCTTCAGTGTGACCTTCTTTCACACATAAACCATATGTTTTAAGTAAAGGTCTGCTGCCCTGAGCGCAAAAAGTATGCACATCATTCATCTTTTAAAAATTCCTTTTCACTTAACTCTTTCCCTACTCTCTTTGGAGCAACAGCCCAGAGTCCCAGCCTTGTTTTTTCAGGCCAACCATCTGCCTGGATAGAGCAGCATCCTTTGCAAAGAGTTCTGCAGTCTTTTCTGAATGTCTGCAGTGCAGCTCCTTCAACCTGTTAGCTTGCAACCCTTTCGACACAGGTAAGATGTGCCAGAAAGGATTGTAACAGCAAGAAACTTCATTTTCACATGAATGAGGACATGACAGGAAGCTTTCAACCCAAAACACTTCCTGTCTGATCAACAAGCCACAATTTAAACATAGGAGTAAACACAGGGACCCACAGCAAACCAAGGTCATCTCCTCTAAAATATGCCTGTTGATAGCACAAACAAACCCTGACTAAATTAAGTTTCAATTCTCAAAAGCCGTTTAAATTCAGATATGGATTAGATTCAATCTTCACTGAGGGAATTATCCTTTTTCCAGTTACTGCACTTCCCTTCTAATGGAAAAAAGCCCTTTCACTTGGATGTCCCTTATCAGCTTCTGCAAGCATGATTACAAAGAACACATGCAAACGAAAGCTATTATATCATCCTATCCCACTAAGATATAGTGTATCAGAGACCCACATCCTTTCCACCTGTCCCAGCAGCAAAGCTGCAAGAGCAGTTTACGCCAACATATGACACCTTGCCGGGCACAACCACAACACAGGGAACGTTGTAGTTTTAGTGAAATTGACCGAGGCAAAACAAAACCCTAACCTCCATGGCTGGCAGGCTGAGGTGTCATAACACACAAGTTACAAATAGCTTTGTCTCACGGCTTTATTCCACCTCAGCTAAAGTGATTGATGTGTCCTCTCTTTCCATGCCCCCCCGCAGCAAAGCAGTACAGCTTGTGGTTGTGACTTGCACACTTCAGTTTCTCTCTTCCTTTCTTTTGTCCTCTGCTTCCCACCTCCCTTCTAATGCATTACCTTTCAATTAGTCACAGAAGTACAGCAAAGCACACAGTTCTCTGATCTCTTACATGGTCTTTTATCTATAAACATTTAGTACTTGCTTCTCTCTAGGAGGAGCAATCTTTTCAACAAGAACCTGCTTTTCTGAGAAGACGACAAAATTGGAGGAATTTAGTAGGAGATGTTTTAAATATTTATGCTCTCAATCTCTATGCTTGTTTCTATCAGAAACACATTCAGAAAAGATTCTCTCAAAAGTTAAAACCAAGCAGTTGTGCCTGAGTCTTCCAGATGTATACCAGTATGGTTACACAACCAGCATGTACACCAGTCATCCCTTCCCTGGAGCTGCCCGCTTTCTTTAGACCTCAAAACTTGAGCATCTGTACAGATAAGTCTTTGTGCCTCTGTAAACACAATGCTTGAGGTGTACACGCTGAAATAGAAAGCATTTCAACATCAAGTCTTGTACAGCACTCTGACAGATGATGCTCTAAACCTGGGACCAGGGAAGAATTTTATTATTCCAGTGGTTGCCAGGGACCATCCAGCCATTTGACTCTGTTAGCAATTACATGCAGCATATTCATTTCTCCCTTTAGAAGAATTCTGAAGCCAGTATTACTGAAAAAATGACCAGTGATCCTCAAGTATCTAACAACATTTAGCAGGCTTTACAGGAAGAAAAAAGCTAGAGTTAAGATTTCAAGATTAGCAATGAGGCATGAATTTCTACTACTTATATGGCACACATTGATTTAAAACAAATAATTTAGAGTGGATCTAATCATCATGCCATTCTGCACTGATTTTTGCAACTTTTATAGTGGAAAACCATGGGACAGCGGGCTAAAATGCCTGTGTAAATTTTAACTCAAGGACAACAGTCAATTTAATGCCACTCTTTAAATGCATATATAAGCAGGGACCTGACTGACAAAACAGCTCTATCATAAAAAGCTTAGTTAAAATTTCATCAGTTAATATCTAGATGGCTTCCCTTGACAACCCTGCTTTAGCTGCTGTGGAACCTGTCATTTTGTAACATGATTTGAGGAAAAATAAACACTGAAATAAGGTTTTGCAACATTCAGCTTATCCTGAAACCTCTCCTCATCAGACCAAGATACAGGAATAAGCATTTATTAAAAATACCACATGCCTAACTTTAGAGTGTAACACACAAGCAACCCAGGACAGCCCTGGGAGCCAATGAAAGCAAGATTCAGTATACAGAGTTTTATCAGAAACTGATGGACTAGCTTTTCTGCAATAGTTACTACTGATCTAGAAGATCTGATCTCTTCATTAATGCTATTATGTCTTAAGTCACTCCTTCATCACCCTTTTGGATTTGCTCATGCTGCTTATCACATTCTAAGCACAGCTCCCTAAGAAAAGTCCTGCTGGAGAGTTAATTTCAACAGGTTGTTAAGAAAAAGGTTTTAAATCCTCTTTTGTATTTTAAGTACCACAGTTGCCCACTTGTTTTCAAGTGAGAGTGCTTCAAAGTGGAAGAACACGCTAGTCCATCCAGAAGTTTGGAGGGTTCAAAACTTAGATATGACTCCAAATGGAGTCAGTGAAGAGAATTCAGCATTGGGCAATATGCCCTTTGCCATATGGCTGCTGGGCTCCCTGCCAATCACAGCTCAAGAGCCAGTGCTTGAAATGGTAAGATAAAGAATTACAGCCGTCTGGGGCTGGACCCCTGAGCTCTCACATCTGCAAAGACGTGCGTGCCGACACCAAGAAACAGATCAGAAACAGACTCATGAGCTGCTGGAGACACAGGCTCATAAAGCCACATGATGCAGTGCAGCTGGATATCCAGCTTGGCCCAGCAATGATATAGCTCCATTTACATAGCTCTTGTGCCACTAACACTGTAAGTCTCTTGCATTCCCCCACAGCTTCTGCTTCCAAGGAAGTAGAGCCAATCTGGGAATGCTGAGAACACACATCTGGGGCCTAGAAATGCTCCAAGTGAAAGCTGACAGCATGAATCACCATCTTCCTGCCAGCTGAAGGATGGGAAGAGATTTAACAACCAATCTCCTTCCCCATTCTCATTCCCCCATCCTAACAAGGAGCTGTGATACCCAGGAGCAGAAGGGGAGATTCAGGTGAACAGGAGAGCTAACACCAACAGTCTGGATCTGGAAACAGATGCTCATCAAGGGAAAAAAACATTCTAAAGAGAAATGTTCTAAGTGCAAAGCTGTTTAAGGGTAAGTTTCAGATAGGACTTCAAGACCTGACAGAATGTAGAAAGGATTGTTACTTTCAGTTAAATCTCTGCATATCAGTGAAAGTATGACAGCTTAGGTACAAACAGCAATCGTCTACCAAATAGCCTAAAAATTACCCTGAAGCTTTATTTTAACAACATCCAATGGGATAAATAAGCAGCATAGTCAGCACTGACAATGTTGGGAAACAGCCAACACCAATGCAGCAGATTGAGTCGGAACTCAGAAATTGGGAGGAAAGCTGCTTAGGAGGCCCATAGCCTTGGGCCAAAACACGAGGCACTGCTGTGCAGAGCAGGGAAGGGAAGGGAGGACAGAAGACAATTTCCATTAAGCCACATAAATCACTGGAACTGCTTATAGGGAAAGAAAAGTACTGGGATGAGAGGACTGACCATGCACTGGAGGCTGTTTAAGACTGGATCTTGGTCCACCAGGCTCCAGCAGTGCCAGGAGATCTCAGGGAAGGGGAAAGGGACAGCAGGAACAGGCTCAGTAACAGAATCTGCACTTCCAGAAGCTGCCCTTGCAGCAAGGACACTGCTGGCACAGAGCCACCTTTCCCGAAAAGGCAGGGTTTTCAGAAGAGAGCCATAAAAGAAAGCCATAGTAAACCATGGTTAGAGAGGATGATCTGCTCAGTGCAGAATGCAGTCTGCTTTACACTCAGCCCAGCATCTCCTGCTCACCCCCCTGCCCAGGGATAACGGATGCCCAGCACCACCACTGGATTTTGCATCAGATTTTTTTCTGCTTAAGATCTTAAGGGAGCTTCAGGTTTCAACTATTTTTCTGATGGCAAAAATATCCAGGGTAGTCTGCTTAGCAAAAAGGAGGACCTGCCCCATCATCTGTCTCACGATCTGAAGTGATGTAACACAGGCCTTGGGGTTTCTCTCCCCAGGGCCATCTCAGTTTTGACAACTCCACTGCAGCACTGATCCAGACACTCCCTCTCTCTCTCAGCAGTTTGGTTGCTATTCTCAGGACAGGACTCTGAAGGGCAGGGAGGGAAAGATCTTGAACCAAGACAACAGGGAAGCAGAGCACAGAGACTGTGAGCTACAACGAAGACAGGCTGGGCTGCAGGCTCTAGCTCTACTTACAAACAAGATACACACTACATGTGTGTACATGTATGTACACACACACAGAGCCAAGGCTATAAGCCAGCAAGATCATTCCGGAGCAACTGAGGACACAACAGCAGACAGGTTGATACAAGCAAGTAATAGCACAATTTAAAGAGCACACAGCTAAAAGATGCAAAGTAGTTTATTCTAAGAAGTACCTCCATCTATCTTATGGTGGAATAATTCATTTTGTATTCAAGAAAATTCGTTTCCAGAGTAATTAATGCAAACTGACTTCAGAACTGTCTTAATTATTTGTGTGGATACAAGAGGCATTTGCTCCAAAACTTGAAATCCCCAACAAGCTTAACAAGCCTGAAATTGCTGGGGATTTTTTCCTTAATTTCATTCTATGCTAGAGCCTGAATAGCTATACTATATTTTGTGTAAAGCCATGGCTGCTTTACCTAAAGTGCTAGCCTAACAGCCAGGTGACACATGTCTTCCATCCATCTGATTTGCTGCAATCCAGGGCCCTGAGCCAGACATGGACTGCTGAAAGAGAAAGAAATCCACTGGGAACAAGAACCATCCACAGAACGTATACTTCATAAAGCTTCACCAACAGAGAAGAAATAGGTTAACCTCTCTCATTGCCAGTCCAAAAGAGGCTCACACTTGTTCTGGAAAGTGGCATGAAAATTTGGTTTGTTTCCACCACAACTCTTCCAGTCACTGGAAAGCCTGAATGCAAGCACATATCTGTGACCACATTTCACTTCACTAGGGCAAACAAATCATGGATACTCTTCTCCCCAGCAAGACAGAGATTTCTGGAGCTCATCTCTGGAGCCTTGTCTGTGCTGCATTTCCAGTGCACAGCATTAAGCACATATGAATTAAATTGTCAAGAAAGACTACCTCCCCTACCTCTCAACAAAACCCCTCAAGAAATTCGGCATCTCAAACCACATCCTTATTAAAAAAAATTAATAAGTACTTAGTCAGAAGGGTGTGTGCAAGCCACTAAACCAAAATCCCTAAACTCTAATCCTTTCCAACAATAAAACTTTCTGCTTCTGCCAAACCACTTGGTCCATCTGTTTCACTTTCTTTCCTATAGAAAGGAGAACGTGGCTTCCTCCACAAAAGCAGTCAGTGGACTTGGATCTTTATAGTGTCCTTTTCAAGTAAGTTTTTCTTACTTGCAAATCATTTTCACACTAAACCTTCAGGTCTTGGCTAACAGAAAACTCAGGTGGATTGTACAAGCATTAGTTCTTGAGCCATTGCCATACACATAGGATTATCTGCTTTTTGTTGCTTTTGTTGAAAAAACAGTTGGAAAAATACAGGTTTTGGCTTGCATTTTCCTGACAGTTGAGGGATAGAGAAGAGAGTATCTTCCCACATAAAATGCCTTCCTGAAAAGAATAAGATCTGAAGAACCAAATAAGAATTTAGCCAATCTGCTTCCAGGTTTCAACATTTAATTCAAAAGATCAACATTTTTGAGAATCCAGGTCTTAGAGAAAGTCTAAGTAGGTATTTTCTCATCACGAAGAAAAATCTGATGTATTAAATGGAGAATTTCTTTTTAGTCATTAAAGAACTAACTTAACACCTTCTAATACTTCAGGGATGTAAATTTTGAAGTAATTCCATTTGTTGTCCTGTACCTTACAAACCTTCAAAAAAGCATGCTGTGGAGAACCTGACCACCAGTGCATCAAGATGTAGGTAACTAATCCAACACATGTACAACAAACAATTTATGTAAAAAATATATACCACTTAAATGCAACAATTTCTAGGCCTCCTACTTTGAGGTATAAAGCAAAGGTGGCTTGAGAGCACCTTCAAAAATGTCTTCTGCAGGCTACCTTTAGAGAAATTGCTCCTGTGGGTGGATATATGTAAATAAGTGTTCCCACTCCTTAGGGTTTCATATGGAAACATTTACTAAGTTACACCAGCATAAATGGCTGTAAAATCTCAGAACAAACCTTCTCCTTCAACATTAGATACTTCACCTCAGATTTTATTAGTAATTAAAATGTTCCACAGGAAATAATAACTATAGCCTTAATTAGGTAATTAAACCTGTTCTTGAAGACTTATGTAATGCAAAAGAACAATCATGCAGATGGAAAAGTTTAAACCTACTAATTACATGCATGCACAAGTTATAAGCAAAAGCTTCTTTCTTAAATTACTTACTTTAACTTTTGCAAAATTACATGTTCAACAACCAGCTGTTGTGCATCAGAAGTGAAGAGCTTACTAATGCAAACCTTCTATTTCACAGTGCTGCACTAAAAGCCCCAAATTAATTCTCATAGATTTAGAAGACTCAGAAGAAGTAAATCAAAGAACCACAAAAAGCTCGAGTCTGCTTTCTAGAGCCTCTTGATTTTAGATGTGCCAAGAGTTTGGAATAACTTCTCTTTACACAATTGTAGTAAATATTCCTTCCCCACCTGCCTATTCCACCCTCTTCCAAAATGAATGGTAATAAAGATATCTCAGCTGCTCATGAGACAGCTGTCAAGCCATCCTACTTCAGAGCTATAAAAAGTACAAGATTTAAAGAGGGTGGGGGGAAAAAAATCAAGTACAATTACTTTTCTTGGTGGGTAAGTATTTGTACAATTGTAAATCAGCTCTGAAAAATTAAGACAAAGATGTTCCCTGTACAGAGGAGCCTCACAGATACTCAAGGGTTTTAAAAAATCAGTGGTTTTCATTGTCTTTTGCAACTTGTTGCTCAAAATATGTACAGTCCAAGTTAGGATCTGCATCTCAAAATTAACCTTCATATGATCAGCCTCTGGCTTCATAAACATCCGAAAAAGGATAATTGCAGTTACACTTATTTGTGTAGAAATGCATTTAGATCCATTTACACCAGTGCCTCAAGTAAAGAGCCAGTGGTATTTTACAGCAAATTGGCCAGTTCTCCAAACATTTTAAAATAGTCTAGTCTTGCCTTGCAGAACTTGGACCCCAGAAAGTAAAAACCACTGATCTTCCACACAGCTCCCTCTATTGATTAGCTCTTTATATGTTGTCACACTGCAAAGCATTTATACAAGACCATTCAGCCACACAGATTTTATAACTGGTCAGAAATACTTGAGTATTATTATACAAGTATTTAAATATCAGGTAAAGAAATCCCAACAACAGCACATCCAAAGAAGTCAGCCTTGTGTGCCCAAAAGCTACTCAGTTTCACCAAACCACTGGGGAAAAAGAAAAGAAAATATATGAACAAAAGCAACCATAGTAAAAGTCCAGCCATCTAGAAGTTGGGACAATAATAATGTTGAACTTTCTAATATTTACTAGCTGGAAAATGCAGTTTCCTCCTTTTTCAGTAATGTTTGCCTATGTGAATTCTTAGCAACATTTGTTACCAGTAGACAGTACAATTACACTAAAGTCTTCTACCTTAAGAGACCCATGTTTGGTGAATACTCTACAGATTTATCAATGTGTGTCTAAATTCAGCAAGTCATCTGCAATGCAACTGAGAAGACACCACAAGAACAATAAAGAGCTTTATACTTTCCAAATACCCAGTTTTAATTTGACTTTAGGAAAAAAGCAACTGTTAATAACCTACTGCCCATGAGAAAAGCACTGTTTTCTTTGACCTAAGAAGCTACATTGGTAGACAAGATACTCAGTAGTTACTTCACATGACCTAATCATCAAGGATTCACTTGTGCACATTTAGATGATACAAAAGTTTTAATTATGATCCTCACCACCTGCATTAATAGGTCAAAAATTCAACTCATGTTCAGACTGCATCTTCTCTTTTAGCTGAGTTCTTTAACTATAAAATCTACATACACATAACACTTCCTTCATATGATCTTTCCCTCAGTGCAGCACGTAAGACTCTCAACATGTGCTTTCCTCACTTTTTGCAGCAGACAGAGGACAACTGCTCTTGATGGGTGTTCCCAAGTATTTACCTTGGTGTTGCAATTTAGTAAAATAGACTGTGTTTATTCACACCTCTTGGGTCCCCCAATACTGTACTAGACCACTAAGTACCAAGACTGTGCCAGCAGCCCTCCCACTTCTTTCTGTGACTGACATGGGCTGAAATACCAGTGGCTTAACAGCATGAGGCCACTCAGCATGTGCTGTTATTATTTTATTTTATTTTAAGATCAGTGGAAGCAGTTACTAGGTATAACAACACTAGTAAAGAAATAAGAAAACCATGCTTCACAGCTGCTTATGCTTCAGCCCAAAGGCTGTGTTTGCAGCAGCCAGACAATGCTGTGACTGCTTGCCAGGCTTTTTTAGCCAGGTTCTGGTTATTGTAAAGCCTTTATCTTGACCTTCTACAAACAGATCTCCAATTACAGGCAAGCATGTCCGTATACATCCATTTTTCTTACTGTAATTCTGTTCAAAATTCTTTCCCATTCAAGTTTTCCCCAGCAGTTATCCTGCAACTCATGAAACAGATGCATAAAATGCCAATTTTTAAACACACTTCCCCCAAGGAATACCAATTATCTCTAGCTTCAGAAATCTTGGTGTGCTTTGGGAATGGCTAGACAGAGCCACCTCCTGGCTAGACAGGAAACAGAACTTCTGTAAATACACACCTTAACATGTGTGAACAAGTTATTCATCTGCTGCAAGAGAAGATCTGTGTGCAGATTCAAGGGTTGGTTTCAAAGGATAGTCTTCATATCAGCATACCACAGTTCCTCAAATCAGCCAGTTAATAACTGCATAGATGATGGAGAACAACCCATCCTGTTTGCTACTAGGTATTTGGAGAGTATGGATGTAAAGTTAACAGCAAGCCCAAAACCTCTCCCACTGGCTTGAGAAATACTGACACAGCAGCAAAGCTTTATTCATTTGTCCATAACAGAAGTGCCAAAAACATCCAGCGTCCAGGAGACAAATCATACACAGACTTGGTCAGAACTGTGAGGCATCCTAACCTGCAACCCTGTCTGATTTCCTTAGGCATAACTAAACTCAGTTACCTTAACTTTTCACCATCAATTGATACAAACAAGTAATAGTTATACTTTGGGGATCTTGTTAAGGATTAAGTTAACATGACCCAAACTATAACGTATTTTAATTACACCCAACTCAACAGGAACTGAGATAAAAAGATCAAAAAAATACCTTTACTTGGTGTTGATGAGTTTAACCCTAATTGAGTTTCTAAGTACCTTGTGATGTGGATTTGCTTTTAAAAAATCATAGAACATCCTGCCTCAGTAGTGACCCACAACAATCAAGTCCGACTCAAAATAATAGCATTCTCAGACAGCATTCAGTCATCTGCTTCAGTAGGTTTCAAAGTTGTAATTATTGCTCCTTAGACAGAATTCACTATTAGAACTCTTTCTAAAACCACTTCTCTGCACAACATACTACAGCTTATATGTGAGAATCATTTTCCTCTTTCTACCAACCAAGAAGAGAGATGTGAGCATGGCAAACAAACCTTCTTCTTTACTCAAGCATATCTCTAGATTCCTTGTTAAATCAACACGCAGGACAGCTAACAGATGTGGGAGGTTACTGATAAATAAGTGGATTTTGTTCCATTAACTGTCCTTGCTAGTTTTCTTCCCTCCTAAAAAGGGTATTTCCATCTCTTCTGAATGGTTGCAAACACTGACCTGCCTGTAAGCAAAACAGTTCAAAAGCTGCACACACTTCAGGGCAGGTAGGGAAAGATACCATGATCACTAGGCTGAAGCCTAACAGCATCATGAAATATAGTGGGATAAAGAACTTTCCCTGGCAGTGAGAGCAATCTGTCATCAGTATCTTCTTTAGGCTGTAAGTGCAAGCAGTTAGCAACTGCAGCCCCTTGAATCAGACTTTATTTTATACTGCACTAGGTACACCTACACCTCAGAGGAACTAGAGCCTTTTAGATCCTAGTTTTAATTACAGTTGAGCAAATATCCTTCTGTTCCCTTCTTAGAGGCAGATGAAGCTCAGAAGTCTCTTAAAATATACTCTTCAGCCACCACCAGGCTGATCTACTGTTCATATTATCACTTTCAAAAGATTTTATTTTGACCCTTGAAGTGAAAATTCAGCTTTCTCTGCAAAATCCTCATGACTCAAGCTCAACACACAAGCTCTTTCAGAAAAGGAAATGTTCTGAAGAAGTGTCAGAACACAGGGTTTCTGAAGTCCTGGTTTTCCTGTGTACTACCACTTGTACAATAGCAGAAGAGGGCACAGCCATCAGCAACTGGAGTGGCACGTGGCCCTGCTCCAGCCTTGGTGCCATTTTAAAGAGGATCACATATAGCAGGATTTGGGATCTTGGGAAAGAGCAGTGCATGACCTAGGTCAACAGAGTGAAGCAGAGCACTCTGGTCCTGCACTAAGCAGGACTCTGGTCCTGCTGTCCCCTCCTACGTGGGTGCATGAGCAACAGCAAGATCATTGGAGGCATTTCACGTAGGCAGTCTGGCAAGTCACAGATGTCACCTCTAAGTAACACAGACATTATTCATAGCCAGTCACTGCTTGCTATCTACAGATAACTGATTGCATTCAGACCAGATTGGAAACAAGGTTGGCTTAAAAAAAAAAAGAAAAAAAAAAGAGCCAGACAATCTGTTCTCTCAGAGCTCCAGCCATTCCTGGACACAGAAAGTGGGAAAGACTTTGACAGCCGGGACCCACACTTTAGCACAATAGCTGCTCAAAGTCAAGAATACAGCAAGATAATGCATTATTAGCCAAGTGCTGTAGAAACCTCAGCAACTAGCATTTGGGTTTGCTTTTTACTGCAGCTGGAGGATCTGACAACTTTATTTTCCACTCCTTGCCTGCTCTCTTTTGTCCAATCATTTTTTTTTAAACATCCAGACTTTCTGCACATAGAGTAACAGTATAAGAGATCATATAGCAGTTCAATGGGCTATGTGAAGATGCATGGCCTGTTCTGTGTTTTTCAATTGCATTAATTGATCTGATGCCTTTTTTTTCCTTCTAAGATCTCCATTTACAAGAATACACAGGAAAATTTAACCACAGTAAAAAGAGCACAGATTGCTGGCAATGTAGAGTTTCAACATCAATTTATCACTTAACTATAGGTATCACCTCAAATGAACTTATTTCTGTACATTGTATTCTTGGCTTCTTTGCTAAAGCATGATGTGGCCTACTTACCACACAGCTGCATCCAGGATCCCCCTTCCCTAGGACTAGAACATAATGAACCAACAATTTTTGGCCAATATTTCATAGCCACAACTTGCATGGATCAAGCTTAATCACTCTTTAGTTCAAAAATTTGTGAAGTTTATCATCACCGATTTTTGAGTCTCACAATAACAGACTACAATCAGAAGTTTGCTCTCTGCAACAATATACTAAGATTTAAAAGATTTAGTTGTGATCACAATTTAAAAACATGTTGAACTTTCTGTATGATTGTTTTTGATAACTTAACTATTAAATCACAAAGCTGATCTACCAAGAAAATATTTTATGCAGATATCTTCATGTCAGAGCACCATCTCTTAAACAACAGTCAATTAACTTTATACTCTATAAGATGCCCCCACCTCAAGGAATTCTTCTCTGACAACACCAAGATCCATTTACTGATGTAAAACTTAATGAGGAAGCATCACACAATCTGGCATAGCACTACTCTACGAGCCCTTAAATGTGGGACCTCTGAAGTCCTCATTAAAAGCAGAGAAGTGAACACACAGTAGGAATGCATTAAAAATGTTTGGTGGCTTGGTTTGGGTTGTTTGTTTGTTCAGGTTTTTTGTTAAGTCTTTTCCTTTTTCTGCTTTGTACACCTGATAGTTACAAGTAGCTGTTTATAAGCACCAGACCTGAGTTTGCATTCATGGGTGCAATGGAGACCAAACAATCAAACTAAGAACAGAAAATCGGGAGATTTTACAAAAGCATACAGCATAATTACATTGCAGAGTAAAGTTAGCATTCAAGATCTGGCAAGTCCCAGAAATTTTTAGAGGTTGACAATTACTGTAAAGCATTCTTTAATCTCTTACCACTGCTCTCCTTATCAGCATGAAGATCACTATGACAGAAGTGTGACACACAAACCCCTGCATTTGAAAAATGTGAACTTAAGTTATGGAGTCTTTTCCAAGCACTTATAAACCAAACCAAAAATCCCCCACCAAAACACCAACCAAATAACCACAAACCAAAATAAGCTACAGTAACCTAGAGAAAGACTCAGAAGATTGGATGGTAAATTAAGAACCAAACACAATTAGTCACACCCAAATTTTTGTTTGTTTTTAATTGGAATTAATTCCATCTCACAGTCTATCACAAAAAAAAAAAAAAAAAAGTACTAGGGACAAATCTTCTCAGATTTTATCTACAGGAAAAATGTTTTTTAAAAGTCTGTCATAGGAGACCTCAGCTTTTTTAATTAATTCCCTCATCCTGGCCCAAACAGTACACATTTTTTTCCCCATAGCATGCACTCTTTACCTACCATTTGGATTTAGACCTGTGATTCTATTCTTGGTTTAGACCAAAACCTCCTCAACCCACCCTACACTCCACCACTACTACTGGGAAGTGGCAGTAATTTTTGGCAAAGAGGCCAGGGGTGACCAGCCATGTTGATGCAGAAATGGCAGGTAAAGGATTCCAATCCCTAAAAATCTTTGCACCACCAAGAGCAGTAACTATGGGTAATAACATTCCCAACTATTTTAGCACATGCCAACATTTCTCAGGAACTTTTCACTATTAGTGATGTCATAAAAGTGAGCCATGTAAACAGGGCTGAAGGAGAGAAGTAGGTTCAACTGAAGAACAAGGCAAAGCAAGATACACAAGAACTACATAACTGGGGACTCTTAAGACAGAACTGAAACCCATTTATGTTTGGGGTGCTGCATGGACTCTTACTGACTACAGGCACTGTGTTAGCACTGGCACTCAGCTGATTGCATGGTGGAACTGTGCAGAAATTTAAACAAGCATAAAAATAATGCTGCCAAAAAAAAAAAAAAAAGAGAGAGAAAGAAAAAAGTGAAATTTTCTGTTGATTTGATTTTCTAAACCAGTTCACCATGAGGTTAGACAACCAGGAATGCCACTAAAAGGGGAGAGGCAGACCACAGCAGCACTTATCTAAATAGTGCTCTAAGCCAGTGGAACCAGGCCCTCTGTGACCACTTTTCCCTTTGCTGTTCTCAAACCATTATTGCTGCATCCATGTTGAGTGATTTCACATTTTTCACTTTCACATTCAGTGGTACACCCTGAACTTTTCTCTTCTCTTGCAGTTGCACAGTGGGATAGGCAAGGAAGAACACAAGACAGACTTCTGTTGGGTAGGAATTAGCTGTTTGTGTCAGCAAAGACAATGGGAGGTTTAAAGTGAAATACATTAACATCTATGGCTGAAATATCTGAATATTTTATACAAACAGAATTAAGAATGATTAACAGCTTACAGAAAGAATAGCAAAATTTTACTTACTTACATAGAACACTGTAGACTGACTGAACAGTAACAGACTGACATGCTAAAAACCCTGAAAATATAGTGGTCCCTTTAGAGTGGGAATCTGAGCATCAGGGCAGAGCAGTGCAATTCCTCAGAAGGTTATGCTTTTCCTGCATGGCCAACTCACCTACCAGTGCCACCAGCACCCACTGGCAGTAGGCTTGTCATGCTCAGATACCTTGAACAGTTCCCTAAACATCCTCAGATGCCCAGAAAACCAATAGGAATCAAATGACAGCCTCCACAACAATCTTCAACCCAAATCAAATTTCCACTAAGTTGTCAGAATCCAAGACATCCCTCTTGGTGCCCTGAACGCTAGACAGAGGTCTGGGGAGCCCTGGCAGGAGGCCAAAAATACTTGGTGCTTTGATCTCAGCCCGTGGGACAAATTACCAAGCTTATATGAGGAATCACAAGTCACAAAAGTTTAGACAACACAGTAGCAGTAGTCATAGGGTGAAAGGAGAAAATTTGGGATTTGGTACAGGGGGGTTTAAAACCCTAAGATGGAGGGATTGGGGCATGCCCTATCCTTCTTCCTTCTTCTTCCTAATGTCCATCTTTTAGGTGATTGCTGGCATTTTTAGATTGGTTCAGAGTAGAAAGTCACTGTCTAACACAGGTGTTAGGGATTGGCACACAATTGTAAATATCTAACACGTAGTTCATAGTGTAAAAGATAGCACCAGCCCCG
Organism: Urocynchramus pylzowi; assembly: GCA_013397555.1. Classification (NCBI taxonomy): domain Eukaryota; kingdom Metazoa; phylum Chordata; class Aves; order Passeriformes; family Fringillidae; genus Urocynchramus; species Urocynchramus pylzowi. The sequence continues at coordinate 1,212,161 of VZRH01003515.1, forward strand.
TGGGAGGCAGTGCACCTTGGACTGACCTGCTGGCCGGAGCTCGGCGGGTCAGACAGAAAATATTTTAGATAAGAGACAATAAACATCACTGAGAACACGAGCAGAAGACTCCTGAGTCCTTCTTGGACAGCTGGGTTGGGAAAAGCGGCTTCCACCAACACCTGGGGTCATCTCCAGCAGAGAAGATCCTGACACAAAATCACTAAACAGATCTTTGGGCATCCAAAAATTCAGAGTTGTTCTTTTAAGCATAACTATGACTTATCAAACTTTCCCTTTACTACCAAATTACCTGGAAGGAATCCATACTCATGAAAATTTTGTCTGAAACGGTACAAACATGCAACTTCAGGTACTTGCAAGGGAGGATGATGCAAACATACTGAATATGAAAACAAAAGCTCAGAGGTTCAAGTTCAGCTGCAAGATTGCTACTCATCCAGAATGACTAGTTTCTCAACCTTATTTCATATCATGTAGATTTAAAAGTTGAAAATTTTAATTGCCTTTTATTTATGTATCCCTCTGGAAGTACCCTGCACTAGTACACACAAGCAGTTGTTTCTGAAGAATTTCCTGAAGGTCTTGTAAACATTTCAAGAACAAATCCCTGACCATTCATGGGCCATGAATGAGTAGGGTCTGCTGTCCCACATAATGAGCCAGATGTTTTAACATGACAAAGCCTAAATGCCTATTGCTTACATCACATCTCTCAATAGCAGCACAAAGCCTACGTTTAACGAACACAGCTTCAAAATTCATATTTTAGAAGGTACTTCCAAAAGAAAAGCAACTTAGAGTGGTAACTTGAATCTTAATCCCATCTAACAGCACTGGAGGATATAGTAACTCAAGTGCCACTAAGTCACCCTGAAGCTACTTCAGCAACCAGGCAACCAAGAATGAAGGAAGCCAGTCGAACAGGTCAACATACTCTGCAACTGATCATGATGCAGTACTGCAGCTTCAAAGAGTAACTGAACACACAGGGAAATCCTGCATTTCTCCATTATCCCCATTCTTCCAGTTGGAACATGTAGCTTACTAAAGGCATTCTAACTGATAAAGATACAATTCATAATATAATTATGAATAATATAATTCATAGAAATATAATTCATAGAAATACTGGTTTATTTATTCAGAGACCCGCTGCATGCTGCAAAAATCCAAATGCTGCATTGACTTGGTGTGAATGCAGGTCTGAAATCAGCTGACCCTGCTTTGAAAGAAGATTAGGTCAACTGACCTTCAGAGGTCTTTTCCAACCAGGATGACTTTAGAAAATCGTACACTTGTATTTTCTCCTACATGGGTAACACAGTAACTACGTCAGCTCTCTCACAGAATTTGCATTCATTTGACCTGACACAAATAAGTGTGAATGATAAAGTAAATCTAAGTTTCCAATCCTGAGTTTTCCAGTGGATTCCCACAGTCTATGGGTGCAAGGACTGATGTTTTACAACTGTGATTACACTCTCCCACCTAATGTGGTGGCTACTTCAGTTTGGTGAGAACCTACGTGCAGAACTAGAGCACTGTCATTCTCTATTAGAATAAATTTTTAACATTTTTGAGCATGATGTCCTTGTATTTGCTTTTCTAAGCAAATTAGTTGGCAGTAGAGACGTGCCTGCACTGATCATACAATAACTTTGTTTCCTGGTGTGTACAACACCCTACTTAAGTTATCCTTTGAAGTGAAGCACTCCCACTCAGGTCAGAGCTATACTGAATTTCAGTACCAGCTGCAGTGGGTCACTATAAGCTTCTTACTAGTCAAAGGGAGGAACTGTTTGAAAAAGTGATATGGTAATTATTTTCCTTTCTCTGTCTCTCCAGATTCTTTACCTCTTGCATTCTTCCTGTGTTCCCCTGAGTACAATTTTCCTTCTGTATTCACCACTCTAATCATCCAGGACTCAAGACATTGAGTGGGAGAAGAGCAGACCCATGCATGGACCACGTTAACCAGTAATAGGAAAGAACACATGCAAATACTTTAAATGGAAATGAGACTTGTTACATAAGAAGTAAGAACAAATAACTTGACATTCTTCAATTCTTTAAAATTTACAGTATAGATGAAAATATGTTCTTTTGATGGAATAAACACAATCTTCTGTAAATCTGCCAAAGTAATCAATACGTGTCAGATGTCACTCTTTTCCAACAATTAAAAGCATTCCATAGCAATAGTGCAGTAACATTTTATTGAACAAGTCAAAAACAAGTCAGATGAACAGATACAGCTTAAGCATTAACTCTAAAATGAGTATCAACACTTCAGTAAAAACAGTGGATTTTTTTTAAAGTGACTTTTTTTGCCTTGTTTGTGTACAGATGGTTGATTAAACATTGTTTTGGTCTGACAGGAGCAGCTTCCAAAGACCTGGCAGCAGCAGTACAGAATTGTTAACTGATTATTTTTATACAGGATGAATTTGCCCAAGAGTTGCCTTCATGACACATTATAGCTTAGAAGAGTTAAGAAACTGTGAGCTGGACATGCTACAGAGGATGGCCTTTTTCAGTGTTTTAGATCTTCGTTTTGCTTTATGAGCTAGGTTCCCCAGTGGTACCACATACTTCTGTGAAGCATTTTGTTCAGGTGCTGCCTTGATGCACCACATGGTGGCTTTACAAGAGAAACTCACAAACTAGGTCCATCAAATGAATTCAGTCCTATTAAATAATACCAAAAACCACAAAAAAACCCCATGTAGTGGCACAGAGCTATACATTTTACAGTAAAGGACAGGAGACACTTCAAGAAATGGTTTTATGATGCAAAGAGATGCTGTGTGGAGACAGCTACCAGCAGTGCTCACTGATGAAATATCAGCCCTTCTGTGAACTTACTTGAGCTTCCAGAAAAAAAACCAAAAACACTCTGCACTTGTTTTTCAGTGCATTTGGTCTCACTTCAAGAAATTTCAAAGATATTTAGTTCAGGCTTCAGTGAAGGGCAAAAGCTGTCTACCTTTTAGAGGGATTTTTTTTAAGACTGAAGCAACACTGAAAGTTTTATTTACTTCATTAGCCTTTCCTTGAGCTAACAATCCTGCCAAATCTTAGCTTGCCCTGGTCACAGCACAAACACTGAACTACGGAATATCAACTTCAGACAGTTGCCTGTGATGTCAATGTTTTGTATTCCTGTACTAGTCTTTACATGCCAGGGTAATTTACAGACAGCATGCTATCCACAAGCTGAAAGTGTTACCTAGTCAATAAAAGCTTCCTAAAATTTACACCAGAAGACTTAAACAAAAATCCCACAGGACCACAGCCTGTCATCCCCTGAAGGCATGTGTCATGATGCCAGACATGATTAGATAAGAAAAGAATTTAAAAAACACTAAGGATCATGTACAGGAAGCAGCTTCAGGGTTATGCCTTATCAACCCAATCTACTTCTAGCTTTGTAATTAATAAGAAATGGTCAGTCAGACAAAACATACAGGTAGTACTTGCAGTGAGACTTACATATTCCAATTTCCAAATAAAAGTATCTCTACTTTTAGATGCAAAGCATTCTAGGTTACTAAGAAACCTTAGTCATTATAAGGAAAAAAGCTGTTACAAAGAGCTAGTTTCATTTCTCCCTTTTTCTGAAGGTCTTTATTGACAAATAAATACTTGTTGATGTTGCTAGCTAGCTAGCTAGTTGTTAAGCTAGCACCACCAAAAACTCAACCTTTTGGTGTAAAATATGGGTAACTTTGTTCCTTGAAGTCAGTTTCTTGCACAGGTTGCTGAAGACCAAGAGAATTACAAGCATCACACATCAAATCCTGAAGTGCTTCAACTGCAGCTGATGTTCAAAGGACTGGCATCTCAGATGCCACTACATTGTTTGTATTATTTAGAAAGTTAATAATTAATGATTAATTATAATTATATAATTAATTAGTTAATTATTTTTAAAAGTTATTCTTTGTAAACACATCATTCAGGCTGTGCATTACCTCATGAAAACTGGAAGCTAATGCAACAACATCCACAAATTTGGGGCTTAGTTCTTTTTCAAAGCAGTACTGCAGCACAGAGAACTTTTCCATGGCAATTTTCATGCCTCATCATCACACATTAAAACTAGCACCAGGGCTGGGCAATGCTTCACTCAAAGAAAGCTGTTGTTTAGGACACCTTCCATTCTGTAGAAGCATAGAGGAGTCAACCATTTTTACTGTTCAGATGGGGGTTGTTTTTACTTACTTGCCCTTCACCACTGGCTAAGAAGTAGTTCCCAGACCTCTCTCATTTGTATGTATTCCATATCAGTATGTCCTGTGATTCAGAAATGTACTTTTAAGAGTCTTTCATTATATGTTGACTTTGAATCCACTTAACACCTTATAAGAGGTTCAGCACCACAGGTCTAACTCCATGTCACCCAATGGCCAAGCTACATCCTGGGTAATGTACATTTCATAGTAATTTTTGTTTCCATGTATTGTGCTGTTGGCCAGTCCAGAGGCAAGTAGCATTGTAATCTGCTCAAACCCAAGGGGAGGACAGCAATAAAAGGAACTTCACAGAAGGCCCAGGAACCACTTCTTTTTTTTCCCAAGATGAGAGAGGGGAACAGCTCCCATCAGCAGCTTACCCCAGTAACAAACTGAAAAGCAGGTGTGAACATTAGAGGACAACTAGAGATATACAATTAAAACCTGACAATTTTTTGTGGAATTACAGCTCTTAGAACAGAGATGACAGCAGCATCACATATAAACAGCTGTATTTAGAATCTGTTTATGAACTGAATACACCAGGAACTGGGAGGAAAGACCATGGAAGAGAAAGGCAGAAGGAGGACAGGAAGACTCCTTAAGGAGGTTAAACTGCTGCCACACACAAATATCCTGTTAAACACTGTTTGTGTGCCATGTGGGAGAATGCTAATTGTTTACAGGTATCAGAGCTAAAGGACCAGGAAGCAGTGCTGAGAAAGTCCACTGTACAATTCAGTAATGAATTGCTGAACAAGGCTCTTTCATTTAAGTCGATCCTGCTAGTTCCTAATGCAATTATTTGCCACCAAGGGTTCCCCTTCCCAAGATTGAAATCAAGGAATCAAAACAAGAAAAAAAGAAAAAAAAAACCACCAAAAACTCAACCCCACCACTCCTGAAAGAATGTTTTCTCCTGTGGGAAAATGGGTACAAAAGCAGACAGGTCTTGTTTGTTGTAGCACTAATCAGTATTTGTAGAAGATTAGGGGAAAAAAAAAAAAAGCTTTCTGGTCTATTTGAGAATGGCTTCAACACCTGCCATTCAGGTGATTCACTATTAGCACCACTGTCTCACAGCCCCATCAGAAAGTCTATAAAGCTATGAACACTTCATGTTAACAGGATAATATTTACAAGGATTTAGCTGAAAACTCTCAAACCACATGCCTAAAATTTTGAGAAACCACCATCATACTTTTAAATAATATTTTGGTCAAGTTGGCCAGATGCCCAAGTTCTGCAGCAATTCCTCCCCCTTTCTTTTCTGCAGAAAATTTTCTCAATACTGAGTATTTCATCCATTCTTCTGCTGTTAGACTAGCTTAATCGAGGTGGAGGGGCTCACCACACACAGCTCAGGGTGCTTGACAGCTTTGATCCACAAATCTGGCTGCAGGCTGCACAGCTGTCAGCCTTTCTTGTTTGCCAGGTGAGTCACATCCCTTCCTTATTTGATGGTCACCCTGCATCCATGGAAAGATACAGACACTGTTGTTTGAAGGCCCAGTCCATCTGAAGTCTCAGTGACCTCCTGAGGCCATCTGAAGCCTGAGTGACCTCACTTTTTCTTTCTAAGGTCACTAATGGGATGTGGTGATAGTCACGGCCTGCATCCCAAGCAGGATTACTCTGCAGACTTGAATTTAGCACCTGCCCACCTTTCCTTCAAAAGGAGAACCAACAGTTTACTGGCCTCCTCACAATTAATAAGAAAATACATTTCTCCTTCAGTCTTGGGCAGGCCTATCTCACTCCTGTACCTTCGGGACAGGCTCACTTCAGCGCAAAAGCTCCCCAGGAATGAGGCTGATAAGGAAGCACTCCTTTGGCTATTCAGCAGAGCCCATTTCTTCCTACCTCTTCTGCCTCTGGGCCTGGTTAAACCAGTTTGGGCAGCTTACCAGGGGCCTAGAGAACCACATCAAAGTGCTTGGATTTCCTCTGTTGTCTGGTGTTTGTGGCGTGGCTGTGAGAAGGCTCCTGCCTCCACCTACGTGCTCGGACCATCCACAGCAAGAGGCAGCAGCCACCTGAGCCTGGCCAGGGCCTCCTGGGGAGGGGGCAGCTGGTCAGGGAGAGCTCACCCTCCAATCTCGGAGTGCCACACTTGCCTCCAGCCAGCTGGGGTAACCAGAGGGGATACAGCCCTGCACGCCAGCTCTGCCTAGACTAAAGTCACCCCATCTCCCCCTGACAGAAGCAAGATGTCATGCCAAAAGATGAACATCTATGCAGATCTTTTAGAATGCGGGCTGGGACCTTCAGGCTTGCTCCCTTCTCCTCTGGGTTTCGGTGTAATTTTGAACACTGGCAAATTAACAGAAAAAAAAGCAAGCAGAGGGACAGAAAAAATAGCCAGCTCTCTGGGTTTTCTGCATGGACAGGTTGCTCTCTGCCCTTCAAAACCATTTAAACATCACCCATATAAAGCAATTTGAGAGAAATTAAAAAGCTTTGCTTTTGATGTCACTGCGAACCAGCCCTTGGAATAGTTTCAGCCTTGAAAACACAGCTAGGCAGATGCGCCCCGAGTGCCGCAAGCACAGGGAGAAAAGCACGAGCGATCTCCATTACTCGCACCCGGCAATGCTGCTTAACATCATCTCCCGGGATCAGCCGGGCACTGCGCCGGGATGGGCCGGGCCGGCGCACGGGATTCAGCCGGGATCAGGCGGGCACCGGGATGGGCCGGGCCGGCGCACGGGATTCAGCCGGGATCAGGCGGGCACCGGGATGGGCCGGGCCGGCGCACGGGATTCAGCCGGGATCAGCCGGGCCGGCGCACGGGATTCAGCCGGGATCAGGCGGGCACCGGGATGGGCCGGGCCGGCACACGGGATCGGCACCGGGATCAGC
>VZRH01003515.1:1219499-1231924 GCA_013397555.1 Urocynchramus pylzowi
TGGGCAGAGAGCGGATGAGAGCAGGCCTGAAGAGAAGGCCTTGGGTGTGCTGAGAAGCTCAACGTGACCTGGCCATGGGCACTCGCGGCCCAGCAAGCCAAACGCGTCCTGGGCTGCATGAAAGCAGCACGGCCAGCAGGGCAAGGGAGGGGATGCTGCCCCTCTACACCATTCTGGTGAGACCCACCTGGAATGCTGCATCTAGCTCTGGGATCCCCAGCACCGGAAGGATATGGACCCATTGGAGACACGCCAGAGGAAGGCCAGGAAGATGAGATGACTGGAGCACCTCTTCTATAAAGACAGGCTGGGGTTGCTCAGCCTGGAACAGAGAAGCCTTGAGGGAAACCTTATAGCAGCCTTCCAGTGTGTACAAGAAAGCTGGGACTTTCTACAAGGGCATGCAGTGATAGGACAAAGGGTATTGGATTTCTAATGAATGAGGGTATCTTTAGATTATGTATTAGGAAGAAATCCATTATTGTGAAGTTAGTGAGACACCAGAACAAGCTGTCCAGAAAAGCTGTGAATGCCTCATGCCCAGAAGTGTTCCAGGCCTGACTGAAGAGGCCTTTGAGCAACCAGTCTAGTGCGACACGTCCCTGCCCCATGGCAGGGGGTTGGAACTAGATGATTTTTAAGGTCCCTCGCAACCCAAACCATTCTATGACAATTCAGAAGCTTTTTGTTCAGCTCATTAGGCCACCATCACAAGTCACACCAACTCCATGGTTGCAACTGCACTGCACCTCCCCCTGGCAAGGAGATATCAGCACATGGCCTTTTTTCCACCAGAACTGCGAGGCCCACACTGGACATTAATAGCAGCCAGAGCCCTAAACCAAACAGCTGAGCCTTCCATACCCCACTAGTTAACTAGTACATCTTCTGCCATCTTTGAGTCTGTACTTGGTGTTTGCCTGACCAGCCTTGGCTGCTACCCTCCCAGCTGCAACACCCCACCCTTCCCTGGAGTCACCACCTGCAAGAGACGTGAGGCAGGCACTGTCACATCAGTCTGGTTTTCTTTGCAGAGCCAGAAGTGTAGTTAAAACCCAAGCCCCATAATTTAGCTTTTAAGTGAAAGTATCTAGGACTGTACATTAATTCTGCATACGTTTCATCTACACATTTTCAAGGTGACTTTTCCCAAGCATTTTTCCTGCAGAAAGCTGTCACAGCACTGACTTGATAACCATGTACACCTCAGGTTGGTATGCTCTGCCCTCCATGCTGGTAAAGCACCTTTCAGCGTTCACCTAACAGCTACACAAACATTTCAGCTTTGGAGATGTGGATCTTATATAGGTGTGCCTCGTGTACATCTATGGTGGTACAGGTGCAGCATGTGCACACATGATCAGGTGTTTTCCAAAATGTTTCTTAAGGACAAAATTCATAGCTGTACCAAGCTGTGTGCTTACTGGGGTCAAATTTAGACATAAGTGTTGCAGCGTGTCCTCCTGATATTTACCACGTTTCACAAGGTATCACACAACAGGCTAATTTGAAAGTGAGAGCTGGAACTGCTCCATGGAAAAGAAAACTGAGGCTACCAGAATGCTGCTAAGACACCAATGTTACAAAACTGTCTTTAAATAGTACTTTTGGAAGGATGTCAAGAAATATATATTTTCTATGCACCATTCCACAGCATACTAATTTTCAGTCATTTTTACTTTCCTTAAACAGGACACAGATAAAAACTTAGAGTCTGCTGGCATTATTTAAAGTATTGCTTTACTTCTCCACCACACACACTTTTTGTCCTTAACACATGAATATTCTTAAAGAGCTTTAAACACTTTCTTATACCATGACATGGACCTGTTAACTGAATAGAAGGATTAATCTACTCAGACTTCTGATCACATACATTTTTGCTTTCTGCCACAAAAGACATGGGTGCCAAGCATCCATCTGAAGCCTCTTGTCAGAAAGCTTCTCTGTGAAAAAACATAGCTTTTAAAGATGGCTGGAATAGGTAGTGAACTATACAGTAGTCATAGCTTTTAGCATACTTACATACAAATCAAGACTGCAAGCAAATGGCTCTGGAATTATTTACAAGAAGGACTGATTTCTAAGGTTTACCCTGGGCTTATTGCTGCTTCCAGAACAGATTTCTGTCTTGCAGAAGCATTGCACTATCAGCTGTGTATTTTGTGGTGACAACTCTTCAAAAGTACCTATAAACAGATTCAAGCTCTGGATCCCCAAAACCATCTCCGTATTCTGAGGTCACATCTTACATCATCAGGTTCACAACAGGCAGAAAGACTTAAGTTTCTTCAGAGCCTTTAAGTCATCAACTTGATTAAACACTATTATCTTTTTTAACCACTACAACTAATGACAGAGCCAGAAGCATGCTCTTCTATTCCCATATCTTTTCCAACAGAAGCCACTTCATCCATAAACCTGATAAGGTGCTTCATAAGATTTCAGTCTTTCTGCAAGCTCGCTGTATGTACCAATCTGTGTTAAAGACTAATTTTCCTACAGAGTCTCATATTCTAACCGCATCACCTTTTGTTTCCCTTGTACCCAGAAATTACTTTGGTACACCAAACCTTAAGCTTTGAAAATACTACCAAAAGTAGTTTCTGTTCCAGACATGAACAGGATGCATGAACAGACATGCATTGCAGCCTCCACAACTGTAAATTTCAGAAGAGCTTTAAAATGCCCCACAAACAGTATGAGAGAATGCCATAAGAATAAACGTGAGTAAAGCCTGGCACCAGGAAGATCACCTGCACATCTCTGCACTTGGAAGGCTGTCAGTGCCCTACTTCACTACAAGGGTAGCTCTATCTAACAAAGCTGAGAAGTATCCAGCTTCCAGCTAGGAAATGCATATTTAATTGACAAGCACATGTATCCCTATCAAACACCTTTCTCTGCCCCCACCACTCCTCACATCAGATGTAGACAAGCACCACTGCTCATGACCACAGCAGCTCACAGCAGCAGTTACGCTGGTACCTTGGTCTCCACCATGCCACCTCACTGTCTGACAGCTACACTTCAAAAAAGCCATAGTTAAAGCTACAATGAACCCGCTAGGATAAACCATTTCCCCTGTGGTAAGTCATGCAAAACCTATCAGGGACAAGGAATAATTCACTACTGGAATTAATAGGGTCAGAAGCCAGTTCCACATCACTTCTGTGGCTGTGAGGCCACACTAAATGTGTGAATCTGCATCACTCCAACCAGTGCAGCACAGCAAACTTCTGTGACAACTGCTGTCCCTGATACATGAGGCCACCACATAACTAGCTAGGCAACCTCCTGACTTTTTGGGGGGCTGGTACTAAAATGGAAGGGGAAAGCTCAGCAACTAAACAGGTAAACACCACAGGGTTTTTTACCCTCACCATAATAAAACTGAAGATAAAATTTAAGGGATATACTAAGTCTACTCCAGATTTAAAGAGACTCTCTCGTGGACACCCGTGATTTGCTATTCACGCAGAAAACAAAAATTCAAGTACACCAATAAATTTACTCCAAGTCTGAATACAAGAGCCAACTATTTACAGGCATTTTTTAAACTATAGAAAGAGGCAGTCAAAGCAATGTTTCAGTTAGGTAGAGAAGGTTGCATTAATTTCAAAAACTAAATAAAGTTGGAGTCTGTTGCACTGGTTAATGAATGAGGTGACTGTTCTCAAAGATATCCACACATGTACAGATCATAGCTACCATGAACAGTTTTTACAGCACTGCTGTATAATCTCATTCAGTTATTTGACTACTGATGGTAATTAAGGATCATAATCCTTTGCCAAAAAATAAACAAATGTGAACAACCACCAAAATTTGGGCAACAGAAAAAATCGTGTGCGGATATTCCAGGCTTCTTGCAAAGTACTTCACTGTTCAGAGAAAATTTGAAGTTATAATAAGTTCTTAAGCACGTACAAAATATAAGAATGGAACTGAACACTTCACAAGCACAGAAAAAACAACAACTGAGAAAGTATTGTTTATATAGAATTAGTATTTTGAACCTGGATAATGAGGAACAAGATTCACAGATTAGAACTACTGAAGCAAGAGAAAACCACAAGTTTAAGTTGTAGAGATAGAGTCGATCCAGCCTTCTTTCCTTTGAGGCCTGCACAGACTTTTTGCAGGATCTGACTCCAGTAAGGTAAGTACTTTACCATACATATTACTTACTATGTACCAAAATTGACCTAGTAGTACCAAGGTATTAAATTAAAGACATGTGCATCCTGATTAGGGGTACTAGCTGTGATGTATTATATATGAAAATGAAACATTATGTACAAAAACTAACATGCACAGTAACTGATATCTACAAACTAAAGTCACAGTGGCACATTGAACAATTTTAGGTTAACCAGACTCACTTAAAAATAGAAACCAGAGGCTGGGCTCTTCTCTCACCCCATTTTACATGGAAGTCTTTACTTCCATTGATTTCAAGTGGAGTTCTTCACAATTTATGCCATTGTGAGAGGAGAATCAAGCCTTGTGTGCTTGAAAGGAAACAGCAGACATGTTTCCCACTAGAGTGCAGGGGGAGATTTAAAAAAAACCATAAGTATATGAACTGTGAAACCAATAGAGTACACAAGCAAAGGCAGGCAAAGAGGCTCTAGCTGGGGGATGAGAAGACGAGAACTTGCAGCTTACCCAGGGGTTTTGTTGTTTGGTTTTTTTTAAGACTTGGGACTGATACTAGTAAGTCAGAAGCCCAGACAGTAAACAGGCTTCTAAAAATACAAAAAAAAAAAAAGTTTAGCAAGAACTGTTGCATTTTTTCAGACAGACATCACTGACTTATACTTTCCTACAGTTATTCTATAAAATGAGGAGCACACCATTTTGTCTGTGGAAGACACAGACTTTCCATTCCTAGAAAGTAGAGATTTGACCTATTTCCATCACCAGAAACAGTGTCCAATGATTATTTATACCCAAGCACAAACAGATGATCTTCCAAAACTCAGGATCATCTGGACAACTAATGTTATAGCTGTTAGAAAGAGTAACACTTGAGACTGGAATTCAAGTCAGACAAAGTCCTATATACGACATAGGTGACAAAATCACTTCATGGTTTGGAGGTATAGCAGAACAGAAGCTACAGCTTTACAGTCTATGTTTTTTTTAGGCTTTTCTTTTTTTTTCTTGGTAGCAGCATGTGGTTAGGAAGCTCCTCTTTCACCACCCCAATGTGCACAAACATAATCCTTGTACTGTTCTGTACGATTGGGCTGATTTGGAAAGCTCACCTAAAACAAAGAAGCAAGAAAATGCCCAAATATTTTCAAACTATCTCTCTAACTCCACTTGAGGTATGCCTGCACAACTATGTGACAGTGCAAGGGAAACAGCTTGAATATTTCACAGAAGGAATACAGACTTCATTCAAATAGAAATGCAAGATTGAAGTAATTCATATTTATTCAGAGTCCAACACTGACAGAATATTACTGTAACTGTTTGGAAATGCTTTTTCCCCACTTTCACTCATGTGCACAACCCCTATCACAGCTCACAGCAGATTTTAAGTCACCCCCCCAGCACTCTAGTAGGAAATGTGCCAGTTTCCTTTCAAAAACAAGTCAAGATTATCTACTCAAAATTGCATTAGATATCAGCTGATTTAGTATGCAACAAAGCAGGATGAAGGTAAATGCAGAGTATTGCACAAAGGAGGAAGACTTCTACCTGCAGAATAAAATGTTGCATAATTGAAGGTGTACCTGCTGATCTTCATGAGACACGTTCTTTCAAAGCATTAAGTCTCCTTCCAGAGGCCCTAAGAAGGTGGAAAGAGACCCAAGAACAAATACATGTCCTTGAATATCCAACTTTGTTTTGCGTTTAGCATTTAGATGTTGAACACTGACTTATGCATCAAAGTTAAAAAAAAAAAACAACAACAACAAAAAATCCAAGCCTGCTATCACCCCAGTTCCTAGAATAAATCCACAAAGTATATTTTTGTAAAAGAGCCATCATATTGTCAGTACCTTTTGACAGCATCAGCTCCAGGCTAATAAAACATCCACTAATAGGTAAGAAATCTTTATGAACAGTCACAGCACAATACAAGACAGACAGGGACGCATTAAGTAAGCAATCCTCCAAAATTACAGCCTAAAAGGTGGCAGATTGAGAACTAGACAATAGAGCTCTGATGTCAGGGGACATTTTGCAAAGAAATCTGAAAAGCAATAAATCTGCAGCAATGAAACAGGTGCCTGTTTGTCACTGTGGTCACTTCAATTAAATAAATGTATTGTTCAATTTCAGTATATTAACAGCTACTCTACAAACACGCAAACTGTTCTTGCATGAAATCAACAGTTTTATGTAACTGGGAATTCATATATTCATATATTTTGAGAACAAAATGGGGTATTAGCCTAGACCACTGAACTTCAGCTTCACACCACCTGAAATCCCCCGTGGATACTGTCCAAGCAGATGGGCTGTATGAAAGGTTGGGTGTAAAGCTTGACACCTACTGGATTCACAAACAGCTAAAGAAACCATTGAGCTCAGTAATCTACTCTGCAGCATCCTTTGCTGAGAGTGCTCCTACAGCTTTTTGGCAGCTCATGGTTGAGCACAGCAGCAATACACAGGCCTCCCTCTTACTCTGCAGATTTTTTCTCCAGACTTACTCTGGTACACTGCTTCCTTCCCCAGGGCCTCCCAAGGAAAGGCCAATACCCTGTAAAATGGGACCCATACTCTGGGATCTGTCTGTGGAGAGCTGCTGTAACACAGCTGCTTGGTTTTTTTTAAGCAGTCACATTTCTCCTGAATACTACTGGTACCTCCTAGCAGATACCTGCTGAAATCCAAACCTACACCAAACTGCTAAGAGAACAGAACAAAGCTGCATCCTGAGTAAACAACATCCTCATGAGGCTGGAAGTTTTTTGGTACCTCATAACAGATGAGAGCCTGGTCTGCTTTTCTACATGTCTGGCAGTGCTCTAAGACATTCGCTGGCTATTGGCCTGCCAAGCTGTTTAAGCTTGTAAGTTTCTTTGCACTTGCTTTATACTATTAATTTTATTAAATATAAACATATCCTTTGTATATATTTTTCTCATATTCCATATGCACAGAATGAGCTCATTTCAGCCCAAGGATGAATGAAAACTCAATATTTACCACACAGATCCACTATGCTTTGCAAACACGACTGGAAAAATGCCCTCTCACAATGAAGTTATCCATACCATCTTTCTGATGAGCAAAGCATGAGGAAACAGTTCAAAGCTCTTGGAAAGCCATATGTATACTTTTACAAAAGACATCTGCAATTCACCAGTGAAGTTCTAGACCCAGCATAATTTATTCAGCAGTTTGTATATAGAGATGCAAATATGCAAGGTTCAGACATTTCTTTAGCACCTCCATAAAATTCATTTTAAAATATATAAATATTCATACTTTGAATAGTCATCTCAGCATGTGAAGCTTTAATTTTTATACGAAAATACCAATTCCTGCAAAGAGTCTGAAATAAAGTAAAAATGTATTAATTCCAAAGTATGCACACAAACACATACAATTTCTTTACATAAACAGTTCTGAACTTCTGGGTGATTAAAGCTTGATTACAAAAAGAGATCCTTAAAAACCATCTTCACTAATCATGCACTAATTTTTAACACACTTGAAAACAAGTCAGGTTTTACTGCTGTTAGACAAGTTGATCCACATCTGAAAGCACAAGGTGGCTTTCAATTTCTGCCGTGGTTATTGTGTGTCTCTGTTGCTACCGAAATGGGCCACGGGTGAGGGCAGTGTCCGCCAAGCCCAAGCCCTCAACAGGTTGAGCAAGAGTGCCTGGGTGCCCCGGCAGAGCCTCCTGCTGAGCCAGCACACCCTTGTCACAGGAGTGCCCTTGCTAATGACGAGATCTGGGACAGCAGAACGGGTAAAGCTGAACAATTGCAGCGCCGGTGTCAGAGGTGGCTGACATGGCTCCAGCAGGCATCACAGCAATACAGGAGGGATGTGTGCTTTGAGGAGTTTTGAGGCACTTGTCTAGATATGGTTAAAGATTCAGAGACAAGTCTTTTATATCAGTCTTTTTAAGAGTAGTGAGAGAAGATGCGGCTTTCCTACAGAACAAGAGGGTGCAGTCCTACCATGCAGTACGATCCAAAGCCTACATTATTATATTCATAACTGCATATATGTCCTTATTTTCATTTTTAAACATTCCAACACATTCAGAAATGAAGATGTTTGGTCAATGAAGACTCTCCAAAAAAAAAATTAAGGGACTAACATCACCCTGCTTAAAAAAAAAATCTGTAAGTTTTATGATAAGCATCATGATACTGACATGCAGATTTTTAATCATGCTGGTTGCAATTATACAAATCAGTGTTCCAATCCACAGAGAAGTCAGTTTTCATATACACTACATTAACACAGACATTAGGCAGGATTTGGCATGCTGCCGACAGAGAAGCCTAGCTCTGAAATCATGTAATATTAAGTCTGGGGTTGCTTGATGCAAGATTAGAAGGCAATAAGCTCAAAAAGGTGGTAACAAAAACATCACAGGAAACAAAATTATTTTGTTTATTATTATTATTATTAAAGGCAAGCAATTATATTTCAGTATTTGGATTGCAGCTGAAAATGTTTTTTTGGCATGCAACCACTCCACTAAGCTAATATTGAGTGTAACTGGAAACATTTAAAAAAAATTCTTACTAAAGTTAAAGACGGTAATTGCAATCTGTGGAATCTGTCCTTAGATAAAGGGGGGCAACTGAATAAAAGTTGTTATATCTGCTACAGATACAAACCTACAAGCACACTCCATAATACTCTTACATCTTAAAGAGGGGACAGAGGGGAAGAGAGAGAAAATTAAGGAGAGAAGTACACAAGACAGAACAGCAAGAGCTATCAGGTGCTATAAATCAATTTTTCAAACACAGACCTTAGACAGGAGTACACGACTTTGGTACAGAACAACTGAAATAACACAGTTCTGGCATTTGTTGATGTGAAATCCACTGGAAATGAAAGGCCTACGTGAGAGACTGTCTACCCCAGGTTTACTAGCTAGCAAAACACTGGGCTTGATAGGTTCATAATGATCCTGAAAAGCAACTCACCAACCTTATGGCTATATTTAAGAACTTTAAGAAGCCTTCCAGGCAGGGTTCCAAGAAAAGGTAAACTAGCAAAAAGCTGTCATTTACAGGCCTTTTAAAAATACTAAAAATGTTTGTGTTGGCTCTTACCTCTTGTATATGAGAGCTTCACTCATTTTGTACATTTAAAAAAAAACTCCTTGCACAAGAACATGCTTGAGGAACATTATCAGTTTGTGCTGGGAAGTCAAATGCTCTTCTAGTTCTGCTAAAAATATATGATGTATTTTGTGAATATTATAAATAAGTAAAATATAAAGAGGAAGAGTTTTAGCAGACCACCTGTGAATTTTTCTTTAGTAGCTGGAAATATCCTTTGTCAATGAATCAGCAGCCAAAGAGCTGTTTCTGAAAAAAAGCATGTAATTCTGGCAAACTGATCTGATAGTCTATCTGGGAATTTCTGCCAGAAATGCCATGACTTTAGTGTGATATTATTTGAAGAACACATTTCTTCCCATCATTCTTCAGCCATAAGGTGGGAGGAGGAAAAGATGAGCAATAGCTGTGCTGTGTCCTTCCAAGCTGGTTCTTCCCATTATACAACTCCTAATCCAAACAATTTAAGCACACAAGTAAAAGCTGCTCATTTCTGTAAACATTTCCAGGAGCAGGACCTAAGCTTGTATGGCTTACACCAAGCATATACTAATGGCTAGAGCTAACCTCAAGTTTACTTCTGTTTAAACAGCATAAGCAAAAACCATAAGCTGGCCAAACTGAAGCTTAAGCCTTAATACAAGGGGACAAACTGACTATTGATATAAGCCACTTGGTGACTAGGGAACCATCTCAATCCAGCACTCCTAGTGCAATAATGTATCATGCAACAGTTTTCCCAGAAATACAAATGACATTTCTCAACCGTTAAAAAATAAAAAGTAATGTTTCGGAGCATGCTTTTATACCCCAGCAGCAGGGATCACTTTACTTTAGGATAACGTAGCCACAGAAAACAGAAACCCAAGCCAGCTTGTTTGTTTGTTTTAAGTGAAATTCATCGCTGCACATCCAATTAATTCTGGAATGCATAAGACACAACACCCAAGCAAATAGAGGCTTTCAATTTAAGAGCAACTTTCAGTCTGCCCTGTTAGAAGCTGTGTATAGCAGCAATTGACAACGCATTTATCACACAAGATTCATACACAAAGGGGAAGGACTTCTAGGCTATGATACAAAGGCCTTCAGCATTAGAAAGGGTCAAACCAATCTGCAAAAGCGTAATATGAAACAAAGCCATTTAAATTACTCTGTAAAATGTAGACATTCATTAGCATAGAAAAGTTCCACGGGAAAACAATGACAAAGTAAAAGTCATCCTATTTTCATATGCTAATTAATTAAATATGCCAAATGCATTTAATCTCTTATTATAACCATAGGGGGAGACAGAACAAACTCTTGAAGTTCCAAAAAGCCGGGTCATTAGTGTGCCAAGTCATTCTTCAGATCTTCTCCTTATATACAAATTTACATTCCCAACTCATAACATATGTAAGTAAAACTTGACTCCCCCTCCCACCCTCTCCATTTCTCCTTCTTTGGAAGGCACTTGCAATCTCCTGTTCCTGTATTTTAAAGTCTTATTAAAATGCTAGAAATAACTCATTTGCTAGGGGAAAAAAAAAACCTAAAAGCACAGAAGCCATTTTGCCAAAGGCCTGAGTTAAACACCCCAGTCTAAGATACAGAATAAGCTAGCTGAAAATGAGATTAATAACATTCTTGCACATATGCACGAAAATCCACACATAGTTTGTAGTCTTTAAGTTCAGATGACATTTCTAGCCGTTCCTTGCCTTTCCAAACAAGAGAGGGATTCTTGTGTTTACGTAAGTTTCTCCTTGCTTAATAAATCTTAAATTGAAACAGATTTTTTTTAAACAATTACCTTTTTCAGAGTTATCATACTACAGGATATTAGGAAAAAACCAGACTCTCCTGTTGCTTTTACCCACATCTGACTCCAATCTTAATAGTTTAGCTATTAACCCTGTAAGGTCCTTACACACACACCTTGCCCAGTTGATGTTAAAATTTTTTATATGACTGATCTGGGCTTACTCATTACAAAACCTTTTGTTGTACAGAAAGAGGGCAGTTCCATGGACCTTGATTTACAGGACACAATTAACTGTGCTGTTGGCAGAGCTGCACCAGCCCGGCTCATCCGGGGCTCTGCAGGCAGAAATGAAAGGATCTGTCACTGCATCAGGGTAACGGCTCTCTCCATCTCCTTTCCTTTCCACTCCCTGTCCAAGCTCCTTCTGATTTATTCACATCTCGGGTTGAAAACCTGGCCACTGTGATATACCTGTCTTGCAAAGAAATAGCACAAATTACCTTAATTCCCCCTAGAAATAGTAAGAACTACAGCTACAGGGGAGAAAACCCCATCCCTACTAGAAAAATCTCAGTACTTACTCTAGAGTTTGCCGTGCAAAACATGTAGTTTAAAGATCTCAGTTACCAGCTAAACAATGATCGCAGGGAATTTCGCAACAATAACGCTAGTAATTTATTTATGCCTTTTTTTTTTAGGTTTTAGAGTGTTGGGAATATTCATTGTTAACCATTAAATTTCGCTGTATAAACATTTCTAAGCGAGCTTATAAAATACCCCCCGCTGCGCTTCCTCGCTCTCCAGCTGACAGCATTTACAAACACGGGTACTGGTGGGTGCTTTATTTTGCCTTCCTGGGCCACCCCCGCTGGGGTACAGTGAGAGATTCCTGTCAAAGGCCAGACCCAGCCGCTGCGGGCTCGGACCACAGCGAAGGCGTCTGGACTGAGCCCAGCCCCGCCGACTGATGGCGGCTGCTGGAGTTTGAAATCCCGCGGTGGGCACAAATATTCTGGGAGAAGGGACTCGCGGACGGTCCATCGCCCTTCCAGAGCTCTCTTCGTTAAGAAAGGAAAGCACGAACACATACTTCAGCGAGGTCCGTGGCTGCAGGGGTGGGTGTGGGGACCACCCCCCAGTCAAAGCCGCCGGGATGGCAGACCAAGGTTCCCACCCTGCCGGGGTCCCCGCTCGGGGCAGAGGGCGCCCAGAGGCGGACGCTTCGCTCAGGATACGGGAGAGGGCGGAGGCTGCCCGGAAGGGACCAGTTGCCACGCACTGACAGGCAACAGCTGAGCTCCCGCATCTGGACCCTCACAGGGACCGGCGACCGCGGCGCGCCGCTCGCTCCGCCGAGCGCACCGAGCCGGCACGGCGGCGGCGCCGCGACACCT
>VZRH01003515.1:1232439-1404787 GCA_013397555.1 Urocynchramus pylzowi
CGGCGTGAGCCCGCTCGGGAAGGACCGGGAGCAGCCGGGCACGGGCGCGTTCTACGCTCTGCCTCGCTCAGACGGAGTTCTGAAGCCGCCAGCTTTCACCGAGAGAGCGGGACGGGGAAAGTTAATTAAAAACTCCTCCCGCTGATCTGCGCGGAGTGGTGCGGTGGAGCCCGTTGCGGCTGGGTTTGCAGCCCACGGTGTTCCCGGTGGGCTGCGCACGGCCGTGCCGGCACCCGGGCACTGCTGGAGAGAAGGCGATACGGGCCCCCCGCCGGCCCGGCGGTGCGGAGCCCGCAGCCGCCCCAGGGGGCTGGCGGGGGTGGGCGCGCCCCTAAGCACAGCAGCCCCGGTCTCAGCACTAAGGAGACGGCAAAGCGGAGGCGGTCGGCATTAAAGGGACGCTGAAGTAGCCAGGCACACGTCTAAATCCCTTTCCTTTTCTCACTTTTGGTATCTGAAACTGCTGGAGTCTACAGCACTTGATCCCGTTGCTCGCACTTAACAACACTCTAAGCAACGTGGATTGAGCTCCTGGTTCTCTGGTGGTCTCAGTATTTAAACCCTCTATGGAAACATCAAAGGATGAGTCACATGGCATTTAACTCAATGTTGTATTTCTTCTATAGGTGCAAATTGGAAGATGAGAATAATTTTGCCAGAGTGACTTCTAGGCAGTCACAAACTCTCCCCACTTGGTGAAACAAGTGTGTTAGGAGCCTCAAAAGTTGTTTTGTACAAACCTATGTCTCTGGCAGTGTCTCTCTTGATTCTCTAAACAAGGAATTACATGAGGAAATGAAAAAGAGAATTTTCCCTTGGTGTTTTGAAGCACATTTGGTTTTCCTCTGTTAGCAGAATAAGTTTATTTGTATTTCAATCTGGTCAAAATCATCTTTCTCCATCTGAAAAAATAAAAACTTAACTCACAGGAAACCACTTCAGACTACAACCATAGGCTACAACTTTGCTACAGTCAAAAGTGTTAAAACTACTTATCACCTTGTAAGTTTTGACTGCAATTCAAACCCTGGGTGCTCTTTTAAATTTTCAATTTTCTAAATGTTAATTTTTCAATTCCTTTTAAATATGAACCAAGTCCGAAAATAAATATTTCCAAATTGCATCATTGAACTTTTCAGAAAAAAATAATAGGCTCTTGTACACACAGGGGAAACCTCAGAAGAGTCAGCCTCTCTCACTCTTTCCATCAGAATGAATTTGTATTTCTCCTCCAATTTAAGAAAAAACACACAGGATGAAGCAGAAGTGTGAAAAAAATTGAAATATATTGTAAAATATAGAATATAATAATAACATTATATAATAATATTGTAAAATTAATTGTAAATGGAATGAGAAGACAAGGCAAAGATGGCAAAGGAGCCATCTGCTGCCTTAGAGCTGTTTGTCCCTTGTCTTGTGTTCTTCCCTGCCACCTATTCAAGCATTTCTCTATCACTTATCACAAAGATCTAAATACATTTAGGCTCTGCTGGCAGCACTGCATGATTTCTGTCATTTACTTCTTCCCACTTCATGTACCAAAGACATAGGAAATAAGATTGCTTGGCTTTTAAATAACCTTGTCAAAGGTGTTTGAAGTCATATATTAGCAGATCTGAATCTGGAATGAAAGAATTTATGGCCAGTGCACTCTTTTAAGTTGTATATCTGTTTATCTGATCCTCACTTACAAGTGCCTCTAATTAAGCTATAAACTCCTAGTTTCTACTTTACCATATGGGAAGCCTGGGAAGTTTGCTACAGTAATGTAATTTACCCATTCTACAGCCATGTCTGCAATGCAAATCTAGCATGGCTGTTTAAAAAGTGTTATAACCTGCTCTGTTTTTCACAACATGGACGGAAATAAAGCATGTCCAAGTTACCAACTGTAATCCTGAAGCAGTACAGACAGTTTTGTCTTTGGACCTACTGGACTTTGTTTGTGTCCAGGAGAAAATGCACCTACTGCAAACAGCAGGAAAGATAAAAAATTACAACCTGCAAATGCAATTAGTGAGGAAGGGACAATAATATTTCCATTTTTTTTTTCTCTTTTTTTTTTTTTGGGAGCTACTTGGCTGTTTTGTGCTTTGTTGCATTCTCTTCTCAGGTACTGTTCACAGGTTTTAATTGCATGTACTTTTCATTCACTTGAAGTGTGGATAATTTGAGGATGGGGTCTTGTCTGCCACCGGAGTAGGTTGCAAGAGGGTATAAGGAAAGCTTACACATAGAAAAGGCCCAGAATTACAATATATGTTTGTATATCTTAAACTTCTGTTAAATATTTCAAAAATATCTATGCAAGAAAAAAAAAAACCTGCTGATGAGCATGTTTAAAAGGGGCTTGAGTCCCACCTTTGCTACTGTGACATAGTAAAAACCCCAAATTCCATGAGACTGTTGCCCATTTTATGAAAAATGTTGTATAAACGATGTTCTATATTTAGAACTTTTCTGTAGAAAATGTTGCTGACAGTTATCATTAATTTTGTGTGAGGAATGCAGTTTTTGGCCCACCTTGCAGGAGGTTAAAATTTTAAAATGTGAAGTATGAGACCTTTTTCTGTGATTTTGAAGTAGGATGAAAGTCTGTACAGATTCATACAGGTACCCTGGAAGGAAATGCCTAGAGCAATCCATCAGACTTTCTTTTCCAATCCTACCTCTTCCAGTGAATACTTTAAATATTTCTTATTAGCTTTAAAGTATCCCATGTTTACATATGGAAAGCGTACATACAGAGTTGCAGCTGCAACTGCAGGTAAGCAAACAGGAGTACCTCCTTGTGTACCAAACATGTAATCTAGCACTGATGTAGCTTTGAGGCTGGCCTGGAAGAGGTGGCTGGACCAGACAGCCCTCAGAGGTGCCTTCCAACCCTGATCCTGTGATCTAGGGCTGCTGGATTCAGCCAACACAGGTCTGACTATGTTGTCTGATTACTTAAGCCAATTAAGTATAGGGAATAGACAAAGGCCATGCCTGGAGATGGAGAGTTTTGTGTGAAACACAGCAGTCCTTACACTGACTTTAGACACCCCACAGATGTCTGTGATGGGTTTACTGTGTATTAAAACAAAATTTCTGTTAAACTGGGGGTGAGATTTGAATTTTGTGTAAGGTCCAATTGAACTGTTTTGTTTTGGTTTAGCTTTTTTCCTAAGGTGTGAAGCAGCTTCATTTGGGGATTTTGGGAGAGAAACAGTGCTTTAATTTCTGCTGCTTATTTTCTGTAACACTGTACATTGGATTTTTACTTTCTCTCTTTATTACTTAGTCTTTCTTCAGGAAGGGACTTCATAATGGGTACAATGCCATTCCTTTCCTATATGTGCCTCTAAGCAGCAGTAGGAATGCCTCAGTTTCCCTGTTTGCATGCAGAGAATAAAACTGGCTTACACCACATGGGTCATATGAGGCTTAGTTAGTCTTTATGCAGAGTTTTTCAGACATAAAGCTGTATGGAAGCACTTCAATTATTAATATTAACAAGAGCAGCTTTTAAAAACTCTGTGTTAGGTGTTTTTTGGTGTTTTTGGGACACTTTCACTGGAATCCAGTAATGTGGACTGGCCAAAGCAATTAGGCATAAGCTTTCAAATGCTGATTCTTATAAAGCCAACTCTTTCCTTTGGCCTGTACCCAGCAATATGTTCTTTATCAGTTGTATAGAATTGGGTTTAAAAAAAACCCAGTCTTAATAATGAGTTTTCAACTGACATTAAGAGGGTTGTTTTCCCCTTAACCTTGGCAGGTGTACCACTTTTGTCTTCTGTATCTGCATGAACCTAAAAATCTACACCAAACCTTCCCTGAGTGCTGTATGGTTTTGTAGGGTAGTTGGAGACCTGGTCACTGGTGAGTCACAGCAAGGATAGACTGAGGAGTACTATGAGTCCCATCACACTGTGCAGGTTTGATTTCTCTTCCCATGGAAACCTGGTGAAGCATGCAAGGAGGGAGGGATTTGCACCCTGCCACATGGTCAAGACAAAGCTCGAGTGCATGCTTGCATTTTGGAGAGTGAATGACTTCTCAGGCTTTCCAGTTCAAGTATTGTTCCAGTTTACTGTATCTCATGTTTTGATTTATTTTTGCAATAGCCCTTCATTTTTGTATAAGATCCCTCCTGCTGATTTTTGTCTGTTTTGTTTGTTTTGGCCTTATCCTATGGCTCCATAACTTTTTCAACTGCATAGTCCTGCCTAATCTCTGTTTAAAAGTCAGGTGAATCCTTGCATGGCCAGATAAAAAAAAACTTTTCTTATGGATTTCTTTCACAAGCACCTTCTCTGGATGTTTAACTCTTTATGTCCTTCCTGGGCTAAACTGTTATCCTTATACAAAGGCTTCACTCCCTGCCTTTGATCACAGACTATATTCCATTAGTTCTTCTAGCCTAGTTATTTCCTGTGGACTAGGAAAAAATGGGCAGTTTGACTGAGATGAAAAAAGCAACATTTAGTTTACAATACATATAAGTAATGTCAGTCCTGTTTCCAAGATCTGCTGCAGTGCCTTGCTCCCTTCTACCAGAGCTGGAGTCAGTCCTGTGAGCTGCAGTGACACTTGGAGCAGCTCTTGGAAGGCATCCCAGCATTTCTGTAACTGTTCCAGCCATGGATCATTGTACTCTGCCTTCTGAGTGGTCTCAGATGAATCTGGTTGCATTCAAGAAACAAGGGCAGAATTCCCTGCATTTCTCTAGTTCCAAAAGCATACTCAGAAACCCAGTGGATCTGTGCATATCTCTTTCCCAGTCCCACCCATCTCCTACCTGCAAGAGACTACGGTGGATTTTTCACTGCGTCTTCCCCAGGAGCGTGTGGCTGTTTCATTGCATGGAGGTGTTTCTGTTTGAGCAGGAGACACCAACAATCTTCTGTTGTCCCCCCTTTGAGAGATAAAATATCTTTGAGAGCACATGTCTGATCCTCCATGCAGTAAGACACCCTTTCTTAAGGTTGATGCAGTTTTCTAAGTGCTACACAGAAAAAAAACCAAAACTGTTTCACAGAAGGCAATAAATATTATTTTAGATAAATAACGATAATTATTTTAAGTATCTTTTGTTCTTAGTAAATTCAATTTGCTTAAAATGGCACTTTGGGAAGCCAGGGTATTAGAAGTTAGGGATAATATGCCACACTAGTAGTCCTTTTCCTTTTCTATAATGGCAAAAGTGTAAATCATAACCCTAACTTGATTAACTTTTGTTTCATTGTGTTACGGTTTTAACATTATTTAAACATATTTTGTTATTTAACTATGCAGAGATCTTAATCTTTTACTTAAATGTAAATTGCAAAGGGCAATCGCTAAACAAATTGATTGAATACCATTGATTTTTCATCAAATAATTGTGGCAAATCTTGTAATCAATTATTCATCATTCTTAGAGAAGAATAGATGACATGAAGAATAAGCTGTAATTAAAATAAAACACTACTGGATTCTGTACTGATAATTTCTTTTGAAATTACAATTCTTGCAATTAAATCAAATTGAAATTAAAATGTGGGTAGCCTGATTGAGGCACTGAGTAATGATTGTACAAAAGTGTAATCTGAAAGAGCCTATTCATGTATGGGGACAGAGATGACATTTGATGCCTGAAATATTTTCTATTTTTCCCATGCATTACTTCTGTCTAATACAAGCATCATGTTATTATTATAGATTTTAATTTACTCTATTATTACGTGACCAATGCAACAGTTATAAAACATAAAGCACATTCTTAAAAACAAATTAAACATTTAATTCTTGTGCTAAATTTATCCTTAGCCTAATTTGTGTTTTTCATTCTAAGTGCCAAAAATGAACATGGATTTGTATTGCTGTAAGGATTTAGTTTTACAAGTCGTATGGATTTTTAAATTTACTAATTGATTTGTTATTTCCATGAAAAAAGGACCTGACTTGCTGGACGTTTAAATCAATGGAAAGTACCCTATTTTCTTCAGTCATGTAACATACCTAGAAAAAGATTCTCCAAGAACCAATAAAAACCTCAGCATTAGTCTTAACCATAACCACTGTTAATGAAATATCTTATCAGTGGCTGGACTCAGGTGAAGTCTGACCTTGACAGCAGTCCCCAGAAGATGTCAAAATTTTCTTCAAGTATTTAGGGTTGTTTGACAGTCGTGCTAAAAGTGAAAGGAATTAATTGTCTTCCACCCAAAGAAGCAAATTGGAAGGTCACTAATGTACCAGATTATGTTTCTTTTGCAAAATAAAAAATAAATACTTCAGAAGGATTGATAAAGTTGGGGGATATTTTAACACCAGAGATGAACTGTTCCCTGGAAGTAATCATTATTCAGGCTATGTAACTGAATGCAGCTATTAGTTGCAAGTAATAACCTCACATGACATTGTTTTGATGGTGATAAGATGAGTGCAGTAATACACAGAGCACAAATATTTAGGTAGATTTGAAATTCATGTGCTGGGAATGCACTTTCTGTTATGATTAGGACTATGATTTCGATATGAGCTGTCTCACAGTTTTTAAGGTCTTTCTGTCTCAACAACATGCATTATAACAACCACTTTAGAGCCATAAATGCAGAGTTTGCAGGTAACATACAAGCACATGGACAAATGTATTCCACTGCCTAAATGACCATTGGTTTAGAAAATGAAAAGGATAAACAGAATTCAATCAAATTTGAATAGCATTTTAGCTAGACCTGTGCAGTGAGGCAGAAACGGTAATGTCATCAGAACTATTTCTTTTGTCTCTCCTCTCTTTTAGACAAAATGCATTTTATTGTGCCTTTAAGTATCAACAAATCAATTATTTTCAAAATTTGTTGAAAGCCACTTTGAAAAATAAGTATGAAAAAACAGACCTCAAACAAAATTAAAAAATCCTCAGATTTATATTATTGAAACCATGCAACAAATTTTCTTTCTGTGTTTTAAATACATATCTTGCATTCAGAATTTAATGTTCTTTATTCAAATGATTTGTATTCCCATGTATCAGGCAAAATAACATTATTTTTATTTACTCACTGGCTGAAGACACTATGCTGCTAGTGTGTACATTGACAAATTTAGGATTCTGCTTCCTTTAGCAATTTGAAATTATTTTGAAATGCATTTTTGGAAAACATTTGAGTTCTAAAACTTGGTAACATGGGAGTTCACAGAAACATAAAAGCCATGAGTAAATTACTTAAAGGATGCACTTTGGAGATGGGTAAGAGCCAGAAATCCAACAGAAGGGAAAGAAAATAATTAGTGGGCAGCATTTCTGAAAATCAGAAATGTTTACAGAATTCGAGTGCTTGTTTTTTTCCCACAGTTTTTGATAATTAAGCACTGATCTGTGTTTTAGTTTTCTTCTCTTCCATGGAGTGTCACAACACAATTTGCTATTGCCATGACAGCTCCCTTTAACACTAAGTCTCTCTCTAGACCCAGTCAGAGGGGAGTGTTGCCAAATTTTTGTACTTTTTCATTCTCCATCCTGTAAGGTTCATTGTATATTAGTTGCCTTTCTGAGATGTCAACAATTAAGTAAGCTGAGGTACTGGATATAAAAAGGCATCCTTGTTCATTTGGAGGTGTAATTTTCTCAGGCTCTGCCTATCTATCCGTCAAGGTTGTCGTGAAAATATGTCAAGCCACCTGATCTATCAATTAAATATGCCTTATATTTCTTTGCTTGCCTCTTACATAGTTAAGTGTGATATAATGGGAACTCCAGAAAGTCAAAACAAAGGAGTCAGCAAAGCAGGATTTGGCAAACTCACGCTGAATTACTTGGCCACTTTTATGCTAATTGGGAAGAAAACTTCTCAGGACTGACTGTACTCTTCAGATTATAGAATCACAGCATGGTTTGGGTTGGAAGGAACCTCAAAGGTATCCAGCTCCACTCCCCCTACCATGGGCAGGGACACGTCCCACTACACCAGGTTGCTCAATGCCCCATCCAACTTGGTCTTGAACACTTATAGGGATGGGCAACCTGAGCCTCACCACCCTCACTGTAAATAAATTCCTGCATACACTAACCTAAATTTCCCCTTTTTCAGTTTGAACCCAAAAGATTGTTTTGAGCTTCCCTGTAATACAGCATGATTTTATTCTGTACATTGTTTATTTGCATCTAAGGAAAGCATTTGAGCCAATGTTGGTTAAAAAAACTGGGTACAAGAAACAGAGAATAAAAATCTTTTTTAAAATCTTTCAGTACATTTCCTTCATACTTAGAAAACAGTATTTTCTTGTATCTGTTAGCTCAGATCCCTTTCATTCTTCTTATTGTACTAATTGGAGAAATTTCCTCACTCACAAAGATTGCTTATGAAGTTCCTATTCTTTGATTCAGTGGCTAAACTTGAAATGTAATCAGTGGGAAATGTGTTAGGATTAGTCTGTACTTGTCAAAGCCATGTCAAACCATGGCAAAATCTCACTGACCCCTAGCTCATGATTTATCAAATGTAGATAATACACATACAAAATGAAAACAGATTTTAAGAGGGGAAGAGAAGAAATTGCATTAATTTTCTTTTCTAATGAATATACTTTTGAAGTTAAGACTTGGTCAAAGACACTGCAGACAAGGCCATGACAGTGAGGAGAGCACTCTCTTTTGAAAATTTGTACCTGTATTGGTACTTCCTAAAAGGTGGTCCTGGCTTGGAAAATCGAGAGAGTGCTTGCCAATTGTAAGAAGTGCAGGCTCAGGTTGGTGGAGAATGTGATTCCCATCTTTCATGCATCTGTCTGGTCACCAGAACAGCAACCTGAGACTTCACTACCTTGTTTCTCTTCCTTTCACAGCTTAAGGGCTAAAATGAATGTCTCCTACCTTGCAGAAGAATTACTTGAAAATTATACTGGAGAAACAGGACACAGGGCTCTTGGGTGGTGCTACAGCTTTGACAGCAGCAGTGAAGGCTTTTCCCTCCCTTTTTCCTTTGTTGAGGGCCAGGGTGCTTGTTTAACAGGTTCCTCTTCAGAAGAGAGCATTCAAAAATGAGGGGTGCGACACTGTGTCCACAAAAGGTTTTATCAACCACAGAGTTTTTTATATCAATCTGACTCCTATAAGCAAAATTTATGACCTCTTTAGAGTCTGATTTGTTATTCACAGAAATGTATTGCAAGAGAAACATCCTCCTTTTTTGTTTTGTTTTGTTTTGTTTTGTTTTGTTTTGTTTCCCAAACAAAAGTGAAATACCAGGCGCGGGATACTGTGAGGGTGAGTGTGTAAAAATGTGTATGAAGTAATGGCTATGTTTGGTGCACCAGTTGGACCTGGAAATCCTGGAACAACTAGTTTCTCTCTCCTTGATTCACAAAAATGTCAAGGGGACAAACTCCACCCTCAGATACTCACCCATGACTTCTGCTGAGATCAGTGAAAACTGTTTTATTCTGAAAGCAGAATTTTTTTGCCTGGAAAACAGAATCTAGTAGAGACTATACTACTCTCTTCACTGCTAGAAATTTGCTGATGTTGCTTTCTTTACCTGCCTCCCCTCCCAATTCAAATGGAAAAAGTTGACTTCGTGCCTTTGAGAGGCTGAGTTACTACCAGTGTGCAAAATGATACTTCAATGCAGCAGGCTTGCAGAAGGTGTAGTGGAGGGTGAGAGAGTGTGCTAGTAAATACATTCAAGAAGGGAAATAGCAAACACTGAAGATAAATATTGACACAATCATCAAAATCAGTCCCATTGTGGATATTGTTGGAGGTGTGGCACTTCACTCTATTCCTTTGACAGATTCCCTGTTATATATCAACATGGCAGAGAGCACTGCTCTCCATGATTCTCCCCTGAAACTCTGAGATGGATGCAAGTCTTCATGTCCTGCATGCAAGATCCAAGTCACAGAGGGGTCCTTTAAGAGGAGTTCCAAAGATGAAAATATGTAAATAACTGAAGTACAATTATTTTGACAAGTACAGTAGTAATGAAAGATGCAAGGCTTCTAATCCAGTCCCCAGGACCACGTGATTGAAGAAAATATATAAAAAATAACCTCCAACATAGAAAGAGTAACCAGAGCCTACTGAGTTTCTCAACAACATCCTGTCTTGTCCCATGGCTACTCAATTCAGCAGTAGCAAACTTTTTAACCATTACTCACATTTCATAGAAAACCTTCTTCACTATTTTCTCTCCCTCTCATTTTCTAGGCAGCTGTCTCTAGACTGCTAGGCTTCCTAATTCTGCTGAGTGTTTCAATCTGATTTTGTATTTTCTATACTCTTTGCTCTAAATCTTATGGGAACCTCCCCTGCCTACGTGTTTTTTATAACTTCCCAGATACTAAAGTGTAAGGATTTGGGATGCAACAACACTCTTCCTCAGATATTTCCTCTTCAGTCTTACTTGGTAGGCTGAACCTATTTTTAAAGATACTATTGTATGGAAATTTTTGCGTCATCACATTGACTGGGTAGAATTTATACCCATAAACAGCTAAGCATTCTTCTTACCTATGCAGTGCTTGTTTTCAGAAAGCAAATAGATCACCATAAAACAGATGTAGAGGAGGAGGGTACATTGGAAAATGTGAAAAGTCTAACCCCATGTTTACTTCAAACCCAAAGCCAATATTCACTTCAAACCTGAATTCCCACAATATACATGATCTTTCATATGAACCCTGTGGTTTGTATTAACTCTAACACCCATGTCATTCTGTACAGTTTCCATTCAAGGAATGCATGCTCCATGCCTATATAGAGGGTGAAAAACCATTGTTCTGCATTAGGATTTTCTCATTTTCTCACTAATACTGTGGTAACTCCAATAGCTGGTTATAACTGGATAGTATAATGACAATTTATACTGAGAACTGCAAAAATCTGCCTCAGAAACTGAGGCCAAACCTGAATCTTGCTTCTCATCTGAGTGATTGATTAGCCAATTTTCCTACTGGAGTGTTGAACTGTGAGTGTAACTGATAGCTGCATGAACAGCTTGGTCACTAAAAGTAATAAGAAATGTGATAAACTGGATATTTTATGAAATGGAGTTCCAGGAAATTTCTAGTTGAAGAAATAAAAGAAGTCACCAGAAAGCAGCTTTAGACACAACATCTCATCTCTCCTGCAAGTGTAGTTGAATATAACCAGCCTGACTGGGACTCTCAAGGGACAGGAGGAAAGAAATAGCAGTGTCCCATTTTGGGACTTGGTATTAAGAGCATGTGCAGCAAACAGTGAGGTCCCAGGCGGGTGAGTGGCAGGTTGCAGTCCTTGCATGCTTTGCAGTCCTCACTCTGCTGCCTCTGCCATGGCCCCAGCAGCCACAGGGAAGACAGCAGGGCTGCTGGGGCCAGCCAACAGAACTCCTTCCCACTTGTGCATGAGCAGGCAACATTTTCTGTAGGAATGTGGAAGAAGGAGAACCCCAAATTAACCCCACAGGAGAGAAGAAAAAAAGGGTGTCAGGGAAAGACCCAGCAGTTCAGAAGGATTGTGGGCCTTGCTCTCCGCTCCCTCCTCATCTTACTATCTCAGAAGAAGGCATCTCCCTCTTCAGGCCAAAAAGGATGGGAAGGGACAAAACCCTCCCTAGACTGACCCCATGAGATGTGGCGCCTCCAGTGCTGCAAAAGGAGCAGAGGTGATGCTAGGTCAAGAAACAGATGTGAGTCTGGGGGCTGAACTGATCTATAACTGGAGAGCACATGCCTGCTTTTGCTCTCTGGGTTGAGCTGCTTGGAAAGTTAAGTTGTAGATGTGGGAATGAATGTCCCTGAATTTGTGTGGAAGCGAGGGAGACACAACGCCCAAACAAAGCCATGGTGAGCTGACTTCAGCTGTGGCTCCCAAGTGGGAGTCTTGTAAAGAACTTCCAAAAGTACTTCTCAATATTCTCAATATTTTGGATCTGGCAGTGCTGTAAACACTACGTGGATATCTGGGAAGGATAGATATGATCTAAAAATAAGATCTGAACTTTCTAATGAAAAGTGAAAGAGTCAGGAAAAAGCATCCACCTATTTGGGAGATCATCATACATTGGCCTAGGGTAGGAGTCACGACTTTTAAGTGCTTGAGGTTGACAGGAGTTGGCAAATGCTGATTCAAAGCTCCAGGGTATAATGTGACAGGCAAATGCTCCTTTGAGATCACTAATATATGTCCTGGGGAAAGAAGCACATGCTAGAATGTTTGGAGAGCAAGTGAGAACATCCACTAATTGTGCTTTCCTTCAGGTTCCTGTAGTAATAGGTGTTTTTTTTCCCCCAGCTGGCTTCTATAGACAGGCCAGACATTTAAAAATCTCTATACAATCACAATGCAGATGTAGTTCTGGGAGTTATCACTGAGCACACTTTTTTCCCCTGGTGTTTGAGTTAGGCTGGAAACATTATTTTCTTGAACTGCAAAACCCCCCACCTTTAAATCCTTATACATAAAATATATCATACACCATATTCAAAATCACAAAATTTGGGAGAGGAAGCTTAGTTGGAAGACATTCAGCTGAGAAATATCTGCAATGAATTTTATTCTCATTTTTTCTCAGTTTCTCCCTCTCTTCCAACACAGCTTTGATAAGAAAGGATAGGAGATATAATTACCCATTTTCTCTCCTCCCCTACATTTATACTTATAAGAGCAGTACATTTTGGAAAGCCTGAAGTGTGGGAAAATAATAAAACATTACATCTGTTTAGCCAGAAAAAGACAATATTAAAAATCTCTGAATGCTCAGATGTATTCTCAGCCTGATCTAAAACAGAACAGAGGGGGAAAAAATCACCAGAGTTGCATAAATTCTAGGTACAGCTTTGACAGGAAATGTAGTACAGGAGCCAGATCATGTGCTTTGCATCACAGAGTCAGCAATTTCTGGCCACGGTATGGACATATCTGTTCCTAAAGAGAAAGAGGTGTGCCTGGGATACTCACTATAGAATCACAGAATGGTTTGGATTGGAAAGGACTTTAAAGATCATCCAGTTCCAGCACCCCTGCCATGGGCAGAAACACCATCCACTAGGTTGCTAAAACCCCCATCCAACCTGGCCTTGAATACTACTCTGGGGAGCTGATCCCCTGCCAGATCATTCTGATCTCTTGTGGCTTAAATAAACCTGGAAGAACGTTTTCACAATTAAAAGCTGTGCTGTTAAAAATCCAGGAGCACTCACCTCCTGGTTTCTGAGCAGCCTGAGCTGTTGCTAGCTGATGTGAGGCTAAGCCTGCTGGTGTGTGGTCTGTGAACGCAGCCAAGGCTCTGGCCTGGCGCGTCTGGCTGCTCTGAGTTGCACCGGTGCGCGCGGAGCGGACCAAATCTGCCAGCAGAGCTGCAGTAAAGCTGGATCACACTGCTCTGTGCCAGAGATTCCAACAGCAGGAGGTTAGAGCAACAAGGAGAAACAGCTTCCTCTGAGTGTGTGTCCCCACCCGAAATACGACCACGAGTCAGTGGAGGTCCCTGAGCAGAGCTGCCCCGAGCTCTGGCTCCTGGAACGCGGACACAGCCGCCTTTGTCGGTGCGTCGTGGTGCTGCAGTTACAAGAGCATCCTCTGTTAAAAGGAGTAATTTCCTCTCTGTTTTGACTCCTGGGGCTCTTAAGAGTTAATGTCCTGGAATAAGATCAGTTCAAAAAAGAACTTGATTGATGAAGGGCTTGCACCTTTATGACCCAAAACCAAACCAGGATTTGGTCTTTGGTCAAATGCTACATTTGTTATGGGAGATATTTTGTTCTCAGGTTTGACCTAACTTTACTCTCCTCAGCTAACACAGCAGTTCTAAAGCACAGCAGTGTATCAGCAAGTTCTCAATTCCAAGGAACCTGAAAATAGGAGCTGGTATTGCAGTAAAATACCAGCATGAAATGTTCATTTTTTAAATACATGATCCAAGTCTTTTGTGTTCAATGTCAGAGGAAGATATACTAGTAGATGCAAAGCATAAACCCTAACAGACTGATATTAGCTAGAAAGCAGGCAAACCCCAACCCCCCAAACCAAAACCAAAACCCCACAAAAAGCAAGAAACAAGGTAACACAGAATTTCCATTGAGTTCAATGGAAAATCCTCACAATAAATCCATTTCCAGATTTCTTCCCTACTGCTGTTAAGAATAAGTGGTCTAAAAGACCAAACTCCCCAAAATCCAGTTGAGAAAAAGCCTATTAAACTAGGGTGGGGAGAACTGAAATCAATCTCCTCAATTAATCCTCTGTTTGGACTCCTTTTAAAGCTTTAGCACATGTTATTTTTCTTTAAAGGGGGATTTAGTACTTGGACAAATGTTCTCACTTATCAACAAAATGTAAAGTTACTTCTTTACTTTTTCCATAGCCTTTCCTGATTAATGAGAAAAGATATTTTTATTTTGAATAAAGGTCTATAACTTCCTGATGATTTTCATGCTTGAACTTGATCTCTGGTAAACTAGTATAAATCAGGAGCAACTTGGTTGGGAAGGGTGAAGTAAGATTAGCATAGGAGCAGAGCTGCACTCATAATAGTCATGCAGAGATCTCTCTCTTAAATTCCTGTAAAAGTATGCAAGCCAACAGCATGAATCAAGTATAATTAAGAGCAGAATTTAGCCCGAAAGGTTGCATGTAAGATGACACGCATTGCTGGGGCAGCAGGTTGTTGTCACACACGGAGAAGTTTTTACTTTCTTCCTGCACCACTGAGAAGATCCTTGAGTTGTGAAAAAACTCCTTTTATTCAGGAGTAAACATTGAAACCAGTGATGGAGCAGTCTGGCAAATGCACAGTACTACTGAGCAAGTAAATTTTGATTTATACTGCTGTTGCTTTTTGAACCTTTTCTTCAATACCAAACTCTTTCTTCAAGAAAAATAACATGAAGGACAAAGCAAAGAAAGTACATTAACTTTTGCAATGGTTTCATGTGTTTTCTTGCTACTTAAATGTAATATTTATCTAATAAACAGTATTTCAGTGTTAAACAGTAACTCTCTGTCCCATATTGAATGTCAGAGCGTCCTTCAGGAGTTGCTATGATGCCTTTGAAAGCAGTTTTTCTCTAATGAAAAGACATACTATGTCACTGGAACAGGGTCCCAGGGAAGGCTGCCCACCACTTTCTGCCTCTGGGTAATCTGGCCTCAAACACAACCCCGTGTCAATCTTTCTCGCTCGCTCACTTTCTCCATGCTCCAGAGTAAGCTAAGCAGTATCTTGGAAAGAACGTTTATCAAGACAATGCCACAGTCCAAAGTCAAGCCATTAGTTATTGCATGAATAGGTTTTAAAAAAATAAATGTTTTCCTACTGCTTTTCCTGTGGGGATAAAAATAGAAATTATTTTTTCAGGCTTTCAGTTCTTTACTACTGAAGGATGGTGCAATATTAATTTCTTTACTTCATGAGGGCTACTTGCTCACTTAAAACTCTGGGTGCATTTTGTGTATTTTTGAATTAATGCTGTACATGGTACCAACTACCACACCTCAAAGAGAACAACCCTGAAATAAAATGAAATTACTATTTTGTAACTGGGAAATTTAAAAACAAGCTTCTCTCCTAATTCTTAAACAGAGGAAATTAAATTCATACTTTCCAGTACGCTTAATCCTCAGCCATTTGACGTATTTGAACATTAGCCATTTGCACTTGTGTATAAAATGAGTGTGGCTTTCAGAAATGCACTGTTCCTGTAGACTGTTGATCCAGATTGACTGTCAAAAGCTATCTGAAGAATTTCAGCAGCTGACCTGCTTTATCATGGCCACCAGCTGCTAAAAGTTGTAGATGGTGATGAGAGCTTAGGTGATAGAGAAGAATACAGAGAGAAGTTAAAAGAGAGGAGGGCAGAGAAGCTCTGTGAGCTCAAGTCTTTGGCACTTGTTTCTTACTCACTAAAGAGAAGTTGTAGTTCAGTGGTACCTAGTAAGTTGTACCCTTACAGCTGAGTCATTCAGAGAGAACAGGGAAATGATAAGCTACAGTATTTCTTTCAAGCAGTATTTTATTTATTGAAATAAATTGTTATACAGTTCATGCCTTGTGTTAAACTGTTCATCATCCAGAAACAATAAGGATGAAGCTGATTAAAATGTGGTGATTCAGTCTGGGATTTGTCTCATAGGACTTTGGACATGTTTAAGGTGGCCAACAAACTTTCCACATAACTACTGAAGAAAAAGAAATAGAGTAAGATTTACCTGGCCTTAGCTGAATTGCCTGTTTCTTTCTAACAGTGAAGGGAACATAAAGGGTAACTTACTCAGATACAGTTAGATATGTTTCATTAGGTGAACCCTGTTCTGTTCTCTTTGATTTAACTTGGTTTAGGCAGGAAGAGAATAAAAGAGTTAACTTCTCTAGATTCCTCAACAGATTTAGATTTGAGGTACCCAAGTCCCTGTAGTTTGCAAAACTTGTATAAAAGGTCACCTTCCCTGCTCATAATGATTTTTATTACTAGAAAAAAAAATAACTTAGGGCAACAAAAGAATTTTTAAAAAGCAGCTGTTCCTTTCTTGCACTGCCTCACTGTTTTCCCAAGTTGCATTTTTTTTTTGGTCTTGAACAGGGCAAAAAAGGACATGAAAGTGAATTAAGACAATGAACAAGCACTTTGCTGGGCATACTGGAGATATGACTGAATGTTAACATCTATTTTCCATCACCACTGTTTCTCTTACTCCTTCATGTTCACTCCAAGCAAGGGGAATGCCATTGGCTTATTATCACAGTACTGAAATAAATCTCCTAATTTCTGTGATTGCAGCACTGCTCTTTTACATCATAAAATTCCTATAGAAATGTAGCCAAAATGGATAAACATTTTCTGGCGCAGTGATGGTGTTCTTGTATCTATTGTATGAAATCAAATAGCCCTGGAGATAAAGGTGGCCTGAGTTTTATTTTTGTTTTTATGTGGCTCAGAGGAGGTAACAGAGCATGGGAATGGGACAGAGAAATTCCTGAGATCTGAATTCCAATTGGATGCTGAGTCTGTGGCCTTGGGCTAGTCTGGCATTTCAGTACTTGAGCAACTGACACCCTATAAATACACAAATAATAGATAGGAACAACTTAGGTCTGGATTTCATCCTAGCCTCGGAAGACACGAGCCCAGGAGCTGCAGACAGTGCTCTCCTGGCAATCTGTCTTACAGACCATGAGCCACAGTACCGGGTGCTGCAGTCACTTTCCATCTTATTTCTAAAATGACTATAAAGCAAGGCTTGGATGTGGAACATCATCCCTCTGTGCACCTTTTATAATCTATAAAATGGGGCTGACGGGAATATTTTTCTTTTAGCTGTGCTTATTGACAAGACTGTCAAGATTTTAATTAATGACAGAATAATGATAAGTCACCATCTTTTTGAAAGTTGGCTGAACTCAGAAGTGTCAGTGTGCCAGTGACCAAAAAAGCAGCACATGCCAGATTGTGAAGCTCTTCCATTGGTGAACAGATACTCACACAAAGAGGTTACACTGAAGTCAGCAGAGGTTCACACAACTTTTGGCTATTGTGAGTAAGGAGACCAGAGTCTGGTCCTGCATTATTGCTGATGTTAGATCAATGTTAGCAATGAAATATGGTTAATCAGAACCAAAGAACTGTTATAATAAAAAAAAAAAAAAAGAAAAAAAGAGAAAGAACTATTTAATCACAGCTAAAATTTTGAAAGAAATGAAACAAGTGATACAGGGAAAAAAGGGATAACTTTACATACCTAGCAAACAACTGCAAGAGGTATAATTATATAGGAGGTTTTATAATATAAAAACTCTGACATTCTGCTGGAATTAATTGATGTAAAGCATCACTGTGGATTTTTCCCTCCCTCTCTTGCTGATGTTCGTAATTCAGATGAATGAAAGGAGCCTGATTGCTAATTAGGAAAAGTTCAATAGGTTCCATTTTCTGAGAGAGTTGTGCTTCCAGAAATTCTTTGCAGCCAGTTCCTCTTATCCCAGCTCTGATAAAAATTCCCAACAAAACTTAGCATTAACATGCTCAAGTTTAGGTCTTGTCTTTGTTACCTGTCTCTGCCTTTGGGGTCACTTAAGGTTGCCTGTAGCCCCAAATGAATGAATGATTTTTAAATAAGAAGTTTGTTTCTTTGAAGCTGCAATGAGAAAGAGAATATATACGGAATTGCAATACAATACACATAGCATAAAATCACCCAGCACATACTAAAAGTACCGTCTGTAAACTGCAAAGCTCAGGCTGAGACTTAAAGCTTACCCAGTCTGGGTGTGTCAGAGCTGAGAGGACTGATTTGGTGTTGTGCTGGTGTTGAGCCTTGTGCAGGAGGCTCAGCCTGGGAAAAGTCAGGAGCAGCTCATCGCAGCTCCTCCTTCCATGAGCAAATCGCCCGGTACACCAGGGAGTTTCATGGGATGACACCTCTGGATTTTCTTGTGCAGGTTTCCAGGGCAGCATGGGAGAGTGGCATCAGCTGCCCCAGCACAGGGCTGCACACTCTGGCTGGTTCTCTCCCTGTTCCACAGGAGCCGAGGTCTTCTCATCATCCATGCTGCAGACATATCGATTAATCCCCACACTCCCTGCTCCACTGGAAAAAAACCAAGCAAGACATGATACCATTTTTTCTTTCTGACTCCTCTCAAGCATATGTCTGTGTCTATTTTGTGTACATATTAAAGAGCAAGCCTAGCTGCTCTTTGCAGATCCATGCCCATAGTGATTATTGCTAACACAAATTTGCCCCTAGTCTTGGAGTCGCATTAGAAGATTACCATGACTCTATCTCACATAACAACAGAAAGCAATCATATT
Organism: Urocynchramus pylzowi; assembly: GCA_013397555.1. NCBI lineage: Eukaryota > Metazoa > Chordata > Aves > Passeriformes > Fringillidae > Urocynchramus > Urocynchramus pylzowi. The sequence goes on from VZRH01003515.1 coordinate 1,251,202, forward strand.
GTGGACTTAGGTCCACTCCAGGTTGCTCTCAAGGACCACTTCTAGTCAAGCACATCTCTGGAGCTTATAGATGTAAGTAGTTTTCCTCTGTAAGAAGCAGACACTGGAGGATGAGAAGCTCTGATCCCTGGGAAGCAAATCCAGGATATTTGTTTGCTGAAAGGACAACTGCTGGTTTGCCATGTTTGGTTTTTGGTGTCCTGCTGAGGCAATAAATGTTCAAGACTCCTGGCATTGTTATGTGCTGCTGTGGCTTGAAGTTACTGTATCAGTAGCCATGCAAGGCATCTGAAAAGGCTAACACAAAAGAGCTTTGCTTCCATCAGGAAAAATGATAAAAACTAGAAAGAATTAAAATCTGCTATTCTGCTGTCAAGTTTTCCAGAAACTGGTGAGGCAAAATACAGTGGCAAAATATACACAGGCTGCTAGCCCTGGGTGTGAGCAGGAGCTGGATCTGAGCACAGACCTTTGTGCTGCTCAGCCATGTGCATGGTGGTCCTGCTTCATCTGCACCAAGGCAGGGGGGCTTGCTGATGCTCCTGCATCTCTGACTGGCTGACACTGCAGCTGCTTCTTCAGGCATCAGGGGAAGCTTGTGACTCTTTTCACAGGTCAGTGATTGTTATTAAATGCATTTTGCCCTGCATGGTTCAGGAAATGTATGGATATTAATCACCTAAATATTGTCCAGTATATGCTGAGAAGGGGTTGTAGTCTGTAAGATATGCTAATTTAAGCCTTTCACATCCCATCAGCAATGTGTTTTCTTTGCAGGTCTCACTTAATGTAGTTCAGTTCAAAAAGTACTGTTTATTCAAATGGGCTTTACAGGAAAGAAAGGAAGTCCTGTCACTGTCCAAGCATGCACACATGAATAATCCATATTGTCCATGATCCATCTTTAGCTGCGAATGCTGCTAGGTAAAGGCCATTATTTGGATTTATACATTTCATGGATGTGGATGTAGTGCATGTGGGAATGATAGGTGCTATTGTAAGCAAAACTTGTGTTGTACTTGGTGCACTGCCTTGCAGTTCACCTGGAGTCTGCTGAGACCCTTGTTTAATATCCTGAGTCATTGAAATAGAAACAGTGTTGGGTATAGATTCCCACTGTGTGGATGAGGCCCTCTTCTGATTCTCAAGGCTTTTAGAAGGAATAACACATCAAGTAACCTGTACATCACTTGTCAAGAATTGGAGTAATGCTTCCCTCTGTGTTATGTATACAGGGACCGCTAAGCTTAGAATAAAGAGAGAAATGCAGTTATAGCTGACATGACTAATGTTAGAAAATTATTCTTGAGACTTTCCCTCACTAAAAATTATGAAAAACCCTCAGGCCCTTGAGACAAACACTTTGATGTAGCTTGGAAAATAACAGAAAAGCTGCTCTGAGTGCTGGGCAACCCACCAAAAGTTCATAAGTTAATAAGACTCAAGAAAGCATTACTGTAAGCAGCATTTCAGTTTTGGGCCTTAAATTAAGCATATATTTTCCATAATGAAAGAAATGCATGCCTGGGATTTAAAGAAAATGTGAAGAAGGTTGTGGGAATAGGGCACAGTAGGAAAAATTTCCCTATTATGCCTTGTGTTTCCCTGCATACTAACAACACCACAAACATCAGCAATAAAATACAAGATGCTAAATTTGTCTTTCAGCAGCTGTGGAAGGTGTTTAGTCTGGGCTTGTGATTTATGGTTATTCTGATGGACAATATGGACCACGGCCTGAGGGCATTGAGTAGTGGATGGTCCTTGGCACACTGAGGGCAAACAATACAGCTCAAGCCATGTATTTTTCCCCTCAAAAGCAGGGTGTTTTCCCCTCTGATCCCCATTAATAGCAATTATTCCTTGAGAACTTTCTCCTTCTCATGGAAAAATGGAGTTCATAGACTTAATCTTCTTTATTGTTGTTTATTTTGGGCTTTTGGATTACTCCATCATTGTAGTACTGAATCAATCACACTGTTTAGCGTGGACAGCCTCATAACATCCTGTGCAATGAGGGAAAATATTTTCTGAATAGGGAATCAGATGCAGGGAAAGAATTTGTAGTTAGATTGTTAGAAAAGAGTATCTAGAGCATCCTATTTTGAAATTGGATTGCTTTTCCTTGCACTGGTTCATCCTACATAGTAATGGAGAAGATAACAATCTATTTATCAACTCTATGGAAATCTTGCCAGAATTTCTAAAGATCTGTAGAGCATACTTCAGTATGTTCCTGATGATTTAATCTCTGCCTCAGCCAGACAAGCTTGTCAGCTAATTTACAAGAGAACTGCATTTGAGATTAAATATTTTTTATTGAATTGCCACTAAATCTTTGTTTTTCAGAATAATAACTTATGAGCTTTCTTCTCAATGAGTCAGTAGGTAATCATATCAAAGTGTGGAGGTTAAATTATTGTTACTGGCACAAAAAGAGACCTCTGTCCGAGCAGTGTAGGCATAAGATAACATTGATACTGAAAGTGAGTTTAGGTTCACCATCAAAGTATCATACTCTAGAAATCCATTTGCTGTTTCAAAATCAAGATTTGAGAAAATTTGTCTGTCTGAGAAAATGCTTGTGAATACATATATAGCTGTGTGTTTTTTAAAAGTTTGTGTCTTAACCCTGAAAAATGGCAATGAATGATTCATATTAGTGTAAATAAATCCTAGATCTACATAGTTTTGGGATAGAACGCTGCTATGATCTTGCAAGCTGCTTTATTACTTTTTAATTAATTTATTTTCTCAGCTACTTTATCAAATGCTGTTTCTAGCCTTGAAACAGGATAGGGGCTGGTGGAAGTTCACATTTATTTGACAGATCTACCTTTTGTGGCTTTCTAGATGACAAATTAGTCTGACTTCTGCAGTGCTCTGGCGACTGTAGTGATCCAAATATAGTTTCCTGAATTCACAGGACCTTGTTTTTCTTAATGCTCTTCTTTTTTTCAGTCTTTGAAGACATCTGTCTGTAATCTTTCCTACAGGTGTTCAGCTGCAGTCCCATCTGTAGAAAGACCACAGAAGGATTTGCCTTGAGCTGATCTACATCTTACCCATTCACAGTGTGCTAGAGAGCATCTTTAAGAAGTACACTGGCTGATATCTACACCTGATATTTGAATTGGTGTAAACAAGCTTTCAAAGGCGTCAGCAATGCTTTAAGATTCCAGCTCTCGGGGTGTTATTCTGGCTTTTTATACCACCAGGGACATCTCTAACATAAAAATGAAAAAGTATTTATGTTATGCAGCTGCTCAAAAGGAGTGGTGTAAAAAACAAGGGTGTGATACACATTTGCTTTTGTTTGATATTGGCCAATGTTTTGTCTTGCATCCCAGCCTTCTGACACGTGCAGCTATTCACGTGTGCATAGCACTATGGCTATGGCAGAGCTGCCTCCTCCTTCATTAAATTAATCCTGATGTTTATATCTGGCAAAGCTGGAAACCTCTTCCAAATTATATTGCATCATGTGTATTTCAGACTTCTTTTTCTTCACATTGTTCCAACATTATTTTCACAGTTCAATACTGAGCTGCAGAAGCAAGTAGAAGCTTGGTCTCCACACGTGTCTCAGTGTCTGCTGTCTGCAGCCCCAACAGGTGAGGAAAGCAAAGAGGGTTCTGTAGGAAATCTGTCATGGAAGTTTATGATTATTTTCCTATTTTTTTAGTACATGAAAAAATCTTGGTTATTAAACAGATACATTTTGTTTTAGTATTTCTAAAACTAAGAATCCTGCTAAATTTAAATGCTTCAGAGATGAAACATGCCTGTTAGTTTAACTACTATGAACTATTTTAGGTAAAGTTTTTGTTCTGAAGCATTTTCCAGTATTTGATCCAGTAAAGAAATTTTTTTGTAAAGAAACCTACATTTTAAAGCTCATCTGAAAAGTTATGTGGGTGTGCTCACTAAAAAAATAAATCTCCTTGAAAGTATTGATACGTGAAATCTGTTGCTTAAATATATTTATTTATGTTGATTCAAGATTTCCTAGGAATGGAAATGAAACATTTAAAAAATGGTAACTAAATCAAGACCAACATTTTGTCAGAAGTATGAATTTTTTGATCATAAAACAATAATAATGCATTTAAAGTTTACCCCTTGGGTAAACTTGGCTTTACCCCTTGGGGCCAATAAAACATTTGGCCTGTGGTCTATTGTGTGTCAAGGACAAACAGTTGAAAATGGTTGTCTCGGTCTGCTTGAGCCTGTTTCAGAATAAGAGTGTGAAATCTATGGCTCAGCTACTGGTTCTTTGAACAAAAGAGTAGAGAAAATATGCTTAAACTGAAGTGCTCAGCAGTTGTTATGGTGACACATTAAACTAGTCAATTCTGGCTTGGATCCAAAAAGTGTTAAAGATGTAAGGATGGTGAGCTCCCATTTTGGAGCACTTCAAATCAAGCTTTCTGTGATCTGTAGTGGAGAAAAAACCTTACTATGAGGATGGGAATCTTCACAGTAAAACACAATACAAAATCTATATTGAAGTCACTCATAGAGTAGGAAATGCCAAATTTAAGATGCTTGTGCAAACTTAGTTCCCTTCCTTTGCTGTGCTCTTTGTATGTTTTCCTTTACAGGATCACACTCACCTCATGTAGCAGTTATACAAAAATTGTTAAATGAGTAATTGAAGTGCTCCAAGGAAAGATTTCTCTTCCAGTACAGCAAGAATAGTGCAGGATGGGACCAAACAGTGCCTAAACAGCACAGACAGAGCAATCTCCCCTGCAGCCTTTTGGGGAGGTTTCTCTATAGCAGAGCTGCTGAGTGCATAGAGGCACCAGGAGCGCCTCTGTGACCATCAGATGTGAATGTATTTTTGCTAGCAATTTTTCAGTGTTAGCTGCATGAAACATGAGGTAGTGTTGCAGACTGGTGTTTTTATGAGAATACTGATACTGAGAGTATCAGTTGCAAGCCTGTGTGTGAGCATGTACGACATGGCTTGCTGGGAGCCAGGCTTGTCGCAGTGAGCAGTAGTTCCTGGAGTAAACTATCTCTGAAACTGCACCCATCTTTTGCCTTGGGGAGCATAATTTTTTCACTTGAAAAGTAAACCAACATATGAGCACCATGGTTAATCATGATTGTAAGTGATTTGAGGAATCCTCTGCAATCTTGTGAGACCAATTCTTATTTCTCATTTCTGGTGGTCAGTTTTAATGACTGCCCTGGTGAGTTGGATGTATCTCCTTTGACTGGAAAAATCTGTTATCTTAGAAAATGGACTTTTACACAACTGCAGTCACCTCTAAAAATGTGGTTGTTAAGAACAATGGTAAAATAACTGAGGAATAGTCACACCAAAAACTGTAAGCTGCTTGAGAGCAGCAGGAATCCTGTAAGTTGCTCCATATAACTTACAGGATGTAAGTTACATGTACCATTGTTTATGGTATGCTATGCCATAAACCTTTGGACCACATTAGTGTCTGATCCCATAGTATTACTTCACTAAGCATCATCCCTATGAAATTGCCATAGAAATAAGATAGTAGTGGCTCAGGAGGTGGTGGCAGTGGAGTGTCTTCTGCCATTACTTGGGCTGTAACCCCTGTGTGGATGAGCAGGGGATTTAAACACTTTTATAGGGCATCCTCATGGTAAAAGCATTTCCATGCAGCAAGTATATGAGTTAAAAAGTGTTAAAATATGAAGTGCAATGCAAAAGGAATCCTTGCAGCTCCCAAATACAGCACAGTCTACATGGGGAGAAAATGTATTAGGACTTCAGATCCTTAGGGAGTCAGTTCTGGTAATGCAAACCACACTTGGCTTTGGTTTTGTAATTCTGGCAGTTATAATTTAGATCCTAGAATATACTGGGCATCATTTCTGTCTAAAATAGAATATTTTGGGGCAAAAAGAGTGTGGTTACATGGTATGTCTGAAAGTTGAACTGCTGTCAAAGAAAGAGGGAGATTGAAAGAGCAGACGCCCCTGCAGCCGCATCCTTGACTTTGACGAATCACAGAATCACAGAATGAGCTGAGTTGGAAGGGACCCATAAGGATCATTGAGTCCAACTCCTGGCCCTTCCCAGCACCACTCCCAAAAATCACACCATGTGTCTTAGAGTTTTGTCCCAATGCTTCTTGGACTCTGTCAGGTTTGGTGCTGTAACTGCTTCCTTGGGGACCCAGGGCACTGCTGACTCATAATCAACTTTTCCTTGACCAGGACCCCCAGGCCCCTTTCCATGCCATTGTTTCTCAGCCTCTCATGCCCCAGTCTGTCCATACATCCGGGGCTGCCCTACTCCAGGTGCAGAATCTGGCACTTTCCCTTGTTGAACTTCATACCTTTGGTGATTGCCAAGCCCTCTCATTTGTTGGGGTCTTGCTAAACCCTTATGCCCAACCTGTGAGCCAGTTGCTCACCCATTACAGGATGTGTTTATTCAGCCATGTGCTACACATTTTGTCAGAAGGCTCTTGTGAGAGACAGTATCAAAAACTTTGCTGAAATCCAAGAAGATTACATCAGCTGGTTTCCCTTCATCAATTAGGTAGTTACCTTGTCATAAAATGAAATAAAGTTTGCTAAACTGGGCTTTCCTCTCATGAAGCTGTGGTGGTTCAAAACTGATAACTCTCCAGCCCAAACACATGTGATTTCTTCAGTTAGCTTCATCAAATCCTCTCTTTTGAGGTCATATTAAAACACCTGAGAATGTGGGCCCATGGCTGAGCAGAAATCAGTACTCTCCTCTGTTCATACAGGGCAGGAGAGAAAGAGAACGAACAAGGAACTTGAGTGTTGCTGTCTGCTGCAGCTCTCTGAGACCAAAGGGAAGGGACAGGACGTGGAAAGGGTCGCAGTAAAGCAAAGGGCTCAGCCTAAGATTCAGCATCTGGCAGAAAGCCCAAGTTTCAGATTTGTGAGAAACTGTCTGGGGGAGAGAAATATCTTTACACTAGATGTGAAACAGGAGGGCTGGAGGGAGGTTTGGAGAGGAGCCCAAGAATGAGCACAGCCTGCTGCAGTGAATTGCTCCGGTCAGGGCCTCCTTTTTTCCACATGAAACTATTTCTATTGTCATTAAGTCTTAAAAAGTCATTGTGTATCTGGATGTGCACGTGTGTATGCATGTGTTTGCAAAAGTGACATGTTTAGCTTCATGTGTGACAACATGCCTTTGGCAGATTGAATGTAAAAATTAACTTGTTCTGTGCTTTTCTTTTTTTCTTTCTTTTTTTTTTTTTTTTGGTTTTTTTTTGGTTTTTTTGTTTTTTTTTGTTTTAAGGAAGGATAAAACAAAACCAGATTGAGCTTTTACACTTAAAGCCCTAAGAAAATCATAAAAGTGAATTATGGGGTGAGAATTACTCTTTAAAGGAAAGCTTTACACCAGAGTAAACTTGAACATTATACATAAAATATTACATATAATATTTATGTGTATAAAATCTGCTGAACTGGTCATTTTCTGACTATTATATAAACTTCATGTGTTTGAGAAAGCAGACTTCCTTTCACAAAAAACAATTTGTTCTAGCTTCTAGCTTCTATTATATAGTAATAATCCCTGAGTATCAACACTTGATGCTATTGTCATAAGCTGTCTCCTCTGTGTGCTGTTTGGTTGAGTAATTTGTCTTTTGTAGATTGAGCATAAAGTGCATTGGTCTAGCAAGCTAAAAGCATGACGTAAATGAGGAGAAGGATAAAAACGAGGCTGGGGAAAGAGCACGTACTCCAAACAAAGGAAAAACAATTTTGGGGTGCAGAACTCTTCAAAACCACTCTATGTCCAAGTTCAGCTTGTTGAGGGAGTCTGGGTGTGGGCAGATACACAGATAGTAAGTTCCAAAACTTTGTGTTCTTGATATGAGGTGGAGCCCAGTGTTTAGAGACAGCCTTCAAGATACCTCAAAAAAGGAGGAGAGTCCCCAGAGAGGACAGCAAGCAGCAGCACAGAGCTGGTGACCAGAGAAGCACTGGGAAACCTCCCCCAGGAGAGGCCCCAGGACTGCCACCTGTGCCCCACCATCCCCTGCACTCTCCATCAGCCGTGGGGTGACACCCCCAGGGATGTCCCAGAGGAGTGGTGAGTGGCAGCCACGCACCTCAGTATGACCTCATGGAGCACAGGGACTCCTTGGAGTCAGTGGATTGACTTTCCAAAGTAACTGGGCTCACACAAGCACAAAATAAGCGAATGGACTTAAAGAGATAAATGTCCTCTACTGTCCCTACAAGGAAGAAATGACAGAGAATGAAAGAAAATGCAACAGTTATTAATGCTTTCACCCAATAATGCTTAGATGTGTTCAGATAACAAAATGACAAGGTCTTACAAAAGTCAGTGCAATGCAGAATAGACTACAAATGTTTTTATCTGGGACAAGTAGGCATTTATTAGCCTATCTATAGAAATGTTTGCTGGTTTTGCAGGTTTTCTAGTATTGATCTACTCCACAGCAGTCCATATGAGTTCTCTTCCTGAAATTCTTGTGAGTTCTCTCCTACAAATGACTTGTTCTTGCAGAAATTATTACAAAATTATCTAAAAAGCAGGTGAAGAACAGAGACTGTTCACAGAATTTTGATTGGTAGAACTGTTAAGTCTTTTCTTGCTTGAAGCTGGAATAGAAATGAAGCATTTCAGTGCCCTCAGAGAAATACAGCTTATGTGATCTTCTCTAATTACTGGCCAGGGAAAAGCTGTGGTTATGAAGCAATCACTGATCTGATCCCTTAGTAGCTTTTCCTAAGTCAAAATACTCTGTTTTCTTCTCGTTTGTTAAGTATTGCATTGTTTTAAACAGTTTCAGAATGTCCTTTCCACAACCAGCATCAACACTAGATTAACAGAATCAAGGTCTGTACCCTGGAATGACAGGAATAAAATAGATGAAACATTTAATTGAATTGCAGATGTTATGTCTAGGAGAGCAAAATACTCTGAAAGTAATTGAGTAGTTTGCCATCTACACTAAGCAGAGATTTTAAAAACAGAATACGTATGGACAATGTAATTATGCAGAATGCAAACATCTGTGTTGAATGTTTCCAGTGGTATTGAGGAATACACATTTTTCTTAGATTTTAGAACTTAGTGGTATCAGTGAAAATAAAATAAAATATCTAATTATGTTACTGAAGTCATCAGAAGAATGCAGAAGAAGCTCATTCTTCTTCCTGAGAGACATCTATAATAAATCATTAGTGGTATATTAAAAAATAGATTATAGTCATGGGAATGAGTGCTTTTCCTATTCAACAAAGGAATAAAAAAAGGAAGATATTGAATTATGATCTATATCAATCCAATTGTGTGCTTATTCAGTCAAAATAGGAAAACATCAAAATAGTCTGTATGATGTTCAGTTCCTTGAGCTTCACAGAATTTTAAACATTTGTTGGATAGAAAAAGAGAAGATAATTTTTTTTTTGAGTATTTGTAATATAGAAACTATAAAATAAATTTTCTAGTTTTCTAACACAAGCAGTTACTCTGAGCACTGAGAAGTGATGGTTGTGTGGAGTTAGAAATATATTATCAAATTTTAACTTCTCAGGTAGGAAGAAATATAGAGTAGTAGATGTTATATTAAACCATTCATCTTATCATTCATTTACATTTCAGCTTGCAGCACAGAAGTCTGAATAACTAAGAAGATTTTAATTAAATCAAAGGACAAAGCATGACAATTTAATGACCTGATATAAAACCTCATTTGTTTCCATTGGCCCCAGGAATTTTCTCGAAAGGAAAACAGTGTGAGTTAGATTTTCCAGTCTATGTGGGCTTGGGCGGCCTCTTCCCAGGAGACAAGACTTAGAATCAGGCTTTGTTCCCTATTGCCTTAATTCTGGATCAAATAGATACTGCAATTATAATAATTAGGCAATATCCCAAATTGATTTTTAAAGTTATCTTGTTTGATCGACAGTGGTAGAGCCTTGCTTAGGCAGTCACATTTTCCTTGAAAATCAATGTGGCAAGTCTTGGTCTTCTCTGGTTTTGAAAACAAAGCAAATGATTATTTATCCCCTCTTTCCTGTTCACAGTGAAACCATCTCTGTGATTTAATTCTAGCTTGGGCTGATAGCACACCAATCTTCTTGACACACTAAGAGGGAAAGGTATTTGGATCCCCGCTATGGCTTGGCAGGAGCCATTGATGCGGTGCCTGCACTTCGTCAGATGGCTCGGGAAATTCCACAGCCGATACTCAAAGCTCCACTTCAGGCCGGGATTTCCAATCCCTGATAAGCGGGAAGTTCGTGAGAAGTCAGCCACCCTGCATGTTCTGCATCTGGTGGCTGTGTCCAGGCTTTCATGCCCTGTTCTGGGGGTCAGAGCTCCGCTTAAATCCAGGCGTCATTACGACAGCGTGAGTGGTGAACTGGTGGACAATTTGACTACCTTTCTCTTATTGAAAAGGAGGTTGAGGCCCCTTACTAAATGTGGTGTAATAGCTGAAGCTGATGTAGAAAAATATTACTGAAATACTTGAATACATGGTTATGTATTGAAATTCACAATATGAAGACAATTTAGAAATAATTGCATAAAATTTATTGATTTTCTCTTCTCTTTAAAAAGTTAAAAAATGCAGAAAACACAGGTAGCTGGGAAACTCTTAAAGAAATATTTTATTTACTTAAGAAAAATTAATTACAAGTGAGGACCTTGTGAAGTTTTACTATATTTGAAATAGACCTGGAACCGCTACAATTATTGATTATCCTCTAAATGGGTTGATGATCCTCTAAACTTTTGCTTAAAATATTTATCTGAGGTTCCATCAGGAGAACGTAGGTTATGTTGTAGGAAAAAATTTTCAATTATCAGCATGTCCTAATGGTAAAGGAATAACTAGCTGGGTAAGTTTTAGACTCTCCTCTAATAAAAAACTTTAGAAAGTTTCACAAATTTTTCTCAGATGTCTTCTCTGTGTATTAGTTATTCAGCAAAGGAGAAAGTTGCATTCAGACCTTGTTTTCCTATGGCTTCAGGATTCTAAGGGAAAAGGCCAATATTATCCAGTAGTCTATAGTGGATGGACATAAACGTCATTTCTACTATTTAAATCTGTTTATATTTTATGAGTTTATTTCAGACATAAAGACAAGGGTTCAGATCCAATGATGTTGATTTGAAGAATATTGCTTTATTCTGTTATTTTATTGGCTTATTTAGACTCCACCATGTATTACTCTATTATTTTATTGGGTTATTCAGACTCTCACAATGAATCATTTTCTTAGCTTAAATAAGTCAATCCCATCTGGAGCTGGTCAGAATATTTTCAGTGAAGTGAAATATGTCACTTCATCAAAGCCAAAATGTTGTATCAACATATCAGTTTTGACAAACATTTCTTGAGAAAGTTTTTGCCTGGGGTTCCCTTGTCGCTTACAGCCAGAGGAGAAAGAACTTGAGCTGAAAAGATCAGGTTTTATATCCAGAAACATACATTTCATAACAATTTCCATTTGCAAAAATGTTTGAGGGGTTTATTTTCATTCCTCTGAATAGTGAAAACAAATTCTGAAACCTTGAAATTTAGAGCAAAAATGGAATCTGTGTCCTCTGAACAGCCTTAATTACATCTGAGCATACAAAATGCTGATTCAGTAGCTTATATTTAGAAGATTTAGGTATACCAAAAGGCAGAAAATCAGAAAACCATAAGAAATGTGGCTGTATATTGACAGCTGGCTTCCTTTTCATTGGAATAGCATTTATTTGCCAAGCAGCATGTAAACATCACTGAATCTGACTCTTGCCACAAAGATCTCCACAAAGCATGCATGATAACACACTCTATCTTTCACTCCAAGGTTTAGTAAAGAGCATAGCAAATTCTTCCTAAATTGTCTAGGAGACAGATTGGATCCTAAGTGTTTAGAGGAACACTCGAAATATGTTTTCTTTAGCTCATTAAAATTTGTGGAAACTTCAGTTATTTTGTCATGGTTAAAAATTTTTGATTGCTCCATGGGAAAAAGTCCAAAATTGCTTCTACCAGCTGGAACAGGACGCTCCAGTGCACTGATGAAGCTCCATAGCTGCTCGATTGCATGCTGGAAGAAAAGGACACCGTGTATGACCGCAGGAACGGGGCAGGTACAGCTGTGACATAAACTGCCCTTGTCTTCCCTGACCAATATTTTATAGACATATCTCTGTAATCCCTTCTTGGCCATTAGAAAATGATCTTGCAGTATATATATATTTTAATTAGTTATTATGAAACAGGGCAACACCTGTAGCTAGAACACATAGGATGGTACTTTCAAAATGAAGACAAAATATCGTAACAAAAATGGATACTGATGTTCTGCCATAAGCTTGTAAAAAAGAGGAGGTTAAAAAAGACTGTCTGAACTGAACCTTGAGAAAGATAATTGTCTTCAAACATGAAGGAGCCACACGTTAGTGGAGAAGGCTGAAGTCTGTCTTCCATTTCTCAGAAAAATGTTCATAGCAGTATTCGTGGTTGCGTGTGTACAGCAGTATATGTTGTACATGTACATGTACATCTCTCTACATGTACACACTGGTGTTACCCGGGGTAGGAGCTGCTCCAGGGAGGGCAGTGCTGAGGCTGAGACCCTCCTTGGCAAGGAGGAGCCCTACCAGAATAACACAACCACTGCACCTGCCCTGCCCTCTTCTCCACGGGTGGGTTATACAAGAAACTGCTGGGAGCAGCAGAACCAACATGTGAGGAGAGGCTGTTAAGGAAAAAATATTCAACAGAGATTGATTTCAGGAAAGGGAGCACTAATGCTGCACAAAGCCAGATGTGTGACCACATATACACATGTGAGATTGTTCCTCTTATTCTCTAAGAGTAGAGTAATCCTGTGTATCAGTAGAGCTCATACTGCCATACAGGCAGTAATTTTTCTGTAGGGAATTAGTTTAATCAGTTTACAGAAATATTAGAACGTAAACTGTGGTTTTTCGGTAACCATTTTTTCATGAAAATATTACTGAATGAATTCTCTGCAAAGAAGGAAAAAAATCCACAACTCTGATTTTTGTCCCCTTGCAGTTCACCTTTAACTCTGAAGGTCCATTTTTCTTAAGCTGTTTTTACAGCAGAATTTCAGATTTTAAGGAGTCTGGAAGACCCCAGAGATGTAGAGCTAATGGCACTATATTGTGATAAGACTTGAAAGTGAGAGCTGAAAAACAGAAAGGAGATCAGATTAAGGATTTTATTTCAGTTGGTACATGGATTAGTTTCAATGGATTTATGGCTGTTGTTTGCAATTACGGAGCCAACTGCACTGCCGCCTGTGACGGTGATTTAGTGGTACCTATTGCCAAACCACATCTCTGAGAGCTCTGGTAAGGCTTCAGAAGCCTTAATAAAGAGTGTGCACACTGTTGGCAGCCTCAGCCTAAAAGCCAGAGATAAACAGAATAGAAACCAATGTACAGCTTTATCTTCTGGCTCTGTAGAAACCAACAACCTTATACTGTGTTTTTGGCCTATCTTCTTAATATGTAGAAATAAGACCACAGCTGTTATTTTGTCTGAGACTTATAGATCTACTGCTGGGTGGGAGGATAATTCTTGTTTCTTACATATGCCACTGCATTTCTTCTGATTGCTTCTTTTTAAACTAAGTTGCTAAAAATACATTTATTTTCTGATTCAAAGCAACAGTGAACAATGTTCATGAAACACTCCCAAAGACGAAAAGAGATAAAATCTTGATGCAGCTGGCAGAATATACAAGATAAAGTATATTTGTTTTTTAAAAGGAATAATTAAGGAAAAGATCCTATTTGATAGAATAATTAAATAAAACCCTTTAATATAGGTGATAGTCAATGACTCAGTGAAAAAGGACACCTGAATTTTAAATATTAAGGATAACATCTATCTTTGCCTAGATCTGGACATTATTGGTGCTCTCCATAAATCATCCTCTTTTTAATTTAATATGAGCATCTGTAAGGTCCAGAGATAAATTAATTGCTGCCAGATTTAAATAATACGCTTGGTTTCAGGCATTTCCTGGGGATTAATGACAGGTTAGGGGAAGCCAAGGGCCTAAAGTTCAGCCAGAAACCATTAACCTCAGGTTATCATTAACCTCAGGAAACACCCTGTGTCTCAGCCATGTCTGTTCCTCCAGAATGGAAATGAAAAGAGCAATGCCATGTATTTCTTGCAGGGGTTAACGCCATTCCCGTTGGTACGTACAGAGAATTTTAACAGCCCATGTTCTGCCCGGTTAAATGACATGAAACAAAGGTGTGCGGCCACTTGGCTTATCATGGCTCCTCCAAAAGGAAGCGTTTCTTGCTCTAAATGATATGTTGCATGGATGACACTTTTGGGGGCAGCCAAAACATAAAAACCTGTAAGTCCATGGAAACCAAGGTGTGTGTTATCATGGGGTTGGTTGACACTTTGAGGTCAACACTTGGCTTGCAAACGCACCTTGGCTGGGTGTGAGGAGCACATCTTCTGGTCTCTTCATTGCTGTCCTCAGCTGTTGTACAGCAGAATTTGGGTACGGGGAAGCAAGCCTCACGTTTCTTAATTTAAGTAGTACAAAATTGTGTCTGGAGGAAAATTTCAAAGTTTCCAATTCAACTTATTAAGCGTCAAGTTTTGACCTACTTTCAGTTCACAGAAACCTCAGGAGACATAGTTTCTGGATACAGAAAATAAGAACAATATTTCTAAGAAAGTTATTTCACATTTTTCAGCCTGAAGGTTTCCAAGCATTTTATGAGCATTTATTAATTAACACCCACAACATTCCTGTGAGATATGTTTAGCCTAACTCTGTGCTAGTAATGACATCAGCGATGACACCAGAGGAAATCTGGGGAGGGAGGAAAAAAAATGGTACCACAAAGGGACTCTGAGAGGGCTCTGAGAATTCCCACTTCTGCCACATCTCTGCTGTGAACATGGGGCATACTATGGGCTCTGTATACACAGACAGGGGAATTGGGAGCTGATGCTAATGCTGTATGTAAGGGCTTGTGAAAGTATCATAGTTACACTATGAGTTACTGTTCTTATTAAAGAGAAGGGAGCAAGTTAATCTGAGCTGATTTCAAAGCACAGCTGGTGTGTGCCAGAGAGAAAGAAGAAACTTCTGGTGAGCCTGAGGTGGTTTTCAGATGTTGGTCCAATGAGTATTTAGGCTATGGGTCCGGTTCAGCTGGACTGTAGCAGCTACTTGCATGTGCAGTGGGCTTTGGATGCATCTTTTTAAACACCAAATTCACTTAATGTTAACCATGCACAAGTGGGTGTCTAGCTTGAGCTAGACATTTAGGCTTCCTCTATAGTTAATATGATGTCTTTCATAGTTTTAAAATGCGTCTAAATACTTCCTGACTCTAGAAGTGCCCAGCTTTTCACACCAATTCTAGTGTGGGACTCTGAAATATCATTTTTTTTAGTAATGCAGCATAGTTGGGGTGAATGTGAGAACAGGAGAAAGCCTGGATATTTTCAGTAAGGGGACAGAAAAATGTCCTGCTGTATGAGCACTGTTGGTTTGGGGACTGGACAAATAATCTATATTTACTCCCAAGCACATATACCCCAGTTTGCCTTAGGCAGCAAAAAGGCCACAAGCTCATGTTGGCTTCATGGAAGGAGATGATGGATGAGTGCAGAGAGATACATTGGGAACAACATTTGCAGCACATATTAATCTTACTGCAACTTGGTATGCTGACAGGGCTGCTCTTTGTTTTCTGGTCTGTTCATCTGGGTTTATTTCAATGTTCATTTTTTATGATAGTTTTACATGCACAAATCTGTAGTATTGTGCATAGCTAGACAGTCCTGTATCTGCTTTTCATTATTATGCAACTTCTCTAAATGTTACTAAAGTATTTTTTTAATATATAAATCTTTATCTAGTTTATGTTTTTGTAGCCTACATGTAACTTTTTATTTTTGCTCTTTGTCTCCTTATCTTCTTATTACCATATTTTATGTGCTTCTGTTGCCAGGCTTCTTTAATTCTGCTAGTGGCAAAACCCACTCCTCTAAACCTGTGACAGTTTTGCAGATAACTGCACCACACTTACAGATTTCAAGTGTTTAAGAGAAATGATACAGCTGTCTCTGAAAGCACATCAGGTCAAAATTGTGGCCAAACGTCAGCAGCATGACAGGAAAAAAGTGTTCCCTGGAAACTGGTAACTGGGGAATTTTCTAAGCTCCAAATATAGAGCACACAGCATGTTTCCAAAAGCTGGCAGAAAACAAGTTATTAAACTTAACTAAGTATCTCTCCTGCTTTTAGTCCACAGTTGTCTGCAAAGAAACAGCATTAGGCCAGCTGTATAATGCAACCTAATTCCACACAAAATACAATGGAGGGCTA
The DNA here is from genome assembly GCA_013397555.1 of Urocynchramus pylzowi. Taxonomy (NCBI): domain Eukaryota; kingdom Metazoa; phylum Chordata; class Aves; order Passeriformes; family Fringillidae; genus Urocynchramus; species Urocynchramus pylzowi. The sequence continues at coordinate 1,267,567 of VZRH01003515.1, forward strand.
TGGAGGATTTGAGTCTGACTTCCTTGTGGGCTGTCAGCATAAGATATCTTTGGTTTACTAAAGCTTGTAAATTATATGCCCTGTAGTTTTGGTTTTAGTAAATCTTGCTCTACCTGAGCTGTACTGAAAGGAAGGGGAAGAAATGCAGTGCTTTCTGCTTGTGTACAAGGAAGGGATGTGAGAACTCCTAGTTATATCAAATACCATCTCCTCCACCTGACCTTTAGTGCTATTGGAACTGCTCACTTGTGCAGTGCATCCTGTTTTACAGACCGCTCATGCAAGTCTTACAGGTACAGATACAGGTACAGATACAGGTGTTACCAACCCAAGGCAAATGTCCTCCTGTATTTCCCAGAGTGGATAATACAGTGCTGGTCTCTGAAGGTGAGAGGCTTCTTCCCAGCTTTTGGAATCCAGGCAAACCTCTACTGTGTAAGCAAGGTACAGAGACTAAGCAAGAAGGCACAAGAGCAGGGACAGTTAGCATTTTAATGGTGTTTGGCCATTTTTTTCCCAAGCCTCACACTTGGAGATGGAGTAATAACGGTGCAGTGACACCATCCCTCAGATGAAGTCACCAGCCCAGTCTGGTCCTGTACTTCTCCCTCTTTATTCTTCCTCACACAGAAGAATGCTGATACGCTTGACCTTTCAAAAACCCATGCTCTTGTGGACTGGGTCAAATAATTGCCTTTGGGCTGAAGGAGGGTCATGCCTGTGTGGATGGTGTGTCATGGAAAGGGTTGGAGGTCCTTCATTCCCAAAGCCATGGGAAAATAAATCCCTTCTTGAGCAAATGGAGAGCAGAGCTACATCTAAAGTAATATTTATATAGAAAATATAAACCATTCTATGAAGAGAAACACTTCCAAATGCAGCATCTGATTTTTAAATCAAAAAGTGGTTAAAAATTTGTGGTTACTTTTTTTGAGATAATGATTTGGGAATAAATAATACTATAATTTCTTTCTTATTTTAATTCCTTACACCTAAAATGTACAATTTATGTCTTCTTTGTATAGATGCATATATATTATATGCATGCAATATGCATTCCCTCTAAAATAACACTCCCAATCATTCTCAATTCCTACAACAGCAATGGCATACAGACACACAGCTAAATTAACATATTAGTGAATTTCAGAGATACTGATTCTCCAAAAGGGAAGATACATTGTCACTCATTTCTACCCAGGTCAAACAAGTTATATAAAACACCAAATATAGATTACAAAATGAACCAGATATAAGCAGCCTGGTATTCCAGGTTCATGCATCCTTATTTCAATTGTCTATAACTAAAAGCAAAAGGCTACACTATATCATTAAAAATAAATGCAGGTTATAATTGCTTAAAAGATTATAGCATAAAATTTGCATGACTGATGTGCTGCAAAATACAAGAGGGATTTGCTATACAGAATTTAATGTTGCTTGCTTGAAGGTGCAGCTTGCATTTAGGCATATCAGGAAACAAGATCATTTAATGGTTTATTCATTCTATTTAACAGAATATATCCACGGCCCATCATCCACACATTCACCTGCTGTCAGCTGCTGTTGAGCTCTGTAATGAACAGCTGTGGAAAGGGCAAAAAATGTACAACAACCTCTGGCTATTTGCATTTAAGATATTTAGTTCTGTGTGAGAAGAATGACATGTAATCAACTAGACACATGAGTAAAAATAGAAGACTCCAATTTTGCCTACTATTTTTCCCTTCCCTTAGACGTGGTTACAAAATTAATGAATAATTTGCATTTTGACTTTCAGAGCAACATGCAGTTTTTATAGGGCAAAAGGTTAGGTTCTGTCTGTCCTGTTTCCGAGGGGTAATTGGAGAAGGAAAGCTCTTCACAGTGTGCACCAGGGGAGCAGGGCCTGATCTGTACTGTCAGTACATAAAGTCTCATTAACAGGGTGGTAACAGTGGGCGATGCCCACACGGCAGGGGCAGCACCTTGATAAAGATGCAGATTGAAACAGCAGAGTAGCAACCACTGGAGCTGTACTGTGTTGGTAATGGTTTCTCCTGAACGAGGTGGGACACCTATTAAAATCTGCAGGAGGCATTGTGCAGTGACTATCAGAGCATCCCTGCTTGAAATGGGATTGCAGCTCTCTTACCTCTCTGGTGCATTCAGATTGTCTAAGCCATCCTTGAAAATGAGGGACTCATCCCCCTGAAGTCCTTGAGTGACTTCTCAGAGACTGAAAGTGCTCCAGGCTCCCCTGGATGCCACTGGGACCCAGAAGCCAAACCGGCCCCCATAGAAAGCAGGAAAACAGGAGACAGCAAGGGGTAGGATTCCTGCTGTAGGAAGCTGAACAATAAGTAGGTCTGTTCTCAGATAATATTCTCATAGAGGTTGCCAGGCATCCATCAATTGGAAAAATATGAGGGCTCATTTGATACCAATAGCTTTGTTTTCTGTTTTATCCACAAGTCAGAAAATTGTATTTTAAAGCTTATTTACTGGAAACAGCAGGAACATTTAGTTCTCCAGTCACAGTCAGTAAAATCTGGCCAAAGGAAATACATCCAAACTTTTCCAAATAATAAACAAAGGTTCTTTAGTTGTGTGCTTTTAAAGCTTGTTCTCAGCTTGAGAGTGGTATATAATAGATGGAAATAATGAAAAAGACACTAAGAAAGTGGTGTTCCATGAGCTAATTTGCAGGAGACTATATGACTTTGATAGTTGGAAAAAGAAAAAGATTACACTGGGAGCTTGTAAATATTAGGTCTAGCTCCTCAAATACAGTAAAAATGGTGACTAAATAATTCTAAGAATCTTTAATAAAGATATCAGCTACTACAGAGCATTTACGGCTTTGCTAAGTAGGAAAAGAACCTAGTAGTTAAAAGCACCATAAAAAAGGTGGAATAGTCATCTTTCTGCTGTCACTTACACCAAAATGGCTTCATTTATAAAAATTAAATTTATATACAAATGTGGAGTATAGAGAGAAAATCAACTATTTTGAAAAACAGTTGAAATAATTCTCTCATTAGTTGTTAAAACAGGTAACTCTGAGCATTCCGGTAAAGAGACTCTGCAAGCATGAGCAGAGCTGCATGGATTGGAAGGGTGATCTTCAGAATGAGTTGTCACACTTTTCCCAGCCTGTGATCTCTAAAGAGAAAAGTTGGAAAGCTTTTTGACATAGAGCAGGGTCTCTTTTCCTCTGTGGTGTGATGCTGAGTGGAACTGAGTCATAGTGAGTATCAGTCAGTAGCAGTGAGGCTGAGGAAAAAGTGCCAAGAGGGAAGGGGAACAGAAAGACATCCCACACAAGACATGAGTTCCTTCCTTTGGAGGCTCCCTGCACAGCATGAGAGTCCTGCAGTTGATCCCTGCATTCCCTGCCCATGCACTGACCATTGCACCCTGCTCGTTTCTGAAACATGGTGACAATCTGAAGTATTTATTCTGTCAGTGACTTCCTGAGCCAGGCACAGCAGCTCATTGGCACCTGTGTCCTCTGCCTCATTGCCCCACGCCCAAAGCACATGGTCCAAACTGTGGTTTTAGCATCTGGACATCCTCCTCCTGTCACATGAGCTGACAGACCAGACTTATCCTTCACCATGTGAGAGAATAAGGTGCTGCCTGGTATGTTAGAAAAAAGATCTATAGAAGGTTGTGTGAAAATAGTCTGAGGCTAATCTTAAGGAATATCTGAAGAATATCTGAGCCTGAGAATATCTCAGTGTGTCAGGATAAGAGAAAAAAAAAAGCACAGGCTAGACATTAACTATCTTATATGCAGGAAATAACCACAACTAAATCAAAAGATCCTTTTTAGTGTAAGTAAGATAACATGAGAAGATATGGATATAGAAGTGACTCACTCAGTAGTCCCATCAGATCAAACAATTTAAGCTTCAGATATTCCATAAGACTAGCCTCAGACTATTTCTGGCTGCAAAGATGGAAAAGCTAGAGAAATGGCTAAAACTGTTAAAATGTTAGCTTCCATAAACAGTTTGATATCCAAGTTTACAAAAAGTGCCTGCTAGCTTTGCTCCCAAACACAATGGCAACCCAGAGCACATAAGGGATTTAGGGGTTTTTGCACCACTCTGCTGTCCCTAGTACAGCCCCCAGGATCCAGGCCCACATTCACAGCCCTGGGCTCAGAGATGGAAGGAGGCAGAAATTAAATAGTGCTCAGCAATATGAACATTTGCACACTAAACCAGAAACAAACCTGGCCTGTCTCTCAGGCTGAGAAACCCACAAAATCAAAGAAAGAAACTCACATGGAAACTGGAACCACATTCCAGCCCCAATGGTTCCTTTAGATTATTTTCCTTTTAAGAGCACAAAGGTCGGGAAATCAGCCTAGATTCCAGCTGCTGCTCAAGATATCCATTTTCCTGGTTTCTTCAGCTCAGACAGTCAATGCTGCTTAAATATCCCTCTTTGAGAGTGCAACTGGCTTCTTGTCTGGGTTAGAAATTGGACATGAGCCGTGTGCCTTATCTCCAGCAAAGCCATTCTCCTCTCCGTGCCCCTGTGCTCAGGGCCTAGGCAGTTGTCAATCCCGAGGGGAGGAGGAACCCCGGCGCGTGCGGGCCCGCTGCACCCCGGTGCTCCCCTGTGGAGCCCCTCACACCCGCCCTTGTTTAAACATTTGTAGGCTGAGACGTCCTGTCGAGCCCCGTTCTGTGGGAGAACATATTTGTGAGACAAAGCAATGCTGTGGTCTACCAGGAGGTCTGTGACTCTCTCGGTGAATTATTCACTACTTTGCTGTGGTCTACATGCCAGGTCACCCGTGTTCACAGCGGAGAATGAAGCATTATTCATTATCAACCTTTGGTTTTTCTCTTCTAGGAGGTTGCTCCCCCACCCCTGTTGCCCTTTCAGGTTTTAACAAGACATTGCATTCTTTCAGACTTCCCCTGGGCAGCAGTTTTTTGCACTTGCAGAGGTACAGCAATAATAGAGGGAAAGCCAGAGCAGTTGTAAATTGTAGCAGTTAATGTCAAATTGATGGGGCAGTGATCAAATGAAGTTCATAACCACAGAATGCAACCTGGGGGTGGAATGCTGTTTCAAAGATTGCTAATGACAGGGTTATAAAATCATAAAATAGAAAGTTTTTTCCACTGTGAAAGTTTGAAAGAATTTATTTGGCTGACTGTGGGTATTAGCAGTGTTAGGGTCAGGCTTTTATATGACATTTAGCACAATTGCTAATCAATGAGGGGACTGACCAGTGCATTTTGAACTGACGGAACAACACCTGCACTGTGTTGCTATTCTTGGGCACCCTGAGTGCACCTTTAATGGTCTTTAGATCTTCTAGTCTGGTACTGTTTAATTAGAAACTGCTGATACAAAGGGAGAGTAACTGTTGGCTAAAAAGAGCAGTTTTGGGGTTTTCAAGTCTGCCTTTTAAGCATCAGCATTCAAGAAACCAAAGCAGTAGGGAATGCCACAACGTTAGCAGAAGGGAAAACATTTATAGCTCATCAAAGCTGGACAGTACACAGCTGTATCCCAGCTGCACTCTCCAACCACAGTGCTAGAAAAGTCTCAGAGAGGAAAAAAGAGGCAAGAACAGAAAAATATCATAAGATAAATGGGCATGGAAAATATTGAAGACATCCCAATGCAATTTACATATGGAAGTGAAAAATGAACAATGCAAAAGAGACATACACTTTTATAGATGGATCCTTCTGTATTTTCAGATTTATTTATTTACTTATTTATTTTTCTGATTTCTGCTTCATTATTGAGTCTAATCTGTCATGTGATTTATTATGCTTTCCTTACCCATTTGTGCATAGCTTAATCAAGAAAGAGCAAAGCCAGAAAAGATGCCTAGCTTGAAACTGGCCTGTTTTCTCCTCATGGCAGAATATGGAAAAGGGAAGAAGCCCACTTGTAAAAACTACATTTGGTAAGAGAGGCATTAACATTCTCAGATTCACAGATAACTTCCAACCTTGGCTTCCCTGCAAGAGTTGGCAGCCTTGGTCATTGAGATGTGTCACCCGAGCCCCTGTAAGTCCACACCTCACAGAAATGGGGCTGGTCTCTTTGCACAGTCACCGTGTTTGGCAAAGATGCAGGCTCAAAGCAATTTCTGGCATCATTCATTACATTCAGCTGTCCAGTTTCTGATGTGATGGAGGACCTTGCCAAACAGTAATTTTTTTTTGCTTCCACTTTTCCTGCTGCTTCCCTGTTTCCATTCAGAGGCCCTTCACAGCTGAGTTTCTGAAGCTGGACGACACCAGTAACTAGAACTTCTAGTACCTAGAAGATGGTAAGGTGCTTCTTCATCCTGAAGCTCCTTAATCACTTTCTTTCCTGATCCCAAAGGCATCAAAAGCATCTTTTTTCATTTAATCTTTTGTAGTTTGTGGCCCTTTGAATTGGACAACAATCATCTCACAAATTGCACCCTTCAGAAATGTAGCTTCCAGTGTTAAGATTCAGGTCTTTAAAGGTATTCAAGTATTGAAATATTTTCAAGTCCTTAAAGCATTTTAGGCAACTTCAGATGCTGTAGATGTACCCTTGTGGGCTTTGCATTGCCTAAGCATTACTCCTGATGGCTTGTCAGCTCCAGAAGGTTCCTGTGCAAATTCCACCAGACATTTGTTTTTTTAAGCTAGGTCTTCACATAAGGGAAGAAAAACCACATCCCCACTTTTCTCCATTAGTATATGGTATTGGACATCTGGCTTCTGTGTTGAGAACATAACACAGACATTCTGCTGTGGTCTACTTTGGTTGCTAGCAATCATTTACAATGCTTATTAAGAAACAGACCACTGTGAGTCAGCAAATAATCCAGGGCCAGGTGAAAGCAGCTGGATGGGAGTGAGCTATGTACCATCACTTGAAACAATATAACCAATGCTAAATTATTGGTCATTTGGCCAATTTTGTACTGTGGATGTACTGTGGAAATGGACTTGGGAGAACCACTGTGTTGAGAGACACAGAGATATGTAACCTGGTTGTGATTTTTGGGAATAGAAGGCAGCAGATTCCTTTAGCGCAGAATATTATCTTTCTGGTAAGCAATTTATGCCTTGGCAAAAATGCTTGAGATCTACAGTGCCAATGACAATAACAAGCAGCCTGTTGCACCTTTCCATAAAAACTGCTGCTGCTGGTGATGTTCTCACAATAGTGACCCCTAAAATAGATTAAAATGTTGATGGAAGAAGTAGCCTTCTGCTTGTAATTAATATTCCATTATTTATATTGCATTGAGGTGAATGAGTGTAGGTCACATAGCAAAGCTGTTGCTTTCGCAGCATTTGCAACATCAGAGAACTTATATTGGCTACCTGTCATTTTCTTTTAATGTTAATTATGCTAATGATTTTAATATGCTCAAAATGAAAGCTTAGATTTCTGGAGCAAGAATAAGGTGCTGATTTAGAAAGGAGAAGAATTGTATTGAAGTATATGAAATAACAGTAATTATTTTGAAGTATATGAAATAATAGTGTGGCATTATGAGCAACCCTGATAGAAATCCTAAGAAGCAAAGCAATTTCAAATGGAACATGCATTCCCTGGCTTACTGCAAAGTGAGATACTGGAGAAAGAATGTCCGAATTTTTGTATGTTTATTTTTCAAGAAAGGTCTTCAATTTAGTGTCGGCAGCAGACCTGCTGTTACTTAAATGCCGTGTTTTGTGAGTAATCTGGTAAGAATTTTATCAAATCATCCATCTCATGCTTTGTGAGCCCAGAAACCTGGAGCCTTGCGATCTACTAGTGAAAGCCATTTCCCAGAGAACATCCTACTTATTGCTGGTTGCCTGGTGACAGTACCAGAGGCAATGGGCACAAACTGAAACATGGGAAGTTTCCTCTGAACATCAGAAAACACTTTTTCACTGTGAAGGTGACTGAGCACTGGCACAGGTTGCCCAGGGATGTTGTGGAGCCTCCATCCTTGGACATATTCAAAAGCTATCTGGATATGATCCTGAGCAACCTGCTTTAGGTGTCCCTGCCTGTGCATGGGGGACTGGGCCAGATGACCCCAGAGATCCCTTATAGCCCCAACTATTCCATGATAATGGGATTCTGTCTTGTCCTTTAGGTTGGTTTTCAAGACCCCTTATTACCACAATGTCCATGCCAAGGTGCTGGCTGATGGGAGATGCTTACTGATGTTTCTCATCTTAAAAAAGCGTGTGCCCAAGTTGTAGTAAGCCAACTGCAACTGTCCTGTCATGTGACCTTCCTTTTTCCCTGTCCTCTGTCCCTTCCAAGACCTCTTTGCTTGCACCAGCTTGTCACTTTTTATTTTGAGATCCTAAAATATTCTGGAAAGGACCCATTTCTCAGATCATGTTTGTATAGCAGGTAGAACTGGATGCCTCTACTCTGAGCAGCTACTCTTAGAAGAGACAGTGCTGTTACTAAATGCCACCCTGCTGGGCATAGTCCTGAAACCAAACATCTTTGCTAATTAAATGCAGATCTTCAACTTTTTCACTTTTCCTCTTTTGCCAAAAAACCCACAAAAACCACCAAAACCCAAACAAACAAACAAACAAACAAACACGCCACAAAACCCACGTAACCTAGTCTTTTTGTAAAGGCATGTGACTCAGCTGTGCTAAATTAGGGGTCAGGTTTGTGCCTCCTAGTCATGTTACATCAGGAATCACAGGGACAAACACTGTTTTTTCAGGGCTTAGAGGCTATAGGAACACTCATGGAGTATAGCATGAGTAATGAAAGTAAAGCCATGTTAAAAAGCTCCCTCGTGTTATTACTTGGCAGTTCATTAAGATATACCTTGTTTACCTGCTGCAGCCTGCACACCAGATTTAGCTCTCTGCAGGAATCTGAAGGCAGTTAGTATGCAGAAGCTGTGAATTGCAATGAAAAACAAAACACTTCTGTTTCATGATTTTATGAAAAGCAAAGTAATTAAACAGTGACTGAGAGCCTGCTCATCCCTTCCAAATTTTTCCCCAGGCAGACAAAAGTGTGGCACAGAAAAGCAGAAAAACAGATCTGATGATCTTTACTTATTGACAGGCTGGGAAACACAGAACATTTCCCCTTCCGCTCTTTGGGCTTTCTGTGAAAGCTTATAATCTCCTTTGGCTTGTTAACCACTGCTGAGGCAGGCCAGAACTCATTTGCATTCTTGTGTTGCTCAGTGACCCTCCAGTGATGTCAGGTAAGAACACTGATTTTTAATTAAAATCTCAATTTTCAAGTACATTTCACAGTTAATACATGGTGAGAAATTCTGACCAACTACATTGTTTTGCTAAGCTGTGTGGGTTCAGCTGTCTTCTTAATCACCTCTAAAGCCAAAAGTCACAACTTCATTCCTGAGAAATGTGACTTCACAGGACAATGAGTATGTGAATGGCTGATCTGCCACGTGCACCAGAAGCTCCTCATTTGAAGGAAACATCGAGTGTGAGAACAGCAAAACATCCTGTGTTTAAGATTTAAAGCCCACGATCGCCGTGTGAAATGGTACCCAGAAAGTTGCTGTGTAGCCTACAATAAATTGCTGGTTAATGTGCTCCCATGTTATTTGTTTTACTCATTCTGGTTTTCTAGGCCTTTAGGAGCCCATCACAATAGGCACACATGAGATCCATTAGTGACTTTATCATTGGTCTCTGGTCTCAAGATCTAGGAAAGCATTATTCACCTTGTTATACCAAGGGCCATGAGGTGCCAGCACCAAGATCTCTAGCTGGTATAACCAGTCCACTGGAGCAGAGAAACCTACAGAGCTGCAAGAATTTACATTTGCACACCCAGGGAGTAAACAACTCACCTGAGGCTGTGCAGAAGTTCTGTGGCCCAGATGGGAACTGAATTCAAGTCTGAATCTCCGGCTCAGATTGCCTTCCTCACCTGCCAGGGCAGTGCCTGCAAATACTATTAAATATTTGTTTTGCCCATTCACAAGCCATTGCACTCTCAGTAAGGATGGCTGGCTGCACACTCCAGCTCCAGCTGGCCCTTCAGGAGCAGGCACAATGAATGAGGATGTTTCCGGCTCAACAACCATTCTTCCATCCTTTTTGACTGTTGTAGTTGACTGCTCCCCCAGACAAGGCTTTTCAACATTTTCACTGAATCAAAAAAAGCAGCAGTTCTGGACTGCTTGCAACATTTAATTCACCTTGAACAATTTGGTTCCACTTTGAGACTTTGTAAAAATAACCCAGGGGCCATATTCACAAGAGGAGTGAGGTAATCCAGAGAAGCTGGTATTAAAGCTGTTCCTTCCTCCCGTGCCCTAGATCCCAGTCCAGGCTGGACATTCACATCATATGTGGGAAAGCTTGGATCCAATTCCCTTTTTGTCTGGTCAACAGCAGGAATTTTAACCTCAGGCTGACCCACTCAGAAAATACCACAAGTGCTAAGCTGCAGTGTGTGCTGAGGCAGGGGTCTCATAGCTTTTCTCTTATGCCTGGACCACTTAACAAAGAAAACTTAAGTACTCACTGGATAAAAAAATAGTATACATCTCTCTAAGTTGATGTCCCCATTTGACAAGGGGAACTTCAGATTTTTGGTTGCTGCTTCAGTGGGTGTTTGTTTATGAATATGAGGGGAAGTATTTCAACAAGAGAGAATAAATCACCCACATTACCCACCACCCAGCCCCCAGTGCCAAGGAGCTCTCCTGGGAAGCAGTGCACTTAGTTTCTGACCTGGTGATTGTCCTACCTACTGGGAAATACAGTTTGGAGTGAGAGTGGGGAAAGGGACCACTGGCTTATCTCTGAAATTTATGCTCTAGGAATTCAAATCAGAGTTCTCAAAAAAATTTTTGGGACAGACTAACTATTCAGCAACAAAAGCCATCATCCACCTCCACCTATACCACTGCTTGTAAAGTAGAAGGCTGACAGAAATGTCCACCAGAATGTAACACTCTGAACTATCTCTTTTCCTGTGTCCAGCCAGGGAAAAAAAAAAAAAACTAAGAAAACATCCCCCAGACTTGCAAGGTGTGGGTGACCAGGAAGGTAATTGTCAAATGTTGAAGGCTATATTTTCCATTTCACCCCCCTCACCTGCCCTTCTCTGCCAGGGGACTCAGAAAAATGAGGTTTCTAGATCATAATCTGCAGAGAATTACTTATAAACCCCTTGGATAGATTTCAGTTTTTAACATTTTACGGAACCAACTGTTATTCTTCTGAACAAAGAAGCAAAAAAAAAAATCAAAAGCTTTCAACTAGGTCATGCTAGTATTATCATGAGTGAGTGTGAGCGGTATCATTTCACACATACTGCATCTCTCAATTAAGGAAAATGCCAGACTTCTGTTAGCAAGACAGCTGGTGGTACTCAGTGACTAAATATAGTACTGTCATCACCTAGGAGCACAGCCAGGACATTTTAATGGTTGGGACAACTGATATTTCAGTTTAGCCAAAACAATTTTAAATCATGCACTATTATTTTCAATAACCAGTGGACAAAATCAGTGAATGAATGTATCTGTAATATATTTTAACAATTTTATTTATTAGGTCAATTTTTAACCAATATTCAGCTGATCTTAAAAGAAATTCCACATATTGTGTATATTTGAGATAGAAAAAAATCAGCTAAGTAAATACAGCTGGCATTCAGCTGATTCTCTGATTCTCTATATGTTGGATAGACTAAACTCCCTTAGACAGTCATTTTATTTTGGGTACAGTCCCTTGATCAGTGGGGCTTGGATCCTCTAGAGAATGATTATTAGGGATAATTCCATTGCAAAGGAGATGCAAAGCACAAATAAATATCTGTAGCTCATCTTAAATGAAGCCTGATCCAGTTCACTCCATATTGGATGAAAACAATTTAATCTGCAGATACAGCTGGAATAGGTTCTAAATTATGTCAGTTCTCAGAAAATTTACTTTCTGAAAAAAACCTTCCAGGCTGAGGGGCAAAGTCTTCTGGGTTCTCACCTCTCCATCAATATCCCAGGCATTTTGCATTTTTGTGTTAGCATTCTTTGTGAATGCTGTGGAACAAGCCAAAAGAGCACACACAATTGGGTATTGCGAATGGAAACAGCTTTCTGCACATCATGCTATTGTACCTTTAAGGTCCACGAGCCTGAGCCTGCCAGGTTTACAAACATGGGCTGTGCTCATGTGTAGCTGAGGCACAGAAATGAAGTGTCTGTTTCTTTCCTGTTTCCAAAAAATACTGAGTTTAGGCCTGGTTTAGCTGTGACTGAATAGGTATTTCAAAATGTTTATTAACAGTTTTATTGCTTTATTTCTGCTGCCAGCTCTAAACAATAGGGGCCAGGAACACCAGCTTTGTTTGTACTTGTATTAATACGTGGTTGCCTGTGGAATAAACTCAGAGGTATCCTCTGCAGCCAGTGGATTAGAGAATGACTTTTTAGTCCTGCTACATGTTGAATGTGAGCTGGAAAATGACAATGCTAGAGAGCTATCTCAAAATGAAGATAGTCAGGAGGAGGTTTTCCCGTGTGAAAACCTCCCTGATTACATCTGTGCTACCAGTGGAGTTGCCTGGAACAGTTTTTTCCAGCACCTATCCTCTTTTAGAACCTTCCTTAGCCAAAGCAATGAAGAGCGTTTTAATATTGATTTGAAATTTTTTTTTTTTTGTACAATGTCTTGGTTTTGGCTGAGATAAAATTAATTTTCTTCTTAGTAGCTGGTACAATGCTTTGTTTTGGATTCATTATGAGAATAATGTTGATAACTCAGTGATGTTTTAATTGTTGTGAACCAGTGCTTACCTTGAGTCAAGGACTTTCCAGTTGCCCATGCTCTGCTAGGGAGGAACTGCACAAGAGCTGGGAGGGGGCATGGCCAGGACAGCGGATCTGATCTGGCCAAAGGGGTATTCCATGCCACAGAATGGCATTTTCAGTTTATAAACTGGGGAGAGCTGGCTGGAAGGGGCCAATTGCTACTTGGTGATATGACAGGCCTCAGTTAATGAGTGGTGAGTAGTTGGATTGTGCATGACTTGTTTTTCTTGGGGTTTAGCTCTCTCTCCCTTTTATTACAATTATTATTACTACTTCCATTATTGGTATTATATTATTTTACTTTGTTTGAATGATTAAACTGCTTCTATTTCAACACTTGTGTTTTATATTTTTCCTCCTGTGATTTTCCTCCCTATTCCACCAGGGGTGCAGGAGGGCCGAGCAAGTGGCTGCCTTGAACTGAGTTGCCGTCTGGGGTGAAACCATGACAGATAAAAGACAATGGGATTGAAGCTAGAGAGAGAGAAAAAAAAAAGGTTTAATGCACTGATTTATATGTGCAAGCTTTTTGTGCTATCCATGCAGTCTAACCAATATGTGCAGCAGCAGTGCAAATTTCTGTCTTGGACTCCTGGCCAAGTTTTCCTCCAGTTTCCCTGCAGCCTTGACCCTCACAGGGCTGTTTTGCATTGGACCCACAGCTGGGTGAAGACTCACACTGGCAGGACCACCAACAGGCAATGGCAGAGCTGATGTCTTGTTTCAGTCACTCCTTCCTTCAGATGCTAACTAAGAGCTGGTGCATATCTAGCCACAGACTGCAGCAAACAGAGGCGTGTGCGTGCTTTGTTCTGTCACTGCCTCTCACCATGTTGTTTGCATCCAGCCAGGAGGGCTCAGCTGAATGTGGAATAAACTCGTGTTTTCCTGAAGGTGACAAGAACTTCTGCTGGTAGCCATCAGCACATCTCCCCCCCCTTGGGCCCTGAGGGAAACCACAGCTGTGTCGAGTGCTGTAAGGGAAACAGTTCTCCTCGGTGATCTCTGCCGAGAGTTTTTCTCTCACAAGGCTGTGCAGTGATAGGGCAAGAGGGAAGAGCTTTAAGCTGAAAGATGGGAGGTTTAGGTTAGATACTAGGGAAAAATTATTAACTCAGAGGGTAGTGAGGCACTGGAATGGGCTGCCCAGAGAAGCTGTGGATGAAATGTTGCAGGCTAGGTTGGATGTGGCTTCGAGCAAGGCAATCTAGTGAAAGGTGTCCCTGTGGGGGCTTAGGAACTAGATGATCTTTAAGGTCTGTTCAAACCCAAACCATTCTATTATTCTGTGATTCTAGGATCACTGGAAAAGTAATAATAATCTGGAGGAAACTGTGTTTTCTGCCATCCCAGTGCTGTTGTGCTGGTATGAGGGGAGTGCTAGAGTGCTGAACTGTACATGCAGCTTCTGACACCTGTGAAGCTCACCAAAGAGAGAGCCAAAGACCTTGCCTTCTTCTTCCCTCTCTTGCCATTACAGCTGAAGAGGGTCTGGAAGATTTAATATTAGTGGAAAGCAAGTTTTGATTTTGAATTATTCTCTTGCTTGAATAGAAGACATCTATAGATAGGCAGACATTAAAACAAGGACGATAAACATATCCTTCTATAGAAAAGCATTTTTCCCCCACTCATTCATTCTTTGTTCATGGACAGTGGTTTTTTTATTTATTTTTTAATCTATTAAAGCAATCTTTAATAGATCCATGTCTGTAGCAAAACCAGTACTGTCTGTGAATGATGTAATAACCATGATCACAACCAATAAATCTATCCTTTGAGAGATGCTGCTAGCTTTATTACTGCTGGTAGCCTTTGTTTTTAACCTTACTTTACTTTTAACCTGATAACTTTACAGCTTTAGTCAGCAAATTATGATAGCCTTTCTCTTTTAATATAAATGTTTTCATTTCTACTATGCTAAATTTGTTGTTTTAAAAAACTTTTTTTTGAACACCACAGGAAGGCATAATTAGGAAACATTAATTTGTGCTTGAAAAGTATATTTAAATTTTTTTTTTCTTTGAAATGAACACATACTGTGACCTAGTTTTTATAAACAAAGAAAGAAATAAATGCCAGATCTGAAAAAGTAGATTTAGCTAGATAGTATTCTACTTTTTAATTATTTTTCAAATGTAAGAGGTGATTTCACCTATTTACATATTGCTAGAGGCTAAGGGGAGAAAAAAGCATTCATCCTGAGTTGAGTTCAGAGAGTATGCGTTGCCAAAAATGAAGCCAAACATATTAATATACAGGCTTTCTCAAAGTCTCAGAAGCATCAGGAATCCATTTGAAAGAAGAGGAGCTGGTCTGGTTTGTCAGTCTGGCAAGTACCAGTGGAAAAATCCATCATCTACCAACAAATACATGCTTGCACAGTCAGTCCTACAGCCATGAAGGGTCTGCAGAGCAGCTCCACTCCCAGGAGCTGAACCCCTGTTAGTGCCTGAGGCCCTGTTGGCTCTGCTTGGGAGGAAGGCAGACACAGGAATGCAGAGGTGAAATATCCTGCAAAGATGATTTTTCTACATAATATTAAATTTGCTTAGTATAAAATTTTACAGGCATATCCTGGACCACCCAAAAGTTGTAGCGATTAATCCAGAGGTCTACTCTGTCCTTTATGGGATTACTTTTAAAAGTTCATTCATTGTGATATACTTCAGATTGTTAAACACAGCCACATGGAGCGTGTTTGTAAAATACACGTGTTGTCTAAAATGTACATGAAATTTAAAGGTTCTCTTGTTACCATACAGCTCCAGACATAAACTCATTTTTTTCATTAATTCAACAGTTAGATGAAGAAACCTTTCCAAAACTGAAAAGAGAGAATGATTAATTAAAGAACCTGAGACTTAAATGCAGACTTGTTCTTAATTTACCAGACTGTAAAACTCTTACCTTAGTGGGTACACAAACAGGCATACGTTCACAACTGATTTTTAGGCAGATAACTGAATAACTCTTGTAGCTATGGCCTCTTTGGAATACCAGGGAAAGCACTCCATCAAATGGACATAATTTATTTCACAGGGAGGGGGAAAAGCTTTGGTGAATTTTCCAAGAAAAATTACAAGGCTTACGTGAATACATTCACCTAGCAGCTATGCTGGCGTGAATCGATCTGTAAACCCACATGTGTAAGACAGCCATGAGCAGTAAAAGTAACAACTCTGAGCTATTAAGATGTCTAAGTATGTCTTTACATAAGAGCCTTAAAGGGCTGCACAGGGAGTCATTATAGTGTATTATGTCAGGACCTTACTTACTCAACACGTAGAAGTCGACACTGACACTGTCAGCTGTGATGTAAAATGCTTGGAGGCTCGTTTCACAGGACAAGCATTTCCAGAGAGTTCAGCACCCACCAGTTCCCATGTAGGCAGCTAAATGAGGTGATGAAATTTTAAATGCTCTCAGTTTTCGTGGGAGCTGAAGTCTTTTGAAAAATCCAGCTTTCCCTGGGGTAGCTGCACCATGTGCTTTGAGCTCCTGGAGGGGTGATGAGAGGGACCAAGTCAAGTACTGGTGTCCTGAGAAGGTGGCTGCTGAGAGACAGTCTTCTGAACCCCCATGGAATGTCTAAAGCCTGCTAAAGGAACATCTCTACTTCATCTGTGACATCTATGCCATAGCTCAGAGTTAAGGAGATTAATTAAAAAAACCCCAACAAACTAAGAATTGTCTGCTCTGGAAATGTCCTCTCTCAGATCACAAGATAACACTATATTAACTGTGTGAACATGGTATCTGACGCAGCAGACTATTATCCTGAATTTTCTTATTCATTTCAAACATCATATTCCAGTGCACATGAAAGCCAGCATAATTCACAGAATGCCTTTATACCCTAGTAATTTTATTTTAAAAAGATGCAAACAAAACAATGTGTTAGATTGCATTCTGAAACTGTTGTTCAGATGTTTTATGCTATTGCTTCAGCAATAAAACAAACATTAAAGTCCTGAGGCCAGACTGAGTCTAGCTATTTTCGGCACCTCTGTCAGGCTGGAGTGGAGCTGAGGCACCTGGCTGCTGGGAGCCCTTCAGAAAGCCTGTCCCACACTGCTGCTGGCTGGCCCCTCGCTCTGGGCCCGCCGGTCCCTTCAGGGGCACAAATATCCTTCTTGCTGAAGGAGGTCGGCTTTGTTCATGTTGTTAGAGTGGAACACAGAAGGAAAAGCCATCAAGGGCTGTCAGACACAAAGACAGCAGCAATTCCATCACAAGGTGGGGCAGGACCAGGGGAAACATGGCTTTATGGTTTGCCCTCTTCTCCAAATCCTCCTCAGGCAGCGGCTGATGGCCACTGCCTTGCTGCTGAAGGCAGGACAGCAGGTTTGGCAGGCCAACTGCCTCTCCATGAGTGAGCTGTCTGGCTTCTCACACCATGACCCAGATTGAGCAGAGAGGGTCCCTAAATGTCACCTAACTCCCTGGAGAGGCCAGTCTGCCAGGCCTGCCTGAAGCCGCTTCTCACTGCTTGCGTTTTTGGTGGCATGGTGCCTCCATGCTCAGCAGTGCCGTGGGCTTTCCAAGACAAGGGTGTGACTTTGCCCTCTCATCTCCAGCTGACCCTCCCAGAGCTCAGCAGAGTCTCCTGGTCAGCTGTTTCAGACTTAATTAAGCTTGTATTTTCTCCTGGTCAAGTACTTCACCTATTCACTTGTTTTCTCATCATAAGCTATGGTGACGAGAGTTCCTCCCCCACTGTGCACAGGTAGCTACCTATTGCCTGGAGTAAACGCTGAATTTTAAGTCCCAAGTGCACACCAAAAAAAAAAAATTGTATGTAGTCTTGACCTGATTGCATAAGCTACAGAGGAAACATCATTATATCTCGCTTTCCTGCTGCCTGGATCCAGGTAGTTCTGTGCACAGCATGGGAATGCTAAATTGCTCTTTGGATCTAATGCATAACAAAGTCCCAGTGACATCCTTGGTTTTGTTTCTTTTTATCATCTCTATTTTGTACTTTGCAACCTCTTGCAAAGTGGTCTTTGCAAAGTGCTCTTTTTCTGCAGTTACAGAGGCATTTTTAGTAGAATGATACTCTGTCTGATTGATTTGACTAATAGATGTGTGCTCTCATGCATCTTTCTCCTGTCTAATAGGAGATAAAGATGAGATAGTTTTTCAGTGTGGTACATTAGGATAACAACCCATTCCAAAATTATTCCATATTCCATGCAAAAAGCTGTGGAAATGTTTAACCCCCTGCAATTTAACTGTAAGTTACTCTGAGAGAAATGGATTTTCTGTAGGCAAAATAGAGTGAAACACAGGAATGATGACTAGGAAAAAGAATAATTAAAAAGACCAAGTATTTTATTCCTTCTCAAGCTCTTTCATCTTAACTGACATTCTAAAAAATGGCCCATCTTAAGACTATGATTTATTACCTTAAAAGTTTTAAGACTTGCCTTTTTTTTTAAGCTTTGTCAGTTTTTAAATTTCCATGAGATTTTGTTTTGAGTCCTTTGAGAATTAATAAGCAAAAGGTTGCAGTTGCAGACAGAGACACATTTTTCACGCTTCCCTCCCTCCCAGTGACTTGTTTTCCATGTTCAGCCTCTGCAGAATGAAAGGAGAAAAAAAAACTGCAGCCAGCAATGTCAGTTCATGTTATTGTTCTGTACAGAGAAATGCCTTAGACAACATTTATATGAAGCTTCATAGAGTGTAATAAAAACCCCAATTGAATCTCTTATGACTTCCTTACTTTACTTGGTTATTTTCCCAAGTTCAGACAAAAGGCTGAGATTCATCTGACTTATGCTGAAGTACATGAAACTTAAATTTCTCACTAAGCTATTTGCTTAAGTTTCCCCCACAGTCCCATCTCCCCATAGATGGAGGTAAATAATCCAGATAGTGTTCTGTCCCTTTCTGGGGCTGCTGGGCTGTCTTGCACTGTGGAAGGGCCATCTCTGTTTGCCTACAAAGGACCACCCAGCTGACCTGCCTAACTGGTGTCTATATTTTGAATGGCTAAAGTTTGGTCTGATTCATTCTCCTGTAAGTTTATCTTTCCATTTAGGAAAGCTCAGGGTGCAGGGTACCTAAAAAGACTGCAATGTTGGTCACAAAAGCATCCCCTCCCTTACAAATTTCCAAGGACATGAACATTCTGGTATTTCCTATCCCTGACATGATTTATATATATATATATATATAT
Source organism: Urocynchramus pylzowi (assembly GCA_013397555.1). Taxonomy (NCBI): domain Eukaryota; kingdom Metazoa; phylum Chordata; class Aves; order Passeriformes; family Fringillidae; genus Urocynchramus; species Urocynchramus pylzowi. The sequence goes on from VZRH01003515.1 coordinate 1,286,538, forward strand.
ATAGGTCTCATCAAACAGAAAAAATGAAAAAATAGAGAAAAAAAATTTTGACTAAAAAATCATGAAAGAATTGAGCTGGTCACTGGTCTGTGATTCACGAAGTCTGTCTCTATAAAAATGAGTTTAAATGAATTTCCTGGTATGAATAAATCCCCAAAGTCTCATGAATTTTAGTATGAATGTTTCTGAATGCCTTAAAATTCATATGGGAAATGAATTAATCATTCTTCCTTATTTTCTTGTTGACAAAGTCTTCCTTCTCATCCAATCAAAGTGAGGGCTACACACTGGGTTACTAGCTGTGCTCAGTGAATGCTGAGTAGCACCCATCAGCTGAGAGTTTGTCACTGAAAATATTTGCTGGAACCTTCAGTATGTAGAATGCATTAGAATGAAATCAGAATTTATTTGCAAGCAATTCAGTGACTGCAGAAGTGTCTGCATTTATGAGTGGTTTAACAGTCTGCACACACATTCATGGTGTATACTCGGCACAGCTGTCATTTAATTAAAAAAGGAAATATGAATTAACTATATAGATTTGAGCAAGCCACGTGGACTTTGGTAAGGTAGTAGCAGACATGACAGCCCTCTGCACATTGTTCAAGCATGTAACTTATCTGAGGAATGTGGATGAACTCTGACATTATTGTTACTGCTTCTAATATGACCATATTCTGTAGTCCTTACAAATACACACTCTGTATTAAAGCTCAAGAAAACTTCATGTATGTTTATGTTGGTATAGGACAGGCTAAAGCACAGAAGAAGAGACTCATATGTATACTTTTGTGTTCATGCATATTAATGAATATATATGCAGGACAGTACAGTATGTGCATTATATATATTCCAGTATAGTACAGTATGTGTATTATTTTATGATAATACATTTTCCCTGACTGCACAGCATTTTTCTTCTCTGCTTGAGAGTGCACTGGATGACACACATTTTCTTCAAGAGAAATCTGGTGTTCACATAGTCTGAATGTATCTTGAGGAGATTGTCCTACCTACGTTGCAGTCTGAAATCAAAAGTCTTTCACAAATAAGCTAGGTAAGAAGGAGTGAAAGAAATGTCTTCATTCTCTTCCACTCTTTTATAACATTTTCTCACCATTTGGAAATTGTGAAGTATTGGACTACACAGATTTTACATGATACTTTCAATTATTTTTCTACAGTTACTACAATGATATTATTGATACTGTCATTTATTGATAAATTTGTATAAACCAAATCTTGATCTGATAATGCAGGATTCTCCTATCTGGTGATCCAATTCCTGCTGACTACCCCTTCTTTATGCATGAATGCCAGCGTGTGCAAGCGCCTTCCAACATGTGCTCCAACATTTATAGGCCAGAGCTGACCTTTGGATAGTCTGGGAAGGCACCTGGTATCTGACAGCACAATCAGGACTCAGAGCACAATTGAGCTGCTGTGAGATTAGCATTAGTTCTGCAGTTAGACTGTAATTACATGGCTGGTTTGGGATGGAAATTACTGGTTACACTGCAGGGCTCTGCAGCCACTTGGGACCACATTCACAGGCTTAACATACAGTTTAGTTTCCTTATACATCCTTTCTGGGTGTATCCAACCTCCCAAAGTCATTTTTCTGAGGTGGATTATTTGAAGGACATTACATGTCCACAGCATGTGCATGTTCATATGATCAAATAATGAACATCCTGTGAGCAGTTTTTTGGAGGGCCAAAATCCCTGTTGGCACAGCTGCATGGAGTCATTAGTGTTGCACCAGCAGGAGAGCTGACCCCAGCCCTTGTTTAGTGATTTGACTGGCCACCTCACCATGAGGACATTCTGTCATTTCCAGGAACATGAATTTGGAACAGTTATTTCAGTGGCACGAGGTTGATAATTGTTTGGTTTTTAAAGCATTACCACATAATGTTAAACTAGTATCTTGCCTTAATGTGAAATCTTGATACAGTGTATCTTATGATCTATTAATCTGGGAAAAAATGTAAACCAAAAGATAATAAACATAAACAGTGATTAAACCACAAACATTCCTCAGAGTAAATGATAATATAATTAAACTTTAACTTCACAATGCCGATTCTTCTAGTGCGTAATTGAAATTGTGTAAGATACTTTGGCAATATGTTTGACATTAACTGAAAGCAAGTAATTTTAGGAACCAGGATCTGATCTTCCTTTTATTGACATCATTTGCTCAGCTTCTCAGCTGTGTCTATACTACAGCTCCTTTGTGGTGTGCTTCACAGACCCACTCCTGGACAGTGCCTCCCTGTGTCCTGGCAGCCTGATGGAAGGATGTGGGCCTGCATACCATGCCTCTCCAAAGCTGAGATCCTTTCAAATGAAACCCAAGCATGCAGAGAACACAAGGATCTGCAGGGTGATGGGCTGCAGAGGACAGGGACATGGAGCACCAGGGGGCTGCCCAGCAGACCTTCCCACAGCTGGCATCCCCTCCTGGGGGCATCAGTGGCCATGCCAAATTCAACCAGAGGCCCACGTAGGCTACTTGTCTGCTGAAAGTGTATGCTTGGGAAGAGTATAAAAGAAGGGCAAGCATGTAGTGTTGCTCTCTCAGACAGCATCCTATGTGTCTGCAGCCTGCTCTCAATGAGACTGGATGACAGTTTGAAGCTTCCTTCACCTTGCTCCCTGCACAAGGCTTTCAAGACATCTCAGTCAAAGGAAATACTTTTATACTCCACACTTCATGCACTCCCATTGCCACTACCATGTGGGGCACTACCATTGCAGCAGCTGTGGTCCCACACCATTCTCACCACAGAGGAGATCAGCAGGAGCCTCCTCCCAGGGGCCCTGCTGCACACCTGGGACCCAGCTAGGATGACAACTCTGATTTGTCTTCCTTGCCCTAGTCCCAGACAAGGGAGCCCTTATGAATTACATGGGCAGTCTTAGAACCAACAAAGGCACTCCTGGCAGAACTGTGCCTGTTGTGACTACACTGCAGGTAGGCTTGTGCTTGGCTCTGTATTTGAGAGTAAAATAGAGTAGAACACACATTGATGGTAAGTGAAGAAAGACAGAGAAAACAGGAGACAGAGACAGTTCTCTGGAGAACTCTAGGGGCTGGATGCCTTGACCACATCAACTAAGAGCCATCAGCAGCCACAGCCAGTGCTAAGTAAGCAGCATAGTACTGCATCACTGCATAAACAAAAATAATAACAACATTTAGAAATACATATATCTATAAATGAAAAAAGAATGTCTCATAGCTCTTTGCTGTGCTCTGAAATGAGGCTCTTTGTGAAAACTGGGGATTTGGGAGCTATTGAGGGTTACAGGGCTGCCAAGCAGTGTTTCCCAGAGTGTTTGACAATAGCCTCTGGAGAGCTGGCTGGTCACATGCTAATGGTTCCTCTTCATTCTTTCCAGCCACGAAATTACAGCCACAAGAATCAAGAGTTGCATTCAGTACATTCTTAGCATAGTGGCTCTCACACTCTTTCCATAGTGAGGAGAGGCAGTTTCTACAAAGACTTTATGAGTGAGAGTAGCATCCAGAAGATCTCTGTCCATGAGACAACCTGGGTTTAAAGTTATGAACCAACCTGAGAAAAATTCTGGAAACTTGCTTAATGCTGGTAGAAGTTCACATGGCTGGCACTTAGGCAATAGAGGTTTCCCAGAAACAGAAGGTGGTGCTTTTGTGAAGATGGCTCCTTCTGAATCAAACTAAGATTTGTTTCTGCGATAAGAAACCAATGTACAAACATTTTTATTGAGATTCTTCTACTTTCTATGCAAACTTGATTTTGAGTACTGATGGACTTCTTATAGCATGGGCAAGGAAACAAAGGACACTTAGTCTGCAGCTCAAAATCCAGGATTTGTCCACAAATGGCTTAAAACCTTTGATAGATGAAGCTGAATGTGACGGGTCAGCATACACAGCAAACAGCTGGCAGCGAGTGCCAGCAAGCTGAACTTGTTTCACTCCCTTGCTATTGTCACTCATTTGAGAATTACCTTATTTTTGGAAATTATTTTATGTTTAAAAAGAACAATTGACAATCAGCCAGGGTACAAGAAAAATCCAACTTTTTTTCTGTTAATGTTTTTCAAACTTGAAGTAAAAGTCAGGTAAAAATCTCTTTCAAATTTATATGACTCAGTTTAAAAAAACCTCAGATTATATATCTTTATGGCCCAGATTTAAATCAAATTACCAATGCCATTGATCACAGAGGTAGACTTCTGGAGGTCTAATTAAACCCAAAGTAAAAAACTTGTAAAAGTTCCTTAAGTAATTCATACACTCCTGATTTTCAGTCACAGATAGCTAATGATCACTGATTCTAGTGACTCTCATACCACATGGCATGGTCCAGTATTCAAACAGCTTAAAATTATATTGGTACAATTTAGAGAGGAGGAGCAAAAAAAATTATTTTGGAAAATACCCATTTATCTGATGCTTTTCTCAGTGTGAGTGGATACTTCTTCTGGGAATATTCTGTGAGAACCCTGAGTCACTGTCAGTGCTCTTAGAGCCTGGAAATGGCTATTTCAGAGGCTTGGCCCAGGGTCCAACACACTGCAGAGCATTGCCTTTTCCTCTCTTCTGTGTTCTGGCTAACATATGCATACAAAGGACCAGTTCCTGTTGAGAAAATGGACCTTGAGGAAACTTTAGAGCCATCTCTTCTTGAAGAGAAGTTGCAGCAGCATTGGGGGTACCTCAGAACTGTGGTCAGCTGAGAAGCTGCTGCTCATGCTTTTGGGCAGCCCTTGGTGCTGCAAAATGGCTTGTTCTGGATTTAACTCAGGAAGGAGACAACAGGGAATGTGTCTGAAGGAGACAACAGGGAATGTGTTTGCTGCTTGTGAAAGACTGAGTGCACCAGGCAAGGTAATTAGGACGCTTCATGAGAAGGGATCAAGAAGTTTAAGGCTGAGAAGAGGCTGTGCTTTTTCACATGACAGAAAATGAATTTGTGGATATAGCTGCACCGTGGTCTTAGGGTACAGGTGCTAGAAGGACAGAAATAGGACTAGAAGGATTTATTAGTGGGGAAATTTGAAGAGAAACTTAAACCACAAATCTTTCAGAGAAAAAAAACCGTCTTGGCTCAGTAGAAGATGTTCTTGCACTTTCCTCCCTCATTTGTTTGGTATTTTCCCCCTTCAGAGACTGGATCCCAGATTAGCAGGGTTGCTAGTCAGAGCAGGTGCAAGGGTGGCATATCTTATTTTCACACAACAATGTTTTCTGAAATTCAGAGTAAGTTTATGACACTTAACTAAACCAAATATGTGGTAAAAAAAGGTAAAAATGGTGCATCACTCTGATTGAATACTTACTGATAATATGAGTCTGAACAAACACATACATTACTCTAGCCACAGCTTGAGCTGTGAACAGTTTATCTTTCCATTTATAGGAAAGGTCAAGACAAGTTTGAGTCACCTTTTCAAGAGACAGCTTTTCTTCTACTTCCCAGCCACAACATTTGTCTGGATGCCCAAGTGTAGGGGCTGCTGAAAGGAAGCTGCCCTGTCAGTCCATCACGTCTGGGCTGTGCCGTGCCCCCGAGCCCACATTTGCAATCCAGGCACGCTGCAAAGTGTTTCCCTAGGCTTTGGTGTGGGGCAAGAAGGAGGATGTAGAGGGATGGGATGCTTGTAACCCAGATTTGAGGACAGACTGGTTTCCTTGGGCACTGATGATGGATGGAAGTGTGCTGCACGTGATGGGTTGTTTTTTTTTGGGAGCTCATCAAGCACTATCTAGAGGGTGGGATAAAATTATCTGTTAAAGAGTCTAAAAATGCTCCTAAGAAAATAAAGCAGTATTTCCATCTTGCACTGTTGGTGGCAGAATACTGCAAAGCAGCCATCATTTCACACTCCTGCTGGACATTTCTGGGCTTTGTAAGCACGTATGCCCCATTTGGAGCAGTGTATCTCTATGCTGCTGTTTAAAAAAAGAAGAATAAAAATGGGAGACATCCCAGCCCAACCAAGTCCTTGCAATGAGGGAAACTCTGACAGCGACTGTTCAAATGAAAAGAACTAAACAGTTCAGCTGATCTCTTCCATTTGTATGAGGTTTAGGTACCAGTTGCTATGGCAGTAAACTATGTCAAATTGTCTCCTTTTTAAATCTGCAGAATTCTTTTGTATTTCAGCGACACAGAGTGTGTTTGTAGCTAATGCCAGGCATATATTGGGTTTATTTTGTTTTGTAGCTGAGCAGTGTCCCATTTAAGCTTTGTTTTAGATTGGCTGAAAATTTCACCAGGTATTTAATTTCTAAGTTATTTCTGCCCTTAAAATGGCCAAATTAAAAAAATATAAGTTTTTAACATGTAAAGCATTTTAGCCAGTTCCATTTTGACTTATTCAAAATATCCATGGAATAAAATCTGACTTTATAAAAGCTTCCAAAATCAGAACTTTTTCCATATCCATTTTAACTACTAAAAGAGATGAAGAAATTAATTCAGCCATCTGCATTTTTAAGCACAGTTTATTTCTTCAGGCTTTGCTAAAATGCTGTTCCCACAAAGTTCATTCCAAGTCGTTGTAAAGATATTCTTATCTTTGGGAATTTGCAGGAATCAGTCCAACATGTAGGTTTTTAATGATTTTAAAAAAAATTATCAATATCTTATAGTCATTCACCCTTTGCTGCCTCCCACTTTACAGAATAGTTATTAGGCTCTCACTGAGAACTGGTCTCTTAGAAACAACACAAAGAAAATAAGGAAGGAGGGACAGCAACAGAATGCTTGAAGATAGCAGTGCTGAGGATGCTGAAAAAGAAATCAGCAAGATAGGAAACAAGGGGATTTGGAGGTCAGCGGAGCGGGAGTGAGCAGGAAATGGAGGGAGGAACTGAGTGTCAGAAGCAGCTGATAGATTCATTGCCCTGCATTTTCTTAGGATAATACTTTCTCAATTGGTATCAACAGCTGAGGTTGCATTGCCTTGCATCTTAAATCTCCTGTCTGTGTACCTGACAAACCCAATGACTCTCACACAGTTTCCTTCTGCACATCTTAAACAGTCCAAAATCCTCGTTATTCTGTAATATGGACATGAAAAATATCCAGGGACTAAAGGAGGAGAAATACTTGCTTCACTAGTGACATCTAGAAAATACAAGTATTTGCTAAAATAAGGCCTGTTTTATTGCATAAAACTTCTACAAGACTGACCACCTGATGTTTAATTTTCCTTCTTTCATATATAATGGTATCATAAAGATTATGAATCTTTCTGAAAGAAGGGAAATGATGAAGGTATATCCATTGCTTCCTTCACTGCAAATATGGAAGGCTTTTCACATTTTAGAGAAATAAGATTTATTTTAAAACCAGACTTAAAAGACTGTATTTTATTAGAAAACTAGCAATGAGGAACAGGTTGAATAAACACAACAAATAAATGTTTTAGAACATATTAAGTGAATAATTTGCTAAAACTGTTCATCTGCTAGTGGGTAGAAAATGAAAAGCAACTTTTCAATTTTACAACATAAACACAGTTTATTCACATTGCATGAACACAGGCATAAAAAAAAAAGGTACAAAAACCCCAGGTATATATATTTATTTGGCACTATATTTGCTAAATTAATTTTTCAGAAGCTGCTTAGACTGGATCTCATTAAATAGTCTTCCTTGCTGTTCATTGTGGAATACACAAGCTGTAACATTTTCTCACAGCTGGTCAAAAGGAGAGTTTATAGGTTTAATCAGTATTTGTTAACCATGTGCAAATATCAGCTGTATGTGCTGAACTAAAAGGAGCAAAAACCTTAGAGCAACTGATACTATACTTGCAAACATGATCTTAATATTGATTTCCCTCAATACCCTTCACAAAGTTGTACTGAAGACCATGTCCAGTTTGGGATGGACCCATGGGGACCTGGTACTATGCTAGATGGACCTTTCTTCTGCCACTAAGATCTAAGTGGCCTTTTGCTTTATTAATGATCTTTAAGCAGCTTTTGTAGGCCATTGACACATCCCTCTGACTGACAGAACAGGGTTTGAGGAGCCCCTTGTCCCTCTGCACGTTGTCCCTGGTCCCTGCTCCCCAGTGTGCACTGTTTTCCCCAGGAGGGGCCGTGTGCTCAGGCTGTCTGTCTCAGGTGCTGACATTAAGCTACCTATGAATGTGTAAAAGGTGACCCAAATGTGTAATCCTGTGAAAATGTTCCCATGTTAATTGGTGAAATGTATTTTTCATAAATGCATGTTGATTGGCATTTCTTTTATTACCTTTTAAAGTTTGTTATTAATAGAAACCAAGAGTAACTATTCCACTGCCTTTGCTAGCAAGCTGCTGGGAGTGTAATTGCTCAGGGTGTCTGATTACACTTCTAATGTATTGTCACAAACTCAGCTTCCTTTTATCCTCTTCAGTTACTGGGTGTTTCAAAACTTACTGCAAATGATGATGAATACTAAAGAGATCCTTGTCTGGCTTTTTAAAATCCATAAATGGGAATGGTTTGATTTTGTTAGTGTTAAATCTTCATTTGGAATCTGCTGCTTAGCATCCTCTTAGAAATGGTTATAATGGTATGCAAAGTATTTTATCATATATATAAATCTGTCTTTCTCCCAACCAGAAGGCCACAAATGTTTCGGTACTCTTGCCCTCTGTACTAAAACCATTGTTAGGAACTCTTGTTTTAGTTATGCTTAAATATTTTTTGTCATTAATCTTTTTTTTTTTTCCTATAGATATTATCGTGTCCTGTTTCCTGCCTTGTTCACTTCCCACTGTACAATGATATTTGATGCCGTTGACTTTCTTGCTTTTCCATTTGTTTTAATAATTTTTATTTTACAATTTTTTCTGTCTAATCTTTTTTAAAAATACAGAACATTGTCTCTCTCCAGTGAAGATTGTTGGCACCCAAGAGCGTTTTTAAATTCTCAATTAGCATATGTATTTTTATCTCTGAAAGAAAATGTGGGCTTGGTGGCAGTAGTACTGTTTTAAGATTCATAGCCATGTGATCAGACTAGATAATCAGAAAGGCACACTTTGGCCTTGCAAGCAGTAGGAAAATTCAGGAGCACGGCGCTTGGGTCATGAATATAGAGTTGCATATTTGTTTCCTGAGCTTGCATGGATAACATTCCTCTACAGCTGTTCTAGTAAAGGGGGCTGAGTCTTGTCCAGAAACTTCATGCCTGCACTGCTTTGAAGTGTAGCTTGTCAGTAAAGGATTTCTGTTAAGTGTTTCAAACATAAAACCTCTTCTGTAGGCCTGTGCAAAATGCTTGGGTGCCCTTTGATTTCTTTCTTTTCCTTTTGCAAATAAGTGTTTATAACGCTGACCCTGAAAACAGCATTTTTTACTTTTCAAAAAGGAATGTTATTGATCTTTGGAGGCTGGATGACTACAACATTATTTTTCTCAACTATGCCCCAGTAATACACTGCTGAAGGGAAAGTCATGATGTCAAAGAAAAATGACAATTGCCAAATTCAGAACAAAAGAAGGATTCATCTTTTGATGAGTGTCCTGAAAGGTTATTTCATGTGTCTTCATGCCACAGAATTCTGTGAATAATAATATTATAGACCTGTTCAAAAAAATATTTGTTAGATTCATGGATTACAAGTCTAATGAGGGATATTAGATAGAACAAAACCATCTCTCATTCACAGAGAGGCTAAACACGGAATATCCCAGAGCAAGCAGCACTTTCTGCTAATCCTATCTGTGTGGGGTTTCCTAGGCATCCTCTGCTGGGCCCTTCTGGAGGCTCATGGTGCAGTAGATTGACTTTTGGTCTGATCCACATGGCTGCCCTCTGCAATTAATCCTGTTTGAGTCAACAGAAATAGTAGAACAATTTGGACTGGCAGCGAGGCTTGACCAGCATGGGGCTTGGTTGAAGTATTTATAATTCTGATAAACCAAGACTGAAATTAAAGAATAAAGGAAACAATAACTCTTCCCTTGCTTCTTCTTATTGTGGTTTCATTCCTTTGTTTCTTGATGTGGATTCCAGAAAATTAATTGAGCATTAAGACCCAAAGAGCAGTACTTTTGGGGCTGATTATTGCATGCCTCAGCTGCTGTAATAAAGTATGAGTTAATGACTTTAACCACCTGAAAAGTGCAACAATTTCCCTGTAAATTCAGTGCCTGGAGTTACTTATTGTCTGATCACTTAGTCTGTAGCTCAGAAAAAAGGAAGAATTGAAGAAGCAGAAACTTACTGCTGTTGCATTTAAGGAGTATTAAATAAAAATAAGTTTTAAAATAAATCCACATTCTTGTACTTCCTGGACATTATTGTCCTGTGCATGACATACCTGGCAGTGAGTCAGCACATTGCATTCATGTCTGAAGTTTGGAAGCTGTTTCATAACTAGAGAGTAACCTGTGACCAATCTGTAAAATCAGCCAGACCTGAACCTGGCAGCACTACACATTGTAATCCTGGTGTTAGGCCAGGCTTGACTGGTACAGGGAATGTTAAATTGAGTTGAATTTTGAGCATGCTGTGGGTGTGCTTCTTGTAGGTCAGTCAGTGCAATCAGTAACTTTTCCTCTCAGCTCCATTTGCAGGAAATGACCAAAAATCCTGTCTGCTTTAAGTGCTTTTCAATATAAGACAGAAAAAGGGGCAAGCTGAAATTCAGTGCCCCTCATGTTCCTGGAGCCCTGCATCCCTTATGTAAGAGGCCTGCATGGTTTTTCTTCTACAGACAGCTGCATTTTTAAAATGTTGAGTGACTGTCCAGTGAGAGTTTCAAGGTTGTGCCCTGCGAGAATCCCAGCAGTGTGAGCAACTGAAAGGCTTGCTTTTGGGTTTCAACCTCTTAGAGACAAAGAGCATCCTTTCACCTTCACAATACTTGGGGCAATGGTGTCTGCTCCTCACTGCGAGCTGTGCCTGCTGTAACTCTGTCTGTAACAAACAGTATATATAATAACAGTGACAACAAAAGGTGGAAACTCATGGAGACAAAGGATGGTGACTTGCAGTAACTTATGTTGTTTTCCCAGCTTTCTCACACACTTGATACGTGACCTTGAAGAAGTTATTTAATCTCTTTCTGTTTTAATGTTCCTCCAGAGACGCAGGATAACAGTGCTTAGCAAGGGTGTCAGGAGGCTTAATTCAGCAGCGATTGTGAGGCCTGCCAGTCTCCACAGAGGGTCCATATTCTCAACATGGCAGAGATGATTGTCCTGGTGGCAAAAGATATGCAGAGAATGTGAACAGGTCATCAAAACAAGAAGTTTTGTGTTGAAAAAATGTCAGACTGACCCTTTCTTCCACCTCCCTATAGCTTGGATATAGATAAGGCCAAATGAGGGAATTCCTGTCTGGAGCAACACCACAACAGGAAATATTCCCTTTAAGTAAGCAAAACCTTGAAGCTGAATGGAAGAAAGAGCCAGCCCTGAGGAGACTGGCTATTGCAATTGTTAAGACACAAAATATCCTCTGCTTTATATAAGTGGTCTCTCTGCCATTGTCATGGGCTCTCAGCCTCACAAGGGCTGAAACGAGAGCAGCCATTAGGCTTGACCCAGGCATTGCCAGTCACGCCAGGTCCTTCCCCTGCTAATGGCTGCAAATGCAATTCCTTTGGCAGCAGCAAGGCCAGGGAGTCGGCTGGTGAGCTCCTGAAAGCAATGCAGCTGCCAGGCCCCGTGATCTCCCAAGGCATGCTGCAAAGGGAGCTGCCTGGGGATGTGATTTACAGGGGGAGGCTGAATCCCCCTGTTCTGTGAGGGGCATGCCAGTGGCGAGAAGCACCACCTTGTCCAGGAAGGGACGGCCAGAACCAGGGTCCTGACAGTGAGGGATTAAAGCAATAACAGACTTGGATGTGATACAATCCAAACCTCCTTCTTCCTGGACAAATCTGCAGCTCAGAGGATCTTATTTTAAAGTGCCTCTGGGAGATACCGCCCTTCCTTTCTCGGGTTTATCCTTGCTGCAAAGCCCGGCCGCGCTGTGCCATGTGGACCTGCTCACACTTTCTGGCACGCAGATTACGCCTTTCCCAATGAACTTCGAAGTCATGTCACCACTGTAAATTTTCTTTTATTGCTTTTAAAAAATTTTATTGCAGAAGCCTTATCCTTCTAGTCAGAGGCTCTAGCTCAAAGATACTGCTCTGCAATCCCTCAGGGAATCACGGCTCCTCCTCTGAAGAGCACAGACTCTAAAGTCCATGTTTCATTTATGGACAGCCCCTTCTGAGCACATCTGCCAGAAATGCACATATGAACATGTAACCAGATGAGTAAAAATCTGTCACTAGATTAAGGGAACGCTGTGCATCATTCAGATGGCTCACTGGCTTCCTCAGATTAGTATTAACAAGGAGATGTCGAACCCCTGGTTTCAACCCCCTAGCTCATAACTAAATGCAAGCTCTAACACTTGGAGCATTTTGCCATTTTGAAACCTTCTTTGTCAAATTTTAGGTTTTCAGATCAATGTCTGGAGTATATCCATTCAGAGATCCGGGGCAGTGCCAGCATACTTAGTGTTGAACAAGTCAGGAAAGGTACAAAAGAAACTGAAGTGGCAACAGTTAGCCACTTGTGTTCAGTATAGAACTCTGCATTTTGTTTAGCTTTTTCATAGTGTCCCTTGTCAAAAACACTGCTGAATGGGGATGGCTTGGTAAATCTGACAAAAGGGTTTCAGCATTTTATAACATTTGGCATGGCTTTCAGAGAAGTGAAATGCATGCCACAGAAGGGGTTTTCAGCTGTGGCACCACTGGATGCACTGGCCTTTCATTTCACTGATATGCATGCTATGTGGTGTTGAAATGCTACAAATTTCACTGAGTTTTTTCTTGGCAGCTAATTCGCTGGTGATTAGGTGCCAAAAAGGTGACAGTAAATGTGGCATATGAGGGAATCCAGATCAGAAGTTACTTGTGCATTGCTTTATATGCTTGCAGTACAAGCTTGCAAACTGCAAGAAGAGAAAAAGTCCCTATTTTAAAATCTATTTCTTATTGGTACACTTTGCAGCAAAGACAAACAAGGATGAAATTTCAGTTTCATGATTTTAGGCAACGAGTGTATTTAATCACTGCAGTTGCAGGAATAACAGACTAAGAAAGTGGTGAGACAAGAGAATCAAGAGAAATGTTCTGATTTACTATCTGCTGGAGTAACATTGCAGCTATTTGAGGTAAAAATGGTCCAAATGAATTAAACAAATATAGCCCAAGACTTTTATATGAACAAAATGACTATTTCAAGAAAACTGTGTTCTATCCTAGATAAGCTCCATTATATTTTTTTTGCTTTTACATTTTTTACATTAATCTTAATTTTGTTTTAAATAAAGATGCCCTTAAGGTTTCTATTTCTCATTAGTAAAATGTAAATAAAAGAAATTAGAAGTTCAAGAGAGATGAAAAAGCTGTGTGTGTATTGAAAGGTGCCAGACTAGAGCACAGATCTAGAAGTTTTCCTGCAAAAGATTACCTGACCTGAAACTGGGCAAAATGGAAAAGTTCCAGCTTTATTGAATATTCTCACAGAAGACCACTTAAACACTAAAAACTTTCTGCTTCTGAAATGCAACCATCCTTACTATCTGGAAAATAAAAGAGACTGTAAAAGCAAGAGATGAGTAAAAGCTCTTGGAAGTGTTTTGTTTTTTTTGATGAAAGAAAAAAGAAGTCCTTACTCAGTCTTACTTATGCAAATCAGAATTTCAAAATTGTTGTGTGAACTTTGAATGCCCATTCCTTTGTTCCAAAAGCTGTCATTGGGCTCTTCCACTGATGTGGACAGTTTTCTTTGTTCAGCAAATAGTCTTCCTATCTCTTTGGTAAAGAATGAAGCTTCTTTGTTTTGGGACAAGATATTTCCAGTCTATTTCAAGGTCTGAAATGTCTTCAAACCCCTGACTGGTTTGTTGAATCCAAATACATTCTCCTGGATCTTCTTTTGGCAGGTTTAATCATTACTTGGCTGAGTTCCAGGGCTAAGTATGTGGGGTTGTAGAATTCATTTGATATCTTGAACCTGGGGAGTTTCATTACCTGACTATCACTGTGGTAGAAAACACTGTACAAGTTCTAAAATTTAATTTCATGCTCCATTCGTTTTTGTGTCACTGCTTGTTCTGTGACACCCAGACCTGCAAGTCTGTCTGCCCTTCCCTCCACATAAACATGTAGAAAGACAGCAATGTTTGGATAGAAATTTTAATCCAAACTTTCCAGCATCTGCTGAAAAACTCAGCATTAATTGCAGCCTTGCCCGTCTCAATTATCAAGAAAGCAGTAGGATATTAGTAGCAGAGGATGTTAGAGCACTCTCCCAGGGAGTGAAAGATGTCCAAAAGAATAAAAAGGCTTTCCCACCTTTAACCACAGCACAGCAGAGGTCAACAAATGTAGCCAAGGTTATACCAATCAATACACATTTAATTATTATTTAATTACTGAACATTCCTGTCTGACGCTGAACAATCAGATTAGAGACTCTTGTCAAAAGCTAGATGGATAAGTTTCCCTCTGGATGGATGGATTGTGCCTAAAACAAGCAGTAATTCAGACAAAGGGACATACATCATTTTTAATTGACGAAGGCTGGCCCCTCAACACAATTATTCAAAGTTTAGTGCCAACTAATGAAACTGCAGTGCAACACCATTGTAGCACTTTGGCTTGAAGTTAGTGCTTCTAAACTACCATTTAATTGTTTCAGTTCATATAATTTGGATTTATGAATGAACATGCATTTTCCTTGGGGCTTTTCTAACCCTTTCTTGCTGTGGTGAGCAAAGTAAAACTTCAATTTTTGACTGAAGTGTTTTGACTGATCAGGGATAAAATTTCTAATTCTAATAAGAATTTCTCAGGGTAACATCACTGTCACTGCATGGACTCTGTTTGCTGAAATCTGTGATTAAAAGTGCAAATGGAAAATACGATTCAATGTGCTGCTTTCCCTGCTGCTTCTACAAATTCTTAATTTAAATACCATTAGCTTTATTTGAAAACAGTTCTGTCCAGAAATATAGTGTAGAACAACATACAATAATATTTGCCAGCTAAATGTCTTTATCACAATTTTAAATTAACTTTAATTAACTAACATGAATTCAACAGAATTTCAAATTATTCAATTGTTGATTTGATATTATTTTTGCTACTTTTCTATTATTTTTGTATTTTTCTTGCCCTCTTTGAAAATTCTGTACCTGAAAAATAACCTATAAATCCAAAATGGTAAGACTCATTTTAAAGATATAAGCTGTCATGGACTGTGTGTGCAAATACCCTTGCTTTGCCCTAAATTGCATGTTAACAAGAGAAGATACACAGTAATCAGCTAAGCTTGCAAGTTTCAATTTCAGCATTTTAGTAATTTTTTTCCCCACATTTTGCAGTTTTTGCTATTAAAAGTAAACAAAGAATGCTTCATTTTGAATATCTTGTTGTGTAGGTGAAAGCTGCTGATGATTTGGGTCCTGCTACTTACAAGAACATTGAAATTATACACTGTTGTTTCATAAACATCAAGAGAGCCATATGCAATCTTTAGTCCAGGTGAAGAACCTGAAAATCAAGGGAGTCTCCTTATAAATAGCCAGTGAGAAACTGAACGCCAATGAAATGAGTTTTTAAGCCAACCTTATTGTTATGAATAGAGTGTGGGAAAAAATAAAGTGTAAATTCTTGTATACATACCACTGATTACACTTAAATTATGTTTGGCACGTCTCTAGTTTGAGAGCTGAAACTTGGCTTGTCTATCTGAAAAGCACAAAAAAATGTGGGGGAGTTCCTCAATTAATTTTTCATATGACAGATGTCGGAGATAACCTGTTGAATTACTCATATTCCTCTAATGAAATGGTATGGATTTGTAATACAAATATTTGGCAATAAGGAGAGCCATATGAATCAAAAACCTGCATATTGTTTGAGATATTTTTGAGTAAGGCTGTGGCTTGGAAACCAGTGGTTTCTGCTGGAAAGATATGGTAACAACAAAAGTTATTGGCACAGGAAAAGGTGTTCTTTACATAGATTTGAAGATAATTTTGAAAGTCATAAAAGCAGATGTTCAGTCCTGACAGGGTAGGATATCCTAAAAGTAAAATGACTGGTTTCAATTACAAATGCAGACTGTGTTTCAGTTAAAATTAGACCACGAGAAATTGCAGCTGTTTGAAGTAGGATAGCCAACTGCATTCTAGCCCATCTGCCAAACTCCACTGTTTTTTTTTTTTTCAGGGATAAAACAACATATACGTGAGATAAGAGAAGTTATTCAAGATAAGGAATTACACAGTTCCTTTCCTAATCAGTCATGGCCAACACCACTTTGCTGTGGCTGTCATGGTGTGTAATATATCCCTCTTTCCATCACATCCCAGAGACATAGATGTGGGGCCTCTCTTGCCAGGAGAAATTAGGATTTCATTGGGGACTAGTACTGCAAGGTATTTATTATTGTCCTGAATACTGTGTTATCTAATATAGGTAAATGAGCATCATTTGGATGCTTGCCAATCCCAAACATTTGGGGTGTTTTTTAGTTTATCTTTTCTTTGGGGTCTATTTGGGTCTTTTTTTTTTTTTTATTGCTTGTTTTCATTTTTGTTTGGTTTGTTGATTTTTGGTTGATTGTTGTTTTATTAAAAATTTTTTATTTAATTCTTTTTTAGGAGTGTGGTCACTCAAATGTTTGTCCTAACAAAGACTTAGTCTTAATTTGAGGCATGGATGACTATACATTTCAGCAATTACACTGGAAATACATGTGCTGTGTGTCAAAGGAAAGCTGGTTTTGTGTTTAACTTTACAAGGGGAGAGTTTGCACAGGAGACATTAGTGTGATTTACCAAGGGTGTTCAGTCCCTGAACTCACAGAGAATGCATTGCCCAGCTGTTCAGGAATTGCATTGGATCAGCCCTTGCCTTTTCTTCCTTAAGCAGATACTGCTTATGGGCCTATGGCTGCAAAAAGGGTCTCTGCTTTTGCAATGTATGTTGGGTTTTCTATCTCAGAGTGAGGGAAAAGGCAGTTCTTCCACTGCTTGGGAGGGATCCACCCCAACCAGCTTCAGAGATTTTCATAAGCATTACCAAGGAAGCTCAGAGGGTACTCAGGATTCCTAATGACTATGTTGAGAAAAAACACAAAACCCCCAAACATACCCACAATACAAAGTGCTCTGAAAGTATTTGGGAAGAGGAAGATTTGTGTTACAGCTGGATAGCAGAGAACAGTGCTGAAAGAGAAATAGAAAACAGGAGTGACATCAGCATGAGAAGGGCTCAAATTAAAAAGTAGAGAAAAGACCGTGAGAAACATATGTATCTGTGAATAATTTAAGAGTCAGAAAGTGGAGGAGTCAGCAGTATATGAAAAACTGTGTTTTCCATAAATAAATATGTCTTAATGATACTTATTCCAAAGATTATGCATTAAAATACACTTTCATGTGTACACAGGTGTGAATGTGGAGTGTACAAAAGAATGCAAGACAGTGCTGTTACAAACATTGTCTGAACATTTGGGGAAGCTGCTGTTCTGCATCTGTGTTCCTCAGTTAGACTTGTGCAAGAATGCTAGGTGACCCTTCAGGTTTCCTGACATTCCTGTAACCATACCACAGGTAGGTTAGCAGCTGTGCATGGCCCCCTGGGTAAGTGC
The DNA here is from genome assembly GCA_013397555.1 of Urocynchramus pylzowi. Lineage (NCBI taxonomy): Eukaryota > Metazoa > Chordata > Aves > Passeriformes > Fringillidae > Urocynchramus > Urocynchramus pylzowi. The sequence continues at coordinate 1,304,215 of VZRH01003515.1, forward strand.
ATCTGCAGGGGTGTGCAGGTAGCATCCTCCCACCCTCCCCGACAAGGACAGGGTGCTAGCACTCACAGGTCATCGTGGAAGAGCGCCTGACCCCCAAAATGCTGGAGAACAACCCTTGAGAAGCTGTACAAACACACAGCTGAGTACCAGGTTCTGTAATGGTGCTGAACTTGGTCGATCTGACCACACAAGCAGGAATACTGAATTCAACGCTGACAGTAAGGGCAGGATGAGCTGTAGCTGTCACCCTGAAAAAATGGCTGAAAGTGACAACTAGATCTATTTCTAGATGAAATCCAAATGTGCTTTTTAGACTCCTTATTGATTATTCCCAAATACAAGTACAAATAAACATTTTCAACTACCTTTTTAAGGATAATTTGATATGGAGGATCAAGGGCATGCCCAGTTTTTGAGAAAAGGGATGGTGTTAGCTTTGCCTGAGGTAGGTAGTGCCTTTCAGTGCATTTGAATACAATATTTAAACAGGTAGTTATCAGCAGGGAGAAGCCAGCCACAAAGCTGGTGCAGTCAGAAGGTTCTGCACTCAGGATGCTGCTGCCTCCAGCCTTGACACAAGTGCATCCGTGATGAACAGGCGACACCGCTTACTGTAAACATGTGGTTGTCTGGGGCAGCTGCTGTCTGCTGAACTGTCTACAAGGGCTAATGTGTTCTTTATAAGTTTGTCTCCAGGTTCTGCAAGACATTTTGTGGAACTCATAAAAATCTCTGGGCCATACCTAGAGTGTCATAAAGGTAGCCACTGCTGGATGGGGAATGACAACTCGGCTGCGGGAGCAGGTTTGAGCACTCTACATGGCTGCAAGATTTCAAAGGGAAAACAGGCAGACTTTTCAAACTTCTGGTAATTCCTGCTGTATCAGGTCCCTCTATTTTTCCTTTATTATATTTTCAGTAACTTTAATAAGACTCTTATGATTTACAGCTTGAAGGAATGAGGATATTAGAGGAAATAAAAAGGGAAAGACAACACTTATAGGCCTCTCCCTTGTTTCAGTGCTCTGTCTCAAATAAATCTATGCAATCTGTGATCTTTTAAATAATTACCTGGAGTTCCATTACCTAGTCTTTCTTTGTAAAGTTGTTTTTTTGCTCCTGCAAACCCAGATCCCACCCAAATTCTGCCAGACTCATGCCGGGGTATAACAATACCTGAAATGCTGAAAAAGATTGATGTTAAACTTCCATTGATTACTGTAAGGTAACATGTTAAGAATTATTGATACTAATACCTACGAAAGAGCAAAGAAAAAAATCATGAGGACAGACAGGAGGAAGGAAAGGTGCATTTGTGACTCTATGCATCCATGTGCCCAGAGTGGTATGGTAGATAAATCTATAAATTTCCAAGCAACTAAACTGGTATTGGTGCTTGTTCTTCTCTGCAATTTTGAACTAATTTGTCATAAACTAACACTAGAGTAGTATTTTTTGTGCAGTATCTCCATAGATACTTAATGACACCCAGGAGATATGGATTTTCTAGTTAAAGAAAATACATTTTTTTTCTAAGTTTAATCATAAATCAGTAAATGCATGAGACCCAGTTCATCAAAGGTAGCTTTGTGCTTGCAGCCCACAGAGCTCCTTGTAGCTTCCCTGCCCAAGGCTCCTGCTGAACTATGAAAGCACAGTTCCCAAAATCAAATATTCCTGTGTTGCAAAGGTGTGTTCTTGGTATGTGCATGGGAATTTAGAAATAGCCACAGATCTCTGCTGAAATTTGAGAGAGTGAAATCTCTGTGCAGCATCTGACAATTGTTTACTCTAGGTTTTCCATTGCCTGGCACAATGTGCCGGCAGCACTAGCAGGGAATAATTGGTATTAAAAGACCTCTCTCTTCTTTTGTACATTTTAGCACTGTTTTCACCCCAGAGTTGTGTTTTCAGTGTGAGCAAAGTACATCTCACCAGCTGATGACTCAGATGAACCAATCTTCCCACTCCTGACCACACACAGTCCAACTCCCAGCACCATATTGCTTTGCTCAAGTTTGGAGACAAATGTCAGCTTCAACCTTCTATTCAACCACATTTTAAACTGTCTGGAAATGGGATGTATGGTTGCCCCAGGGCTCCCCAGGTCACTGTTTCCAGCCTACTAATGGAAGGACAGAGATCCTGCATTTCCTGAAACCTTCTGGAGGTGGTGATGGCAGGGATTAATGTCCCCTGTGGTCTCCCAGTGTTCAGCCCACGTGACCCAGAGTTCAGAAAAGAGTTCTGGGGACTGGCTTTATGAGGAGCAAAGCTAGGGTTCTGTGGAAATGTTGGTTGGCATTTTCAAGTGAATTTTCATAGAATTGTTCAATTGGTTGGGAAAGACCTTTAAATATCATCTAGTCCAACCTTCTTGCAGTGAACAGGGACATCTAGAACAAGATCAGGTTGCTCAGAGCTCCATCAAACCTGACCTTCAATGTTTCCAGGGATGGAACAACCACTGCCTCTTTGAGCTATGTGTGCCAGTGTTTCATCACACTAACCATTAAAAATGTGTTCCTTATATCTAGTCTGAATCTATTTTAGTTTAAAACCATTACCCAATGTCCTGTGGCAACAGGCCCTACTAAAACGTGTACCCCCATCTTTTTTACAGACCCCTGTTCAGTGCTCAAAGGCTCCTCTAAGGTTTCCCCAGGGTCTTCTCCAGGCTGAACAATCCCAACTCTCTCAACCTGTCTTCGTAGGAGAGATGTTCCATCCCTCTGATCATCTTTGTGTTCCTCCTCTGCTCTCCCCATGAGGAAGAGCCCTCAGGTCCTGCCTCGCGTTCCTCCTCCTGACAGGTGGGTGCATGGGACCATGATCTCTCTGTCCCCTTGGCTGGAGGCCAGGAGGAGAGCTGGCCTCTCAGCAGGCCAGGGTGCCACCAGTCAGCACCTGTGTGAGGGCAGCGGTGCATGTGGCACGAGGGGGACCGACCCTGCCAGCCCTGGCCGAGGTGGGATAGGGTGAGTGGGCCAGCGGGCTCCACTGCTGGGTGCCTGGGCTCAGCTGTCAGCCAGCCTCCCTGCTTTCCAGGGAGGAAACATCCAGGTCCAGCAACATCCAAGGTCACCCCTGGCACTTGCAAACAGTCTGTCACCGATGGGTGCAGGGGATATATTTTTAGCATGTTGGAGGCAGTCTCCTAGCTACAGCTTGAAGAGCTCAGCTGGGCAGGAGCTGGCAGTCCTCAGCCTGCACAAAAGCAAACTCTTCCCATGAATCCTGCTGTTCAGGCCAAATCCTGCTCCGGGCTTGCTGCTGTGCTTCCCCTTGCCTCCCCCTTGGCTTGGCTTTCAGGGTTTGGTGGGAACACTGCCCAGGTATTCCTCTGGGTTCCTGGAGTGCAGCTAGTGACCGGGGTTGTTTACATCCTCTGCTGAGCTAGAAATGGTCTTTTGTTCAAGTACAGAGATGTACGCTCCTGGCTGTCAGGATAAAAGACCAAATATTGTTTATGTTGCATGTAGTAATCTATCTCACATCTGCCAGAGTCTGGCTTTATGTAAAGATGTGAAAGAACATTCATTAATTCCCCTTTAAGGGCAAGGCTATTAAAAAGTTATTTTAATTTTAGGCATGAATTCAGAATTTCCACTCTTTTTGAAGTTGCTTGTCTTCCTTAAATTGCTATCTGTCTGAGAACTGTTTATGGATAATAAAATGTCTTTAAAGATTCTCTTTTGTTTTGGAAAAACCTCGGAGATAATTTGTCTGGCATCTCCTGGATGTTTCACAGACACTGCATGGCTGTTGTTGGGCTGTTACTAGGATGACTGGAAGTCAGGCAGGGTTACCTAAGTTTCCAACTTTCTTTGTACGATTAAAGCAGGCAATGTAACTGCTGCAAAGTGCAGGGCATCCGTGTAACTCAATAAAAACTGAGCAGCAGAGAAGACTGAGCTTTGAGAATGATCATTTCTTCTTTGGGAGCAAAATATCTAACTGTGTCTTGAATTAATAGAGTAAATTTCTTTTTTCCCCCTCCGTATTTCCTTCCTTTTGCTCTTTGAAAAGAACTGCATTTGTTCTCTGAGAGCTGAAGGACTTTTTCCTAGTATTTACTCTGATACACTCTGCAGAGGAACAATGAAACCTCTTGTTCAACTTTCATGAATGTTCTCCAGGGACCTGGACTTCTTTTGCTGCTAACATTATTTTATTTGCCATTTACAATTCCGTATTATGCATGCACAGAGCTCATCAACATTTGTTAAATAGTGGAATAAGTTCTGAATTTGCCCTACTGAAAAAACATGGAATAGGTTGACCACAGTCTTGGAGAGGGAGTAAGGTACATGTGCCTGTACCATGCCAGGCTTTTGTATGGAATGGGTACCAGTGTTGTAGTCCAAGGAATTTTTAAAAAACTATTTTCCTCTGTGGTATCACCATGAGAACTTTCCTCTTCAGTTACAAGTACCTCTGTATCTCTAAAAACCAGAACACATTTTAGGGTACAGTTGCAATAGAAGAGAACCAAAAACTGAACATTGTTATGCACCTTAGAGAGCATTAGATTCATAAGCTGAGGAACAAATGCATTTTCAGGATTCTATTTTATATAGTCCAGAAAGAAACAGAAGTCTCTTAGTATCTTTTATAAGTTTAGGGGTAACTATTAACAAAACAAAACAAAAACCAAAAAGCAAACAAACAAACNAAAAAAAAAAAACAAACCCCAAAAAAAAAAAAAAAAAAAAAAAAAAAAAAGAAGAGGGAAAAAAAAATAAGAAAAAGAAAAAACTAATTCCAGAAAGCTTGCATATATTATTACAGCAAAGCTCTAGTATAGTATAGGATGTATATGGTTGTGTCCATGCCCTCTACTCTGAGACTTTTTACTTTTTTGTTTTGTTTTGTTGGAAATTGACTGGCATAATTCTTATGCTTGTAGGAAGGTATTTCTTCTTATGCAGAGAAGGGATTTCCAAATTTGCTGGGAACTGCTCTAAAGAACACAGTAAGGTCACAGTGCCCCAGCCTTTCTAATACCATATCTAATGCTATAATCCCATATTTCTCCTTTTCTTGAGTAAGCCTACACCTAAGGTCCATGTCTTCCTGAAGTAGCTGAAGAGTCTGCTGAAGTAGGCAGTAAGTTCCCTCGTGACCATGGAGAGTTTGAAATCAGTTTGAGATATACAGAAGTTTTCTGTGACATTCAAATGTCTCTACCTTGCTCTAGGCAACCATGAAGGTGCTGTAGCTGTCACAAGTTGATTTTCAGCCAGGCCTGGTCTTTCTGAACTGCAGCATGTGCACCAGGGCAAAGTAGCACATCTGGGCTGTCGTGTCCAGCTGTGAGCTGCTGCCAGCACCGGCAGTGCCAAGTGACCAGGACACATTTGGGAACACCTAAAGCAAGCAACGAACCACAGCCTGTCATCTGTAATTATATCTCACTGGATAACTCAGTATTGGTGTTGGAGTGCATGTGGGCTGGTGAACCTTTGCTGGAAGGGATGGACTGTAAGAAGACCATAAGGGCCAAGGGACTCTTCTTCCCTTGTTGCAGTTTTCAGATTAAGGCTTCCCGGGGGGCAGACTGCTTTTGCTAGCACACAAGTCATTGCTGAATGGAAGGAGGAACACGAGTTTTTATGGCCTATGTTATTAAGCAAGTATAACTGGAAGATTTAACAGCCCTTTTTGGATTTCAAATCCATGAAAACATATGTGGTGTCATAAGATCCTCCCTGCTAACAGCACAGCCTTTTCCCTTTGGTTCAAAAGGCAGCAATCAGTTTTTACTTAATGGCTGTAATGCATTGTTTACTTGTCTCTAGAGTCATGCAATTGATGTCTTACTGTGGTTTGTTAATTTTCTTTCCTTTTCATACTGTCACATAACTTTTTTCCCCTGAATTCTTACTTTTATAGCTTCACTAAGTGCTACCTCTTCTGGGAATAACCCTGTGTTTGAGCTTCAGCTGTTCAAGGTGTTGAGAGCTCTGGACCATCTCCAGGAAAGCTCTTAGAATGGTCAGCTTTAGGTGTATAATCAGTCTGGGTTGAGAAGCACCGTGGTTCTAAATGGAGCCCTTGGAGCATAGTAGCCACTTTGCCAGAAATCAATTGATTTAAACATATAAAATGTCACTATTTTGACCATTAGGTATTGAAGGTTCCCTTAGAGCATCCCTGAAGCATTAGGGCAGCCATTGACCACTTGTTGTTAACACCCTATTGAATACCTATGACTCTGAAGGGGTCCAGAGAAAACAGAAAATGGGAGAGGAAAAAAAGGTCTTGTTAAATAATTCTGTATTCAGATCTTTTTCAGAAAAAAAAAAAAAAGAAAATCTCAGACTTTGAGTGTTTATCTCCTTTTAGAGATCTACAGAAATCAACATTTAAGCTAAAAGATAAAGAGATATAACAAAAAGAAGAAGAAGAGAATAAAGAATGTTTGAAAAGAAACAGCAGAGCCTGGCCTGATGTATTTGAGCAAGGCCTGATGTTAGGAATTTCCATGTAGAATAAGCAAAATAAAATGTCATCTCATGGTTTAAATACTGCCAGATGATTCAATATACTTTTCACAGCATTCTTTCACCATGTGATATTCTCTTATGTTTGTTGAAGTCAGGAAATGAGAAACTGCTTGAAAGGGAAAGGTTAGGCCTCATGTCACTGTATAATATATGCCCACAAGCCTATTATATTAACAGAGCTGCTTAAGATAGTTCAGAATAGAAGATGGGGTTAATTTCTACCAAAGGATATTCTCACTGTGATCTGCTGACAGAAATCAGTGTATCGTGCACTTGTTAAATTTGGGTTCACAAGGAATAGGACCGATGAGGAAATTATATCTTTCTTGGGGAAGTTGACATTTGAAAAACAGTTTTTAGCTTGAAGGAAGATGAAAAATCAAACTCTTACACATGTTCATTCCATCAGTCTATTAAAGAAGACATTTTGATTTGAGTAAATTAAAACATTTCATGTCAATATTTGTAGACTTTTCATTTAGATTCTGACTCCCATTTACGGTTTCTACACTATAGGTACTTTGAAGTTCCGAAAGATAGTTTGAACCAAAGATGAATTTTTATACTCATAATGTTGAAACTGAAAATTTTGATAGTCTTTTAAATAGACTTTGGAGTAATTTGAGAAAATAATCCTTTTTGCAACACATGTTTTTCTTTTCAAAGCACAAATGTTTCCTAAAGGAAAAACACTTTATCCGAAAAACTCTCAGCCACCCATAGCAATGAATTAAGTATTACATGTTTTAATTACCTTGCTGTTTACATTCTCTGTAGTTTCCCAGACTTGAAGGGAACTATTAAAGCAAGGGTAGATGGGACTGTCTGTTCTACTCACAGTCATAAAACTCAAATGTTGTGGTCTGGTGAGATGTCAGCCTGGTTCAGATGCTCTCCTGCCTGTCATGTTAGAGGTTTTGTTCATGACCAGAGGCACACACAAGGCATTAATGTATTAATGTCACACAAAGCCTGCACCGTATGTGCAAGGGGCTCGGAGGGGAAGAAAGGATTTTTCACTTGTTGCATTTTTCAATTCATATGGTTGACTGTCACTGTAGATAGGCAAATACAATGAAATTTTGCCCTTTCTTATCCTGGTTGGTATAAGAAAATGGTGTCTTTTTTATAAATCTTGTGATGTTTGCAGTTATTTCTGGGTTTAGCAACAATTCTGTTTCCCACCTCTAAATTAGAAAGGGTCGCTATATCTTGCCTCTTTCTTACTCCTTTGGCTTTAAGAGGTAATTCAAGAATTAAATGTTTTACATGCATTTTACTGGAAGAGCTTTAAATGCACATGAATGGTCTCTACCATTAGTGAACATGAGGTGGAAAATAGCAATGAATTATGACTTAAAGGCTTAATAGGATTTAAAAATCAGCCGAGTCTGGCATAATATATGCAATCACTTGGAGGCAATTCATTTTTTAACAAATCCTGCCAATATGTTCATTCACCCACCTCGCTGCTGCGTTGGTGTTGCTGTAGCTGCCAAGGCAGAGGCTGCTCGTGGCTGCTGTCCCTGTGCTTGGCAGCCCTTACTGCCCAGCGTGGGCCTGTGCACCCCACTCAGGCAGGCACCTCTGCCCTCTGCCATCATCTTGCCTGGGGTCTCCCCCTTGGTGGGATGGCAAGTCCCCCTGTCCTTCTGAAACCTCCCCGTGCCACCTCCAGACCCTGCAGCGGAGCTACACTGGATTCAGCCCCTGGAACTTCATGGCTCTCAGTGTGCTACAGGATGGTCTGCTGAAACCTGCTGATTGCTGCTAAATAGTCCTCAGTGTGTGCTTGACCAAGCAAAGAATATCTCCTTCCCCTGAATATAGCCCATAAGCTTTGGTACAGGGCAAGGAAGCAAATCCGGGCTAGAAATGGGAATTCACCAGTCTAGAGTAAGCCATATTTAATTTTTTTTCACCTCTTCTCTATTACATTATTTACATCTATGCAAGTATTCTATTCTGGACATGTAACTGCATTTATCAGGTTTCTTCTGTGATTTGGCAAGGATATGTGCTTACACTTTTTGTTCAGATATGAAAAATTCTAATGGATGCAGAATGCAGTTCTGTATACTAAAAGGACAAGATAGCTCAGCTTCTTTCAATGTGAAGGTGCATCCATAACTCCAGAAGACCAACAAGATGTGTTTCTAAGAGCATTTTAGTTCAACACTCTCCATTTCACTCCTCAGAGGGAGCTGGAAATGTGCATGTGCAGTTGAAGTCCTGGATCTCTCTTTTTTCAGAATAATTTTTGCTGGTTAAGACAGGACATGTGGCTTTCTTGTTAGTCTCTGACTTTCCTAGAACAGGACTAGAACTTCTTCAGGCTTTATTCAGTCTTCACACATTTAAATCTTACAAAGGGGTGAAAGGAGAGAAGGAACTGTTACAGACTGTGATCACCTTTGTAACCTTCATTGCAAATACTGGAGAAGATAGCAAAGTCCACATTTTTTCTTTGCTGAGGATTGTAAATAATTCACTAAAAATCTTGTAAATAATCATAATTCATTGCATTTTCCAGACATGACAGAATAAGGAATGAACTTTCAAAGGCATGACATATGAGATTATTTCCATGATCTTTTGACCATAAAAGAAGAATGCATATATGAAATTGTTGAATCCAGTCTGTCCTCTGTTGGCTACCCACTGATTTATGCAGGCATATAAATTATTTAGCATCAGAAGTCTGTATGTTGTATGGCCTCAAGTCAGCAAGACAAATAAGTACATGCCTAATTTTAAGCAGATGAATTGTTTTAAGGGAAAGGGCTTTTGTGAAAATTTAGAATTAAATTTTTTTTCTACAAAGAACTGCAACAGATACATTGCTCCCAGATGAGCCTCCTTACAGAATCCAAACATTCTCATATCTGAATATGCTGATGTACCATACTCCATCCCGACCAGACCAAATACAGTTGATTTTTCAACAGAAATACAGAATACTTAACCATGGCAGAGCCATTGTGGGTGGAAGAAGCTGTACTTGCTTACAGTCTTCAGGAGTTTCTATTCTGGAGAGCAGCAGAGCACCTCTGGGAACAGAATTTATTCAGTTTTTCAAAGCAATTGACTTCTTCAGCCTATGTTAAAAAAAAAAAAAAAGCCTTTTGAGTATTTCTGTCAAAGTCTTGTATAAAAAATTTGTTTTTCTGTCAAAGCAAATAACTCATATGGTAGCAAGCCACAAACATGCCTTATAAATGGCATTGTGAAAATCTGTAGATCACATCCTACTTTCCTCAGATCACTAGGAAACAGCTGCAGGACAACAGCTGCTGCCTTTCTAGCTTGGGTAGAAGGTGTTTGACCACCCACAAGCAGGATGTTTTCTCCTTATATGAAAATAATACAGGTTTTACTGATTGTTGCCAAAGAATCAAGGCAATGCAGTATTCCAAAAATTTAAATGCTGATAGTCTTCCTCTTGTTGCATAACTTGGTCCAATGCCATGGAAAATACATCAAATTAATAAAAAAATGAGACAAAGAGTTTTGTCCTTGTATGTGCTGTTGAGGCTTTATGAAACCACCTTTCTTGATCTGTTGTTTGTTTATTTTATGACACTGTGGAAAAGTCTATATGGTGAATAATTAACTCAGAATATCTTGGGAGCCCAGCATCTCTGAAGAAATGCAAATACCTTTGAGCTTCCTTGTGGTTTAATGAATTCTGAGGAAATTGTTGGAACTGGTCCACTGACTGAACAGTATTGGCTCAAACTCACAATTTTGAGTAGCAGAAAAACATTATTTGCTGAAAAAAAGAGAGTTCTTTTAATAAAAGTGCTTAAAACCTTACAACAACAAAATGGTAAATTAAATCTCCTATCTCAGTAAGTGGGAGAATCTGATAGAATAAACTGTAGGAGAGCAGCAGAAAAGGATAGAGTCAGAGTTCTTCTTGAGCAAGGAAATATTAAGCATTTTGTAGGTTAGCCTAAGGTGGGAGCTGAAACTTGTTCCTCCAGGCTCAGGTTGACTTCAGCTTAGAAAGAGAAGTGACAGAGCTGCATTCACATGTTTTCTGGCTGGGGAGGAAAGATATTCACAAAAGACCTGTAACTTTTTATTTTGGGAACTGAAAGAAGATCAAAATAGGCCAAATGTTTAGTGCAGACAGTACCAGTGTTTGGTGAAATGAATGCAAACCTTTCAGAATTTGCTGGGGAAATTAGCAGGAAATTAGAAAAACCTCCTCCAATTCTATTTTTACCTTTCATGTTCTTACATTGTACTATCCAGATTTAGTACAAAGAAATTGTGGCTTAAGTATTGAAAAAGGTAGTTCTTGAAATATCAGGGAAAAAAGCTTTCTCAAAGAACATTTCATACAGGTGCAGATGTTCAGAGGAACTTTTCTGCTTCACATAATTAAATCTATAAAGATCTCAGACACTTTGTGTTTAAAATATCTTTTTATCATCCAGCACTGAAATCCAAAGTTCTGGTTTAATGCAAGGCTGATCCAATGTTCCCTAAAATCAAGAGGGTTGTATTTATCATTGTTGGAAATCTCTGTCTGGTACACTTTTGTCTGCATTTGCGTTAGCGCTCCTGAAGTTGCCGCACGGTTCTATCAACAGTGCAACTGAAAATAAGAGAAAGCTGAGAATTTGCATGTACTAACCAAAAAAGTTTAGATGCCTAAGGTACTCTCCTCGCCTCAGCCACAAAGGAGCCCCAGTGAACTGGTCTGACATGCAGCATCTGTGACTCAAAACTGGCTGCAATTGAAATAAGCACAGCTCGTCTAGAAGATGAGTCAGAGGAAAATGGCAGCTGTGAGGACTTTTCTCAAGGATGAGACTTGCATCTGGTCTGTGTGACACTTTTCTCCCGACTGCTATTTTGAATGGCCATCTGGTGTGGGTTTGTTCCAGCCACGTACACGCTCTGAGCAGTTTCTCCATCTACTTCCAGTACGCAGAGGCCCAGGCTCCACAGGCCAATGCAGATACGATCTGGGAAGCAAGCCTAACCATATTGCAGCTGAACATCACTGCATCTCCAAAGAAGCCAAGAGAACTGGCTGAAGAAGCAGTTTCCAAGACACCAGATGCTGCTTCAAACCAGTCATGCAAAGCTTGTTTTCTTTTTAATAGCTTGTTTTTGTGCTGAGGAGATAGGTGGGCACAGCGAGAGGGATGGACAAAGTTGCAGCTCTGGTCTATGTGAAATGCACATACTGTGTTTAGCTATTCAAAACCAACGTGCCTCTTGTTCATGACAAACATGAAAGCCACTTTGTGATGTTTGTGTCCCCTCCTTTCTTGGTGTCATTGCAAGAAAGAGGTGCCAAAAGTTTTAATTCTTGTAATGTGACTTTTTAGCCATATGGCAATATATTTTTAGGTTGAGAGCAGGAGATTCCCAGTTTCAAAGCTACCCTTGTATCATGATTCCCTCCTAGTCTCTGATCTCCTTTTTTACTTCACCATTTCTTTCATTGCTCTCTTTTCTGCCTCCAGCCCATAATCCCTGATTGCTGTATTTTCTTTAAAGAGTAACTTGAAGAACTACAACACTATATACTTTATTTCCCAGTTCTTGAGGATCTTTGTGAACATGTAATAGGCTTGTAAATATTTCCAGCTATTTTTTTTAAATCCATCCTCATCAAACTAGGGAGTAGCTGCTACTGATGTATAATCTGTTCTTCATCTTCTTCCTTAGTACTGCACCCAAATTCTTTGGCAGCTTGCACAAACTTAGTGCTTGTTTTGGAATGTCTTTGATCATTGAGTTGGGGCCAGGACATGACATTCACAGCTGAGCTGTACCTTCTGCACTTGCCTTTTCTGCATCCACAGTGATGATTTCCATCAGCCTTTAAGTTCGGTTAGGTTGCGTTGCCCTGAAGCTGTTGATCAGAGAACCTCAGATCTCTCATATCTGGCAGCACCCACAGATGTCAATCACCACTGATGGGGACAAGAGGAGGAATAGTCCATTTTCTATTAAATGAAAGTACTTCTTAATATTGCACAATAGATTGCAATCTGTGATTTCAGAGCCTACATGTACAACACCTTCTCAGAGCAATAGCTTCAGCTGTGCGCTCCTGCTTGGTTGCTTTTTGTGGGATCAGAAGTGCAGCAGCTTAAGCTGCAGGCTGAATGGAGAATCAGCAGTTAAATACCTGGTTTGCCATTAGTGATTCCTCTGCCAGCTGCATTGAACAGGTTTAATTCTGTATTACTCAGAAGAATTTCATATGCATAAAATGAATATCCGTGGTTCGGAAATCAATTCCCTGGTCTTTCAAAAATCTTCTTAATGAGACACACATAGCTCATATTATTCTAAATTTCTTTAACCACCTCATGGAAATGAGATTAAAGCTGACATTTCAAATTTTATTATTATCTAAGAAAAAAATTCTTACAGTTTTCATAATCAAGAAGTGTTTAATACCAATCTAGGTGAAATAGTTAATTATGCACAAGCTATTTTTAAAAAGTGTTATGCTTCAGCTTTCCTTAAATAGTTTTTTCACTGCAAAATTAATGCATAAATTCTGCATGTCTTTATGGGAATATTTTTTTTTCCCACTCAACTATGGGATAATATATTTTTTTGCTGTGGCATCCATTTTTTCCCTCCTCTTTTGTAGCATTTTCAAATAAATGTAGCAGAGCAATCAGTGGATCTTTAGAAAACACACAAAAGACTAAAACAAACACATCAATGAATTTTGGGCCTGTTGGTCTATTTCCTGCTCCACATGATATATTTAGCACTCATCAAGCTTTCAAAAGTTAATTGGAAGTCTTAAGTGTTTCCCTTATTTCACATTTCATTCTCCTGATGCAATGAGAAACTAACAACACTGGGAAACAGAAACTATACTTGTCTTAGCACAGTGTGTTATACAAATGCACAGATCTAAGTGAACCCTCAATTTCAATATGTTTAAAATAGGTTTTCTTTTAATTCAATTGTAAACTAAAAGCTAGACATGTACAGACACATTCAGTAGATGATGCAGCTGTTATGTGAGTGGAATTGAATGATTGACTCCCTTTTAGGTATTGGTGTCATTCAGACCAGGAGGTGATGGTATTGGCTCCTTAAGTTATCAAAGGTACCAGATATAAGGCTCTGTAAGGGCTGGGCATCGAAGGAGCTGTATCAGATCCCATCAGCCAGGTGCACAACACTGGAGCCTGCAGCAGCTCAGTGGTCTTGAGCATAACTTGAAGTTTGGAGGTGCTATGCTCCTGCATTCCCACAGAACCTCATTCTCCAGTTCCTGACCTCTCCCTTGTTCACTCCACCACTTCCCCTTTCCTTCCAGCACTCCTTGCAAGCTCTTCTGACATGAGGCAGCTTCTTCCTTCTCCTTCAGAGAGCTGGAGGCCCTCAGGAAAGGAGTTTCCTTGTATGTGGTTTTAGTCAGTGGGTGACACATCCTTGGGTGCCAGAGGAACAGATTCTTGTGCCTTTTCACCCCATGATGGAGCACACTAAACAGATAGAAACTATTGGGGAAAGGCAGGCATCAGCCTCTAAATATGTGATCTATTGTCAGAGGTAAACTGACAGCTTTCACAACTTTAAACCAAGTTTGAGCAAATTTCACAGGGAATGACTAAGGCAGAGTTTTAATGGCAGGATCCCATACACACAGCACGACATATTTCACAGCCCTGCCCCAAAACAGTAAGACATTGGATCCTCTCTGATAAATAACGTTATTTTTAACTTGGGTAAAGTAACATTCTCCCCTTAATGTCATTCTGAAAAATGGGCAAATCCTTTCAATCTAAAATTCAGCCTGTGGCAGATGTTTCTAGGCTCTGCTCTAACAATACTCTTGGGCACATGGTGTGACTCTTGGGGATGGTGCTGTGCAGAACCAGGAGACAGACTCAATATTTTTTGTGGGTCCCTTCCAATTCAGCCTATTTTGTGATTCTTTGAATTAAACTGACCAAATTATTAAAGCATCTTAAAATTTTAAGACTTGGACATTTTTAATTATAGCTGGTTTTACCTGAATTCCTTATAGCCACATCTTCTGGTCTTGGTTTTAGAATAACAATCATCCTGTCAAAAATTATTGATCTAAAGAAGGAAAAAAGGGTCTCATGCAATAAACACAATAGTGTTTACCCAGTAAGTGGCATAGTTACTCCTCTTACAGTATTTTCACCTCTTCTTCCAGCCTTCCTCTGTCAGGTTAACTCAAAGTACTTACCTGTCACCCAGGACACTACCTAAAGTACCATCCAGCTTTCGGGTTACAACTGATTGTCGTGCCACTTCTTGATACTCTGTGAGTTAACCCATATATAATACCCAGGAATAACACATATACACCCATATGTGTAAACAGGAATTGCTTGAGGAAGCTTAGAAAATACTAAACAATAGTTTTTTAGGTTGCTGCGAGTTTAAAACTGCATAATTCTTCAGAAGATTCCCCACTTTATTCTTGGAAGAGAGTACACAAAAGAGAGTATTAAAATTAGATGTCATCTGAACATTACAAATTACATTGGTCTTAAATATTTGCCATGTAACAATGGTGACCTTAGCTGTCAGCTTGCAAGACACCAGCATGGTTAAAAGCTAAAAGCAGGAACAATCTGTAAGCAGCAGGTGAATTTTTCAAGAATGGTACCCAGTATGAGTCCCTCCCTAGCAGGTGGGTGAGAGGTTTACTTCATCAGAGAGCACCAGCGGAGACAGCAATGCCAAAACCAGTTCAGATTTACTAGAAAATCTTTCCAGAAGTGTTGAATGAGACTGAGTTTGTACGAAACTATTAATGAGTTATCTATCTGTAGTTTCTAGTTACTAAATGTGTTTAGCCACATTTTGTTGGTTTTTTTTTTTTAAATTTTACTTAACAGAGTTCGAGAACAGCAGAGTGATTTTTTTCCCCTATGAATTCCTGCACTGATATTATTTTCACACTTTGTCGTTTTGAAAAAGTAGTGCACAGCAGCTACCACTTGCTTTAAATTTTATCAGCTGTCAGAGAGTTTTTGACAACATGAACAGAGACACTATGTGACACATACTGGAAATTTATAGATTACTGTTCAAAGGCGTCTGGATTTTGAAGGATTTTTGGGAGGAAAATGTGTGTTCCCTTATCCTTCTATTGCCTCTATTTCCTCCCCACTGTGCTGATAGCTCAATTTCTACTGCTGCTAGTTAAAACTGATCCTCACACCTGAAGTGAGTAGTAGGACAGTGGTATTGCTAATGATAGTCATTGGCTGAGAACTGCAAAAGTGCTTTGGAGAGAATCTCTGAGAACAAGCATGTTACACAACCTGCCAACCAAAAGACCAGTATCTGTGGAGGTCTATACTCAAGTCTGCATGGTTATCCCAGATAACTCTACTGATCAATTCCTTACAGACATGTATTCTTCCCAAGTCCCCTCATTTTATCTCTAAGACCATGAATTGACACTGAAATGGTAAACTGGGTTGCTAAACTGTGCTGGTCAAGTCCAATATTACTGGCATCAGCATGAAATTCAGTATCCTTTGTGGCAATGTGCTAAAAAGTGCAATTCTAGCTACAGAAAAACAACACATCTATCCAATGGAAGACAGATAAGTTTTTGGCATGAATGTATGCTGCAGATAATAAGACTGAAATGGCCCAAAATCTTGAAGTCTGAAAGATGTATCTGCCATTACGTGGACTGCACATAGGCAAAGGTGCTTGCCCTAGCCAGCTGGTATTCTGATGACCCTACAATCTACAGAAAGAGTTTAGGAACAGCTATCATGTCACAATTTTACTGGAGCAGCAGCTTTGCAGTCAATAGCTTCAAAGAGCACTTGGTAACGTGCAGTGTGGGTTAAATAACATTTTTATGGACTGAAATTATAAAACTTTCCTAAATTGTGCTAAGTTTTGTATTGCATTTTGTTCACTGCCCAAAATATATGTTTCTTGTTATGTCAGAGTCAGGATTACTAATTCTCAACAATATGCTGACCCTTACTCAACACGATAATAAATCTTATCATAAAGAAATATTCCCTTAGACATGGAGAAAGAATGTGGTTCTTCATTAAACTATCCCATGTGACTAGTAGGGAAGGAAAACAAGAAAGCAGACATACCAGCTCTTCCTCATGAAAACTGAGCACCTAGAAATGGCACTGTGACAGTACTCCATCAGGAGTTCAATAATCCAGGTGTCAAAAAAATTCTCTGTGTGAAAAGACCATTAAATAATTTTATAAATGCGGAGTAGTGTTTTCTAAATGTATATGCATATTTTCTGACTTCTAGCATTCGGAGGAAGAGGACAATATATTTTTGTTTTACCTGATCACATGTTGGAATTTTAGCTTCAAAAATGAGATTGAGAGTTGACAAACTACAGTGTGATATACAGGGCAAGCAATCAATTTGTTTTGAGAATAGAATGTTCTTTGCATTTTGAAAATAGATATTTTCTATGTGGCTGTTTCTGAAATACAAAAACTACAATCACTGATTTTAGAATATCAAGAAACAGCAACAATGATGCATATTCCTTCCATTTTGCAAGTTTATATGAATCTCCTCAGTATAATTGCTGAGTGTATTGTCATGCTAAACTACCAGAGTACATTCAATGCCTCATGGCAAAAGGTTTAACATGCTACATCTTATTCTTAGGTTTTATATGTAAACAAATGTAGCACTTTGATTTGGCACAAAAATTCCTCATCAAGTTTCTTTTTTTTCCCTTATTGACTACTGGGGATTACATTTTCCATAAACTTCTACTGTGTTTGAAGATGAGAATTACAGTGTTTGACTTATATACTGTATTTGTTACAGTACACTGTGAGGTCAATGCGTTGTGAGAAATAATGTTGCTAGGTAATTGTCAACGTATAATTTTATTACTGAATATTAGCTTCTTTGCTCACATATAATGTATGTGGTTAGAAAAATGTAAACTTTGTGCCAAGAACAGATATGTGAACTGTGTTAAAAACGAAGCCAAGAGCTTAATAACTAGCATGAAAGTTCAAACTGACTTTTAAGTAGTTTTTACCCATATAATAAAAAATAAATTCAGCAGCCGTTTAGATGAGAATGTCAACAAGTATCCACAAATCTCAGTCTTTTATATAAAAAATACAAAATCTCCCTAAAGTATTTAAACGAATGTATAGCATGCAACAACTGCTAAAGTAAGCAACTCCAAATGAAGGAGCAGTGAAAAGCAAGAGGCTCTGTGTAACACAGTACACAGATTATTGAACACGCGTGATATGCAAGGGAAAAACATTTTCCTTCTGACCACAAAGAAGGCAAAATAATACAATGCATACTTAACAAGAACAAGTGAACCAGATCAAAGTGCCTTTTGTTAACATTTCTGGCAGATTCAGTATTTGGCAGCCTTTGTGTCAGTGTTAAAACTGATCTGTAGGAACAAGGAGGGATCACATTCATTTGGAAAGACCTCCCAACCTGAGAGCTGTTCAGTCTCCACCTTGCACTAACAGGACGCTGCTCTGGTGGGCCTGGCATAGTTCCAGTTTGCTACATGAACCTCAGTCAGTTCAAACTGGGGCTGCCTATAAAGTTAATACAGTTATTTACACTGCATGAGCAAGTGTAAGCAGTGCCAAAAAGTAAAGCGCTATCTTCTAAACATGTCCTCGGAGAGTGGTGGAGAGACGTGGTGGGAAGGAAAGCAGGGGGACAGCTCAGGAGACCTCCACCCAGTCCACTCCAGAGGGGAGGCCAAAACAGATTTCCCTGCACACAGCATCTCTCTCTCAGCTTCTGCAGAGAGCATGTCTGAGATAAGAGTTCATCTTTTCCAAATACAACAGGCATGTCATCAGAAGTGTGTCTGCTCCCAGGTCTGTAAAATCAGGACAAAGATGCCTGAGAGCTTTGCTGTGTCCTTGCTTGCTTTCTGCTGCTGTGACTGTGCCCTGTCCCCAGCGGCAGCGTGATGGGTGGTTTAGTTTTACAGAGTTGAGTGATGGATTTAAAAATGCATAAATACATTTCCTGTCCAGCTATCTGCACAATTCTTGTACTGTGCCTGTCTTAGCCCTCTTTTCAGGTCTTTCCACCAGACCCCTCAGGCTCCCAGTGCCTCAGGGTCTGCCCGTGTTGCCCTCTTATTGTGTGAATCACCTCTAGACATGCACTTCCTCTTGATGGGTCACAGGACTCAGACCTTTTCTTGAGGATGCAAATAATTCTATCTTGAGATCTTGCATTCAAGATACAATAACCTAGGGGTGGCCAAGAGCTCTGAGGTGGCCCCACCAATAACACCTCGCAGTGGTCTCACACCTCGGCCCCAGCTTTCTCTTAATGCTGTCCTGAAGTGCCTCACCAGCTCTGGCCTTTCCATCATCCAGGCCTACTTGGCTTCCTGCTGCTTAGGTAGGGAAACACCTTTGCTGAGCTGGAATAAAATCATCACATCAGCATGAGAAAGACAGAGCCTCCCTTAACAGGGCAACCAGCCACTGCTCTTGCACAGCCCTCGTCCCAGGGTCAGCTTGGGCTTTCCACAGAGCAGATATCCCTCATTTATATTTGCTCCTATGTTATCCTCACTTTTCATAAACACCCCAGGAGGTACAGACATAGCTCTTACCACCATGAGAACACAACCTTCTTCTCCCACATCATGTGTTCTTCTGTTTTAGGTGTCAATTAAAACTGAAGTTTTTTTTTCCCTCCTGAATCAGAGAGATCCCTACACTGTGAACAGGAAGGTGGAGTCATGCTAGAAGAGAGGACTTAAAAGTCAGGAAGAGAAGCTCCTGTCCCTCCACAGATGAAGGGAACAGAGACTGCTTTCATTTCCCTGAGCTTGGAGTTACAACACCTGTGGGTGAATCCAGACTGTCCGTGACATGAGTGCCTGCCAGAGCCAAGAGGATGGTGAATATGATCCAGTATAAACAGGGAAGCAGGAAAGGAGGCTGACAGCTTTCAAAGAGGTGCTGCAAACTGCCAGTGTGCAGAAGTAGGAGGAGGAGGGGAGAGGCAGCCAATGTGGCATGCAGCCGAGCACTGCTGGGTTCCTGAACCAGCCTGCTCCGTGGCCGTGGCAGAAGGGACGAGAGCTGAGCACTGTGGGAGTTGGTACAGCCTGCTGTCAGCAGCCAGGGGCTATTTGCAGCCTCTTTGGAGGCTACTATGCACTACATAGACATATCCACTTTCCAAGTGCCAGCCAGGTGCCCTCCAGCCAGCCTCCAAGTGATCTGAGGGCAGGAAATAAGGAGCAGTTTAAAGCCAAGCACAGACCTGCTGAGCCTAGAGACCGCACACCAACCCTGGCTGCCTCATCCCTGTAATTGAAACCTCTGTAAATAGCTTTGCACGCTTGTTCACAAAATGAATTTTCAGCTTTTTTTTTTTTTTTTCTTCTTTTTTTTCCCTTTGCAGGTTTCCTTTCACCAGGTTAGGTTTCCACCAATGTTTCTGAGAGAGAAACACTACAATAGCTCATTTAAGCTTAGGATGCCCAGAGCTGCTGAGGAAAAGAGTCCTCCAGGTACAGTGGGGGAATAAAGGAAATACTGATCTTCAGGAAGATCTGTTGAGGACTGCACACCTTGGCTGACAGCAGACACAGCTGCAGAAAGTGAGACTGGAACCAAGAGATGATACAGTGGCCATTTGATATTTTGCATCAAATTGTTTGAAAGTATCAATTTCACTACACAGCAAGCCTCAGACAGAGATTTTGAGTTTTGAGTCATAGAATCATGGAATATCCTGACTTGGAAGGGATACACAAGGATCAATGAAGTCCAGCTCCTGGTTCTGCACAGGACAACCCCAAGACCCCAAGAAAAATTTTGAAATGCTTCTTGAACTTTTGTCAGGCTTGGTGCTGTGGCCACCTCCCTGGGATCCTGTTCCAGTGCCCAGCCATCCTTGGGCTGAAGAACCTTTTCCTGATACCCAGCCTAAACCTCTCTTGGTAGAACTTAAGACAATTCCCTCGGTTTCTGTCACTGGTCACCACAGAGCAGAGATCAGTGTCTGCCCCTCTACTTCCCCTTGAAAAGAAGCTGTAGAGTGCAATGAGGTCTCCCCCTCAGGCTCCTCGGGCTTCTCCAGGCTGAACAGACCAAGTGATCTCAACTACTCTGTGTATGACTCCCCTTCAAGGCCCTCCACCGTCTTAGTAGCTCTTTTGTGGGCTCTAACAGCTCAATACTCTTACATTGTGGCACCCAAAACTGCCCCCAACACTCAAGGTGAGGTTGCCCCAGAGCAGAGCAGATCAGGACAATCCTCTCTCTTGCCTGGCTGGTGATGCTGTGCCTGCTGCACCCCAGGACAGGGTTGGCCCTCCTGGCTGCCAGGGCACTGCTGACTCACATTCAACTTTCCCACAACCAGAACCCCCAGGTCCCCCTTGGCAGCTCTGCTTCCCAGCATCTCATCCCCCAGTCTGTAAATCCAAGGTTGTCTTGTCCCAGGTGCAGAATACAGCACTTTCCTTTGTTGAACTTCATATGCTTGGTAGGAAGACTGCCCTTGAAGGAGTCCACAATTCCTTGCAATTTAGTATAATTGTCAATCTTACTTGGTCCTGCATCTAAGTTGTTTGTGAAGATGCTGAAGAAAACTGGTCCTAAAATGTAGCCCTGCAGAATCCCAGTAGTAACTACCAGCTGTGTGCCAGACAGTTTGTCTAGAAGAATACTGAGAGAGACAGTATCGAAAACTTGACTGAAATAAAAGAAGATTACATCTCTTGGTCAACTAAGAGGGTAACCTTGCTGTAAAATGAATCTAAGTTTGTCATGCAGGACTTTCCCCTCGTGGACCTGTGCTGGCTGTGACCAGTGGAGAAGACTTTGCCAGTTGTCCATCCAAGTGTGCTCCTTCCAAGTCTCACAGGGAAGTAAGAGAGCCACACAGAGAATGGTGGCTGTAGCAGCGTTAGCAAGGCTCCATTTCTTGTTCTTCCTCCACCTGCTCCCCCTTGCTGTTGGAAATGCTGGACATGTACCAAATGAGAAGGTCCTGGTGTGGCAGCTGGACCACACCATGTCAGTCCAGGATCTCCCTGAGAATGCATGAGTGCCTGCTTGTCTGATCACCAGTAAAAGCTCAGGTGATGATGGAGGAGATCCTGTTCATGGCTGAGACATCTGCTGAGGGCTCCTTACCTGCAGAAGGCCAGGGGTACAAATAGCCCTAAATAGCAAAAGAAAACCAATGAATTTGTGATGTCTACACAATTTGCCTGCTGGACTATCGCCATGGCTTTTATCAGGCAAGAATTCTGGAAAGTTGAGGCAGATCAGCCAGAAATGTCAGCAGTAAAGCATTCTTGATGAACCACAGAAGCCTTCAGCACAACAGAAATAGGAAAAATTCCCCTTGTTGACAAAGAGTAGGCTAAACTGAGATACTAATCCATGGATGACTGCAAAAGAAATTGCAAGGAAAAGTACTCTGACCCCTTCTCTGTGTGTCACAAATGAAAATAAAATAGAGCAAGGACCTTACAAGTGTCAAATCTCAACCCTTTCTTCATGTAATGGCACTCTCATGTCAGCCTTGGCAACCAAAAAATATACAGTGGGAATACTGCCTTTCATTTCCTGCTGTTAGACTTCATGGCTGTCACTGCCAAATCTGGAGCATGGTCCTCTGCACCTGTTTTATTCCTTTTATAGTTGCAGCACTGAAAAGGAGCCAATCCCTTTGGGGGGGATAACTCACAGTTATCACCAGAAAAAAAAAAGAAGAAAAAAAATTGTGAAAATGTCTTCTTGTTGCTAAGCATCATCATACAAACCTTCTGAAATTAACCCTGTGTACGTGTAGTCTCAAATGGTCAGCCTAGAAATCCCCAACGGGCTTAGTTAAGTTACATCTGGAGAGAATGGATAATTTACTTTTTAAAAGTCAGAGTCCCTGGTGATTAACAGATGTGATCTGCTGCACTGCTTTGGTATCACAGGAGTTTGGGACAGTTGGAGCTTAAATTCAGAGGAATGAATATGTGAAATGTCATGGAGATGATTCAGTGTTTTCAACAATGTGCTGAACTTGGTGGTGGCATTCCCTTTTTCTATTCCACAGAGAAGATAGCATGATATGCACAGATGACTAATGAGAAAATTAAATTGGTGCTCTTAACACATGGAAGGACTAAGGACTTGCCTCTTGCTTAGTGTGGGACTGCTACCAAGGTTTACAGAATGGAACACCTGCTTGGGCCATAGCCAGTCAGAGTCTTTACCACAGAGGACAAAGATACTGAGTCTTCAATTATAAGAATTGTGTCCTTTGGGATTGATTTCCTGGTGTGTGGACACCCAATTCAGAAGAGACCAGGTCCTCATAAACCAGTCTCCTGTTGGGATTACATAGAACCTGAATTAGGCTGTCATTATGGCTTACTGCCCATCTGGTGAGTTGTGGCTACAAAGACCTCCCTGGGACCTTGCTGAGACCTATGAGCCCAGCTTATAATCAGGGTTTGCCAAAGAGCTTGACACTGGGGTTTCATTCAGACAAATACATTTAGCCCTCAAGGAGGGAGGTTGCCCATAATAAAACATCAGAATTTCACTACAAGGTAATGCTGGATAAAATCAGACATAAGCCAAGCTCTGACTATACCCCAAATCACACGCTATACATCTGAGCCAAAGCATTCTTGAGCTGCAAAGCAAAAGCCTTGAAAGACTTTAAGCAGCATGCAATATTTTTTTGTGTGTACTTCAACGTTTTGATGTACATAGAAGA
Organism: Urocynchramus pylzowi; assembly: GCA_013397555.1. Taxonomy (NCBI): domain Eukaryota; kingdom Metazoa; phylum Chordata; class Aves; order Passeriformes; family Fringillidae; genus Urocynchramus; species Urocynchramus pylzowi. The sequence continues at coordinate 1,327,473 of VZRH01003515.1, forward strand.
GCTAAAATATTACATGGAAATTTGATAACCCTCACAGTGCTTTTCTGGCCTGACTGGAAAGGATGAAGTGCTTGAATTTTGAAAGACCGTTTCTCTAAGATTTTGCAGCTGATTTCAACTAGCTCCATAGACTCTCACAAATATGATGAAGTTCAGGAAACCCTTCATGCTTCCTCTCCTCTGTCAAATTGTCTGCTGGAACCTCTGCTCATGTTCACATGGTTTCCTACTGAAAACTGATCTTTTGGAATATTTGGTCTTCATCTGGCTCTGCTCTAGAACCCCAGTGTACACTCATCTTAGCTGAAGTATGCTGAGTTTCTCTCATCTTTTTTAGCCAGAGAAATTGTTTCCGGTTGTTTCAGCAAAATGTCCTGTTGCTGAAAATTGCCATTAGAAGTTTCTCCTCAATACCTCAACTGAACAAATAGGCTACATGGTAGATGCTCTGTCTTATTCAGTCCCTAGATGTGTTTCATCTGCTCTTACAAAAAATGTCTTCTTGAATTAGACTGTAAATGATTTTTGTCTGCTTAACATCAGTTTTCTCATTTTCATTGTTTATTGAAGACTGGAATGGTGAGTCATAGGCATCTGCTGCTGATGGGCAACAGGTGATTTCCCAGAGAAAGCTGATGGCTTGCTGGGTGCTACAGATGGTCCTGCTGCCAAGGACAAGGTGAAAACTGCTGCTGAATGATAAGCATCTTGAAAGATAAGCATCTTGAAAGAAGTATAGAGAAAATAGTTTTGGTTGAGGAAGTTTGAGATATTATACAGGTAAAAGGCTTTAAAATCCTCTTTGTAACTCACAAGCATCTCATGCAGACTACAGTGGTGTGACAGGAGAGTTGAGCTAAGTAGACAGAAACAGTGTTCAGGAGAGAATTATAAATAACTAAATAGTCCAACTTGTGAATTCGAGCAAAGACTGTTTTATTTATCTTCATCAGAACCTGGAATTTTTCTGGTGAGGAAAGAATAAATCTGACAAATCCCATTAGGAACAGGTAGCAAAATTTGAAATGAAAATAAATTTTGGAAGTGATTTAGCTGCTGATAATCAATACCAATTACAGTGCAAATGGAAGAGAAAGAATTCACACAACTTGCATTCACCTCATTTGTACTCCTGCCTTAAAATAGAATTTACTTGCAGCACTTCTACTGTCCTAGCAGGCCTTCATACAAGAGTTTTGGTGCCCAGTTTATTCACACAGAATAGCTTTAAAGGCATTGTTAACTGTTGTCAAGGGGAGCTCGTGCTGCTCAGTGTCTCTGCATATCAATAAAAATGAATTTTTATGATTTTCAAGCCTGCAGTAAGGCTCCCAGCTCAGGCAAATCAGTTAAACCAAGCTCTGTGATTTTAAATCTGACTTGCATGATTGTTTTTGTTGCTGTTCAAGAAACAGCTTGTGGTAATTTTTTTTCAAACAGCAGAGTGCCTCAGATTTGTTTTTATCTTTTGTTGGAGAAAATTCTTGGTGTGGTTGAAAAGAAAAATCTCAAAAATGTGACCCCTCATGTTTCAGAAACCAGACTAGACATAAGAAGACTTCAAATGATTGTTTTTTTAATCTTATTATTTCAAGGTCAGTATCATGATATGGTAATCATGAAGCAATTTAGGAAGTCTAGAATTGACACTAAGGAAAAAAATTGCCATATTTACATAAAAATTGTTATCTAAACCACGATAATAAATTATACTACTAAAATAGAAATACTTTCATCTTTCAAGAATATGTAACTTAAATTTGACTCTATTTACAATAAATAAATAAACACTGAAACCACAGAAAATCCCATTGCTGGCTTGGGATTTTTGTTTTATTTTGTTGGTTGGTTTTTGTTTTTGGTTTTTTTGGGTTTTGTTAGCTTGTTTGTTGTTTTATTTGGGTTTTTTTTGTTTATTTGCTTGTTTTTTTGTTTTGAGGTGTTTTTTTTGTAAAGAGAGGAAATAGAGTAACCAAGAAGATAATACATTAAGTGAAGATTTTTTAAGGATCTCTTTTATTTTCAGGCTTCTTTACTTGTTAGCAGTTTCAAATTCACAGTGGTAAAGCGTCCAGATCAATCAACAAGGTAGATGTGATTTTAAATGAAATTTAAAAATTGGATTAAAAAATAATTTAAATTGATTTTAGTAACTGTGGCTGTAAAGGCAACATGTAGAGGAAGGAGAATTTTCTTACTTTGCATGTGAGTTAATTGAATCCCATGGAAGGAAATGGAAGGACAGAAATCTGCAGCTGGAAGAGGTAGGAAAACAATTTTGGCTTTGAAATAAACATGAATTCTAGAAATGTATCCTTACAAATGAGGATAGCATAAGTGGTAGGAAGCAGAAAAATGAGGAGTCCTGTAATTTCAAATATGTTACTCCAAGCTGGGCTCAAATATCTGGGAATTATCCTTCTAAAAAGAACAACATTTTTGATAAATAAAGTGAAAATTGATTTTAAAATCTCTTTAAAAAGAAACATGTTCTTCCATTTGATGTTGAAGGAGTTGGAATTCTGGAAGGACTCTTGGGTCTTTGCTTAGATATGAAATTAGCACATGAGATGTCACAAATGACATCAGAAATGCTGGTAAATGGAGCATTCCCAGCAGTGCCCTCACACACGTGAGCCAGCTGGCCAGGAGCAGCCATGTCTGTTCTGTGAGTCTCCCCAGCCACCCAAATGGGAGCACCATGCACAAGCTTCCTCCCAGGAACCAGCTTTAGAAAATGTTGTTGCCAGGACTGTGTCTTGGAAATGCATGACAGAATGAGACAGCCGAAAGTGTGACGGGGAGGGCTATCAGCAGTGTGATAGCTGGGCTCCAGCTCGCAGGCACAGCTCAATTTCAATGTACAGACACATGGAGGTTGCCCAAAACCTGATTCAGAAGCCCAGGCCAAGCACTCAATGGCTTTAGGCAACTGAAAGAATGGCAGCTACCGGGCCAGTATGCCCTCAGGCTCTGCATTCAGTTAAATCAGGCGAACGTGCCCTGGATGCACTGCCCCGTTCCGGTGCTTCCTACACCTCAGGAGGCAGCGAGCCGCTGGGAACAGGCTGCCTGGATCTCTCATCACTCCCTCAACGGGAGGTACCCCAGGGGGTGCCTAGCTCCAAGCACAGCAGGCTGCCCGCGGCAGGCCGCCGTCGCCGCGCGGCCCCCGGCCCCGCCAGGCATGGCGGCCTCATTAGGCAGCAGCAATGGCCTTTGGGTGGGAGCCCCTCGTTGGTGTTCCTGCAACCCTCTATATCTCCCTCTGGAAAAGAGAGATTGCCCACTTTCTTTCTCGGACTTTTCACATGTTGAATGTTGAAGCAAAAAAAAGAGGACTGCATGAGGCTATTCTGTAGTTCAGTAATTGCCTAGATATGCATCCAATTTATTTCCAACATACAAAAATGCAGACTGAAGGATGCTATGCTCAGCAGAAGGTTATTTTCCCTGAATGACTACTGGCTACTTTGGAGGCAAGGGGTCAGACACTTGATTAGATGACTTACAACTTAAAGTCCCATAGCATAAACTATGTCATGCCCCAGGCTTCTCAAAACAAGGCACTCTATTTTAACTCATAATGGGTAGCTGGATTCAGTAAATGGCCTAATCACAGCAACATAAATATTTATGGGAAAATTTTTCTAATTAAGGTATGAGCTTGTTTAGATGTTATCAGTTAGAAAGGGCTTTCCCAACAAGAGCATGGCTGTTAGGAGACATTAGGAAATGGTTAAACTCCAAGGGATTAAAAGGTCATTGAAGTGGCAACATGCAGAGTCTATTATGGCTGAAATTTTGCTTGCATTCATGTCTTACATGTCTCCTACAGATGGAATTAGAAGACCATCCTCAATGCAGAAAAAAAGCCCTGTAATTTTTTTTTTTATTCTCTGAAAAATGAAGTTACATTACCAATGTATGATTTATGATCATTTTAGAAATTAAATGCTCTCAAAATAAATTAGTTATTTTAATTCTTGCCTTATGCTTAGCTGTATTAAAACCTGTATTTACATCAGAAGTAATGTTTGCAAAATAAAGAACCAATAATGTCATGATTTGTTCCCAGTACCTCAGTCACACAGTGACTTTAGATTTAGGAAAGTTATGTTTAACACAGTTTTCATATAATGCCTTTGTTCTTTGCTGATGTTATGAGTGCAGATGGTGTCATGGATAACAAATTCAGGATAAATTATGTTTTGGTAACCATGTTTTTCAGGTCTCATATTACAAGCACCAAATAACAATATATTGATCACATTCAGAGCCTTGTTATGCCAGCATAATTCTCAACAAATTTCAGTGCCTTTGAAAAAAATTGCTATAGGTTTACTCTAGTATAATTGTCAGAGGAATTCATCCCTTAAAGTAAAATTTTTAAGCTGTCTTAGAGGGACATAGCTGTATAAAACTGGTTATGTGAAGTACAGGCAGAACTATTCTCTGTGGGGAACAGTATGTAATTTCTGTGGGACTTTATTATTCTGCTACAAAGTGTGAGTGTGTCTGCCATGTGATATTTTACTCTTAAGGTATAACTCAAAAGGAAAGCTCAGAAAAAGAAAAGAGAATTTTCTACAAACCTCCTGCCTTTGAGAAAAATTTACATATTTAAAAACATTTCAAAGAGAAAGTACGAGGTATAGAAATCTAAATGGCATCAATAGAGCTATTGATTGTATCTGGCTACATTTTTTAAGTCGACATCTGTAAAAAGTTTCAAGACCAGGCACAAGGAGATAAACATTGCTGCTTTCCTGACATAATGAAATCTATACTGTTTGTTAATTGATATCAACTGCAACTAAACTGGACACAAAATTACAATTTCATGTGAAGACATCTTGGTTCATTTAGAATGCCTTTTTAGCCCAAACCAGGATATGACAGCTGTAACCTTGCTAAACACAAGGTTACACAGTCTACACAGTAAAGACCACAGGAGCTACTGCGGAAAACCATAAAATGGCATGCTCAGAGAGTGATGGTATGCAAATATTTAATAAATCAGATCTGGGTTTTTTTCCTTCTCTTTTAACTAACATGTTATAGATGAACATTCCCCTGCTTTTGTACAAAAGTACCATGAATTAGAAAACTGGGGCTGTCAGTTCAAATGGCACAGGCCATTGCAAATTCTCCATAACAAAGAGGAATATTTGGAGGAAAGCAACATGGTGTGCCCTGGTGTTGCGTTCCTGTTTGATTTAGATGAGTCTGTATGTGGCAGAAAACTGAAATATAAGGAAATGAAAAGTATCTGGTTTGAGGGCCTGGGAGTTTGGGGAGCTTGTTGGAGGCTGTTCAAGCCCCAGTGGCCTCAGTCACAGGAACCTGTGTGCTGCTCGTGCTCACGCTGTGGCTCCATAGCCATTAGTTGGAGGGCTATGTGCTGACTGATCTCCCAGAAGTACAAATTTGATCTGGCTCAAGAACAGGCACATGATCACATTTCTGTCAAATTAGCCAGAACACACCATACAGAACTGTCATGGAGTTTATGTTGGCTTTACACCAGCTGGGGGAGGATGAATGACTTTCAGTACAGCCTAAGTTAGTGGTGTGGAGCAACAGTACCTGGTCTAAGCTGAGCTCTGCTTGATACAGATAATCCATTAGCATTTCTGGAAGGATTTGAGTGGGTGGTATTATATCTGAATAATGAGTTTTGTCTTACAGTTACAGCGTTTCCTGTGCAGTAGTAGGAGTTTCAAAGTTTAGAAATATTTCTCTGCTGAACTGCAGTTTCAGTTTTTACCTGCTCTTCTACAGAGAAGAAATTATTTAGTGATGATTTTCTTTCTTATTTCTGAAGGATAGGGTTTCTGTGGGTGGAGTGGTACCCAATGATGTGCACTGAAAAACAGTATTGAGATGCCAAAAGTGAATTGAGCCTGGGGCTCCTGTTTTCCTGACACTCTCAGTGACCCTCGATCATAAATGACTGTATTACCAGGCAGCTATGGCTCACACTGCTAGGAGCCTATAGATAGCCTTACTGAATGTCTCTTGGGCATATGCATATTTCTCCTTTCACAGAAAACAAAGATATTTGAATTTTCAAAAAATTTAGCCAGGAAGGAATCAGTGTATAAATTGCTGATGCCTTATTATCCAAGTGCAGCATGAGAAAAGACAAGAAGAGAAATCATACTTGAGGGACACTATCACAGCACAGGAATAAAATGTGACATGATACATGCCCTTCATCACACGGCTGCAAGGCCCATTTGGACAGAGTCACGTAACTTCAGCTCTCACCCCCTGAGTGGATGTGCAGTCAAGGAGTGTTCACATCATCTTTCCTCATGTCCAGTTTCCATCCTGGCCAAGAGTTTCTCAGTAGAACTCGTACAAGAATCACTGTGCTTCAGGCATTTCTAAATAAAACCAAACTCCGACTGGAGACCATCTCATTTTGCAAGCCCACTTCATTTTCTAGACATATGGTTCCCCTAAAAGTTTTAGCATTATGCAGCATTCCTGTAAGGGTGACTGGACACATGGATGGTGGGAGGAGGAGGAGGAGGCTGGGCACAGAGCCAGTCCAAGAGGAGTGAGATATCTTTTCCTGCACTGTGCCTACCATACAAAGAGAGATGGTCCAACAACAAACAATTTTCCACAGGAAGATTATCATTGGTAGTAGGTACCCTCAAAGCCTCAGATGGCTCCCACTCCCATTCTCTGGGAACAATGGAAGCCATCAGTCATTTTCAGATTGCTCTCAAAACTTACTATAGTAATTTTAATGGGAATTAGCAACCATATTCTGTTGCAATAATTTATTGCATGTCTAAAAGCACCCAGAACAGTGGCCTTCCTTCATCACTGTGTTGTACTGTCAGTGCAGGAAGAGAAGGTTCTTCTGTCTATAGCCTTGGCACTAGATGGCTTCCTGGAAGTCTTGCTTGTATAGGAGGGTGAAAGGTGGATGAAACCTGATGTCATGTTTATACTGACATCTTGAGACAAACTGATTCCTGCCTAAGTTTCTTCAGAAGAACATGAAATGCTAGACCTAGCTTTTCAGAAGAAATACACGATTTTGAGTGTTTCCAGTTTTGTCCGACTTTTACTCATTTTAAGACAGTTGCAAAGAGCCTGGCTTTCCAATCTTTGTTGCTTCCAAGAAACTAGAGGAACCCTACAGACAGCGTTGCCCAGACTTCTTAGCCACATTCAAATATCTTGTACTCAATAAACAGCTGTTTTGTCTGACATTTAACTTCAAAAGCACAAAAGATTATTACAAAGGGACAGCAGTGGGAACAGATAGATGGATGCTGATCTCGAATTCTTCCAGGAGTAAAGTGTTGCTTCCCTTATATATTTAAATTTTCAGAAATGGATAACTTGTTTTTCAGTGATGATGCTGGCAGAGGATTAGATTGGGCCCTCAGTAAAAAGCTGAAAAGCAGATTTCTTGGCTAAAATGCAAGTAAGATGAAACCTGGAGGAACAAAACAGTAATTGTGTACAAGACACGTTTTCCCATGTTACATAGCAGAACATGAGTGAAAATATGAAAAGCAGATTGATTAAAGAACAAAAGAGATGTCTAAGTATTTGATTAAATGCAGCACTTCTATTAGGAGGGCAGTGACCTTTCCAAAAGTTGACTTGTGTACACAAGTAGAGCCCCTTGAAAATAGAGTATTTGGGTGTGACAAAATGGTTCACCTTCACAGACTCCCTACCAGGAACTAAGCCTTCTCCTGCACAGTCAAGTGTGTATACAGAAGAAAAGGTGGCAGCTCCACAGAATGGTCCCATCACAGCGTAACTGGAGGATGGACTTCTCCAGTACTGGGGTATTTTGTGCCTCATGCAGAAAGCCCAGACACCTGCAATTTTGGAGAAGAGGTTTATGTGAATGATGCAGCTGACCTACAGCTATCAAATTAGCCAGTTAGGGCAGTAGCTGTTTAAAGGAGGAGCTGCAGCCCTGTTGCAGAGCTTGCCTATGCTCCTGCATGTTCTAAGAATTACCAAAGAGGTGAAATTTCCATATTTAAAAGCAGTTAATTTTGTCAAATTACTTCTCAAAATGTGACATTTTTTGTCTCCTGTTTAAACTGTAGCTAGTTAATTTCAAATTGTAGCATATGCTTTTTCCTAGGAGCCTTCTCAGAAACTTTATGGGTGCTTAATCCAAGCCTAAAAAGAGAGGCTACCAGAACCTACTTCTCTTAATTGCAACAGCATGAACTGCTTGCTTGTAATTTGTTACATTATATTCGGGGGTAAAAGAATCCACACTCTAACCTTTCCTCTCAGAATGCAATGTGTATTATACTGATAAAAGCAGTGGAGAGATTTGCACCGCACTGCAATTTCCCAGTGCCTTGCTAAAGTCCTGAAGATAAGTAGGCACCTGGGGGTCCCCCTCCTATGTGGTGAAGGTAAAAGCCCTTCACCAGTTTGTACCCACAGAGACAGCATCTTCACTCTCAGCAGTTTTTCCATTACTTTGTAAAAGTGCTGGGAGTTATCAGTGAGTATGAAGAAACTGGCTGCTCTAGAAATTATTTACTTTTATACAGCAGCTGCACCAGGTTGTCATTTCTAACCTGTGGAGAATAAAGCAAAGACAGAGATGGTCTAATTCAATGTTTTTGAAGTGTTTTGAGATACTATGTTTTGTAGGAGTGAATGGAAAAAAACAATATCATTTGTGTGATATTACAGACACATGCAAAATAGGATTTTGTTTTGATGGTAACAGCAATGATGACACAATCCTCTGCCTTGTGTGCTAATTGATCCATCAACAGACTGCACCACACCTCTGCTTTTCCTCCATATGGTGTATTAGTAATTAGGCCATTTGAGTTTATTTTCTGGAGGTGGCTGAGTACTTCTAAGTCAATTAAACTATGGTCAATATTCAAAGACTTCTTATGCATTCACTTTTTATTTTCACTCTTTAAATAAGAATATCAACTATATGGAAAATAATTTTCAGGATGATAATGCAATTGTTTATGCTTGAATTAACCTGTCAGTTGGTTAGAAGCAAAACAGCACAAGAGGATCAAAGAAAGGGTGTAAGTCTTATTCAGATGCTTTTGTTAGAGAAAGTCTCAATCTTCTTAACTTGTCAATCATTACCAAAACTGAAATGAAAAACCTTAGCTTCTTTTTCTCCTTTCTATTTCTTTTCCTATATCTTGAAACTGACTATTCAAGGATTGAGGTATTTCTGAGCACAAGGAAGAAAAGAAAAAAAAAAAAAAAAAAGGGAGGATGTGATAAAAGTACTAAACATGGTTCCACAATTAATATGTAAATCAGGCTGATAATGCCTGGCTAAGACAGCAGCTGCTGTGCATGGACCAAGCACTGCCGTAAGCAGCGTGCTGCTGCCATGCCACTGCCATGCTGGCCTGCAGCATCAAAGCTGCAAGACTAAAGCCTCAGCAGGGCTGAGGAAGGACACATGGCTGTGCTTGTGCCTCTTCTGTCTGTGATGGCTTTGCCTTGGGATAAACGTCTCTTTGAGGTCCTGGCTGTGGTCCTGGAGTGAGCCCTGCTGCAGAAGCTGCTGCTTGACTCTGATAAGCCTCCAGGAGCCCAGCTGCTGTTGACTTGTAGCCACATCCAGCCTCACTGCAGGTGCAGACTAATTAGACCTATTAAAGCAACTTCATTTGCCCCTCCAGCAGTTAATATCTCAATTCAAACTTTCATTACTAGGGGTTAATAACTCAGGCAAAGACACACACTTGGGACTTCAATTTGATATAACATGGGGACTGTTTTTCCTTCCCAGTTGAAAGAAATATTGTGAATGTAAAATCCTAGGGGAAAAAAAAAGCCTCAAGTCATCCAAATCCATTCACGGGCAGTCACATCCCTCATGAGCACTGTGGCAAGGAGATGCCTGAAAATCATTTGAGTAGTCAGACTCTTGTAAGCGGTACTTATTTTTCTGTCACTTGAAAGACCATGTTGTTAGCCCCAGAGAAAGCACATTTAAATGAGAAAGCTCATTTCCCTTATGGGTTACAGGCAATTAGCACCACAACATTTGGATCACATTTCTGACATTTAGAATAATGTACAGAAGTTGGAAAAACTTGATTTCTTTGTACAATTTATTTGGGTTAGGAAAGTGTTTAAAAATGGAAAACTGTTCACTGCCGTGCTAACCATGGCAGGCAGGGCCCAGCAGGTCCCTGTTCCTTGCCATCCCTGCCAGTTGTTTGCAGCAAGAACTAGTTTTCTCAGGAAGATGCTCTAACATCTGGTACACATCTCTCAGGACTGGGGACCCATGGGGCTTTCACAACAAGAAGTTTCAAGCCCTTCACAACAAGGAGTAAATCACTATTAAAACTGTGCATTCACCATTTTCCTTCCATTGCCTGCATTGTGAGAATAAACTCCAAAACAACAGAAATCAAAGATGTATTTTAATTATTTTCATTTTCTGGCACAATTATGACCACCAGTTTAGGCAGGGAAATTGTTGTGGAAATTGTCTGCTCCCTGGATCCCACTTCCCTTTTGTTCACTCCCACCGAGCTGGCAGGACTCTCTAGCCAGGGGCTCCAGGGGCTGCAGGGGAACGCCATGCTGCCGACACTCCCCACACTCCCTCTCACAGCCTCTGGAGACATTCCTGGCCTTTTCAACCCTGCCTTGTTTCTGTCTGTCCAGTTAAGCTGAGGGCAGTGCTCTGCTGAGTTCACTTTCTGCATTGGTCTTCAGGAATGTTTAGGGCCTGCAATGTACATCACCTTCTCAAAAAAATGGGGCGTGTGGCAGGCTATCCACATAATTACCCTCCAAAATAGGTTGGAAAATAGCAGCTAATAAATATCATGAATGTCTGCAGAAGGATTTCATTAAGACTGCACTTTTGGAAACTAACTCTGAGCTTTGTTTGATGTCTCTTCTTGTAAGTGATATTTTGAAGAAATCCCTTAGCAGTTTTGTGGCTTATTGGCCCCACACACATGAAGAATATTTGTGACATGGAGCAGCAAAGTATGTCTCCAGCTGAGGTGTCAAAAACATCCAGAAATGGACAGACAGATCACAGGGTTCTGCTGATTTATCTATACCATTTTATCTTGACAGCCACAGACAAAAATGGATCACAAAGGACACCAAAATCACTACAGGTGCAGAAAGATAAAGAACCTTTTTCCTTCCTTTACCTCTCCCTAGCTCTCTGTCAACACCTAGCAGGTGATATTTCTAAGCTGGGAAACAGTCCTTCCTTCCATTTCTTCCCAACTCCAGAGAGCAAACAAGCAACACCTCACCTTACTACCAGGTCCCAGGTTCAATGTGGCAAATGGTCTGCTCCCTTCCACAGGATGTTATCACAGCCTGTAGTTAGCTCTTACCTTCATTTTAAACTGCCACATGCTCTAAAAAGCCATTACAAATGGATGGCAGGAATACCTTCATGGCTCTATGGTTAATATCTAGCACAGTATGTTGCTTTTTTGGCAATCAGACCTTACCACTTCATGTTGCTTGCCTGCGGTGCAGAGCCCCTGTGAGCAAGAAGAAGCCCTACAATGAAGGTGTGAGCCTTGGCAGCAGCCAGCACTGAGACACCTGCACCCTCACACTTCCAACAATGCCAATGATCAGACAAAACCAGCCTGATGCCACCAGGCATGTCTGGAGCAGGAGTGTGCTGATGTTACATTGCTGGATGGGATGTAGAATCCTGAGGTTTCTAGCCTAGCTATGCCAATGGACACCTTCTACCATGGATAGGGTGGTTTTCCACCAGTTGCCAGTAGATTCTCCAGAGATGTGGTTGGTTTCCCAGCTATCCACAAAAAGAGAGAATGTCAATAATTTTGCAGTCTGAATAAAGCACTGATGCACATTTAAAAGGAAGTGAGCCTGTCCCTTGGAGATCCACTGAGAGAGGCTGGAAATTGTGTGTGCTGACCAAATCTAACATTCTTTGGATGGAGGGCCCATTCCTCTTGAAACCAGTGGGAACTCAGTTAGTGATTTCAATGGAAGAAGATCCTTACCCTATAGGTCTTTAGGTGGTATTTTTCATTCTTCAGGGTTAGTAAAGTGCTACAAATCCTTGAGCACCAAGGCATTCTGCCTGGCAACTATGCATTGGAAAGTGGCCCTAGGTCTCCCACACAGCATGACAAGACTGGATTCCTTCCTCCCTTTTGTGTTTTTGTTTTTCCCCAGTCTGCTTTCTTAGAGCAGGTTATATGCAGCTTCAGAGCAAGCTCTTACTATGACTGCTAACATGTCTGCTACAGAGAGAGGGCTTTTAAATCCAACTGCAGTCAACTATAATGCAGCTAAATACACTATCTGGATGCCAAAAGAGCCACCAGCATAATTACTTTGTCAAGTATTATAAAGAAATAGGAGAGATAGTCAAATAGTACAAAGAGTCTTTAAAAAAAAGATGAAGGAAATGAATGCTTTATTCATACTTGTGCTCATACCAACTAAAAAAAACCCCAACACAACAATATAAAACCACATAGATAAGTACTTTCCAAAGAAAATCTCCTGTGGTTAATGGAGGTGAGAACATATTGCACTGCCTGGTACACATATGATAAACCATTCCATTTTGCTGGATGATGTAGGTGGGTTTTTTTTTCCTCTTACGGATTCATTTTAAATCAGACCCATTAAAGTACAAACTTTTCTAAAAATCTAACCCTCCAGGCATAGCAAAATGATATTATGGTTCATTCTCACTTTACATTACTTTCTCCTCCATTTATCTTTTAAGATGTAAAGTATTTCTCAAACTCATAAGCTTTCACATGTAGGGAGCACACTGTTCTCTCCGATATCAATAACAAAATCTTCAGCATTCCTTTGAATTTCCAGCCATACAAAGGAGTTTTCAGACATGATAAGAAGAAGATTGAGGGGGCTGGTAATGCAAAGTTAAAACCAGATTTTTATTCAGAATCTTCATAAATGTTACTTGATTTTTGGGAAAATAATACAGCGGTGTCTTATCTCAATGTTTCTAGCTGAATCTTTAAATACCTAGTGCAATTTACAACCTTTCCATTGAGGAATTCAGCCACTGAAATGGTATGTGGGAATGTTCTTACTGGGCAGCAAAGAGTATGATGGATCCATCAAACATATCATTGCTTCCAGGTGTTGGCTCATTTTCATTAGTTACTCATGACCTTACCTACCTTCTCAGAACTTCTTTCTTCTCAAAATGGCAATTCCAGAAAAAGGAGCTGCCATTCAAGGCCCAGCTAGATTGGCTAAGGTGCTCGAGATGCATTGCTTGATTCTGCATTCTAGGAATAGAATAGATCTGACTTACAGGAAATTCTCAAGCAAAAGAAACAAAAAATTAGTCTTCTAATTTTATATCTCTTCACAAAAATAATAACCATATGCCTTACCTTTCACAATTTTCTTTTACCGAGTGAATTAAAGTATATTTTGGCATTATTTTGTGATGTTTTTCATGGTGTGCCACATTTTTGAAATAAAACACTGAAGGCCATTGATTCATAAAATCTTTTTCCTGTCTGGAAAAAAACTCTAGCAACTTTAGTTAAAATTAGAAACTAAAATTGACATAAGTGAAAATTGAAAGAATTTTTTTCCCAAATTGCTCACCATCTACTGTTGATTGACAACAGTTCGTGAACAGCCAGTGTACTGAGTTAACCTTCCTCGGATGAATATCAAGGAAATATAACCCCCTCAAGAGCAATTAAAATATTTGTGTTTAAAAAGATGTATTTATAAAGAGCTCCATGTTACAAACCAGAGCTCAAAACAAACTTATGCTGAATAATTCCAAATAATGAGAGGGAAACTAGGAGCAGAGTTTCTGCTTAAGTGTTTCAAACATTTTGGCATTGTTGAATCTATTCTGAAAACAATTCTAAAACATTCTGTAAGTTGAATGGAAGCTGATGGAATTCATGTGCTGTATATTCTTGACCAAGTTCCTGTTTCCAGACACACTCAAAATAGTCTCTAGGTGGTGGTTTTTAAGTCAAAAGATGAGTATTTGGTTCTGTGTAGGAAATATGTAGAAAAATGCTTTCAATTAAAAATATGTATATTAAAGGTTGTAGATAAGTGTTTCAGCACCAAAGAGGGTGTTATAAACTCCCTGATTCCATATACTTGTATTTTGGTTGAGGGATTGCATTTCAATAATAACTCCATGCAGGAATATGCTTTGGGCCATGTCAGTTTATAATGTCTGTGAACAGAGGCACAGGAAATTTTTGCTGTTGTATTCAATAGTTGCTTCTATCCTGGAAGGGTTTTATTAAGATTCTTGGGGTGAGTGAGAGCCCACAGCACCTCAGCTGAATTCCTCTGTGTTTGCTCTTTGTCATCAATATCACATCATTTTTCTTTACAGCTCTCCTGTCTGTTGAGGGTGCTGGATATGCATGTTGTTCCTCCTTTTATCTCCCTTTGACTCAATGGCCATCTGTCCAGCTAACAGCTCCATTTCTCTGGAAATAGTGATCCTGAACAGTGGGTTCTGGGACACTTGTGAGCACTCAAAGGCATGGGCATGTTTCTCAGGGCAGGTTTGATGACTGGGATAGCTGTGCAGCAGCACATGGATGACAACAGTCCTGGAAAGGCACTATCTTCCAGGGACTGGCCAGCAAACCAGGAATCCTTGGCCTACAGCAAACTGAGACAGAGGATGTCCCAATCCAAAGGGAGCTACACAGCTCCCATTGCTCTGTCTTTCAAGCCAGGTGTGACTACAGCTGAGGACAGAAATTTAATGCAGCTGGGAGGAGTTAGATATCCTTTACTACCAGATAATTCAAGCAATTATTTCTCTTTCCTGGTGTCCCAGAGCCCCAGTCTATACATGTGTGTCATAACTTCCTAACAATTATGCAGGAGTATTCCTGAACAAATGGGACCAGCATGTGGGCACCTCCTCTCTGCTGTATACCAGGGTATACAGCTCCTGCAGCAGCCCTGAGTCTGTAGCCGACCCTTTGTTCTTCCTTTCCTCATTGCACCAACACCCCCCCAAACCAAAAAGCATGATGTGGTCAGAATTTACAGAGACAACAGGACACAGAGTTGCTGGGAACTGGACTACTTTCATCCCATGACCAGGGCTAGGTGGGCCAGAGTTGGCCTGGATTTTTTCTGAGGGAGAGGAATAATTTTGAGTTGCTAAAGATCATTGACAGCACATTAAGCAAAGGTAGCTCTTGCCAGGTCCAGTGATTTTCTTTAAAAGTTTACCAGAGCTCAAAGCAAATTCCCAGACGTGTTCTGGCAGTGAGACACAAACTTTTCTTCGGTCTTGTTTTGAATCTCCCAAAGTTACGCCAGCTCTAAAAGCTGCTCCTGGAGCTGAAGCAAAGTCTTGGCTTTCACATTTTTCACATCCACCACTGCTTGAGAATAGTGTGACATTCTGTCTTTGGCAACTGGGAAGAATTCCAGCAGAGGAGAGACTGACCAGACAGGACCCTCAGCAACCATGTCCCCAGAGCATGCACCACTGCAGGCTGGGAGGCAGAGAGCTGTGCTTCAGGAGAAATGCAGGTGTGGGACACTGAAGGGCTGCTGAGAGATCATGTCTTTCACTGTGCTAACAGTTGGGAGTCCCAAAAAAGCCGAACTTCATCACCCACAAGCCTGATTATTTATAAACCAGAATTAATTAATGTCAGCAGTAACTGATGTTTAATGTCAAAGAGTTCTTATTCCATTGATTGTGGGGAGAATGTAATCAAAGAAAGGATGTAAGGCTCTGACTCCCAATAAATATATTCCCTTTTTAGAATGACCCAAATGGTGTACACTGCATTCAGAAATTCACTTCTCATGCCTGGATACAAAGCAAGACTAGATAAGTTAATTAAAAAATAAAGCTTCGGTGTATTTCTTGCAGAGATTCCCTGCTACATAAAGAAAAAAAACCATAAAATGCATTTTAATACAAATATTCACCAACTAAACATGCAAGCCCCAAAAAAGGCTTAACTGCTAGAATTCAAGATCATTTCAATCCCTATGAACTCATCAAATGAATCATAGCCCTAGGATAGATTTCATTGCATGCATATGTTTAGAATGTAAAAAAATTAACCCTTGGGCTGCTGTTGCTTTGGCAGGCAAAGGCATGCTATATGTGAAGTGGAAGTGTGAACATTTTCTACTTGTTTATTATGGTAGTCAGAGTGTTAAAATGAAAACCACGAATTAAGAGGAGAATTACTGTGTTATTTCATTTCATAAAGAGTGTGTTACTTGACACAGAAAGTTCAGATTACAGTGCATAGGATGTATAATGTGAGAGATGAGATCTGTACAATCAGGATCAGATGAATGCTTGATGGGTTTCCCAACCCACAATTAACTAGCCTTATTAAAGACTCTCTTTTCCAAGCCTCAAGTGAACCACTGCTGCTTCCTTTCCACTATTTTTTCTACCAGTGCACCAGCCTGCTTTGCTGTGCCCTCCTGCTGGGGCTGGTGGCCATCAGCTCAGGGCAGTAAAGTTACCCCTTCTGCCTCCTCTACCTAAACTCCCTGTCACTGCTAGGCCATAGTTCACAGGTCTACAGACCCTAATCTGATCCCAGATGATGCACAGGGCATCGTTCCTAATGGAAAATAATTTTAAACACTACATCAAATACTATGGAGCAATTATTTTCTCTTTGTCAAAATTGTCCTTGATAGAAAGAGAGCACACTGGGCAGCAGTCAGCATATCAGAGAGGAAGAACCAAGATACACATAACACACATAACCCCAGACAGGCTTCTTATGTTGTCTTAAGAATTTTACTTCATGGTCTGGAATTCTGTCCTTATTTTCCATGAATTGCTTCTTTATGTTTCCAGAGTCTCTAACCACACATGGACACCTTCCAGCTCCTGGATGCTCTGTCTACACTGTCATGGGAGCACAGTCAGGGTTTTGTGCTCCTGTCTTAGTCCCTCTGGTTGAGGACACAAAGATGGTAGAGGCCAGATCATGAGCACTACGAGCTTGGCATGCCAAAACGATGTCAGGTACGGATGTGAGGAGGCCCAGGAGCTCACAGCACCTGCCCAGCCATGGCCGTGCACTGAGAGCAGGTTTCTGGAATACCTGGTAGCTCATGGGAGCCCTCTCACTCACACAAGCTGCCAAACAACCATCATAGGGAGAGAGAAGACAGTGCCAGGAGGTCTCCAGTATATGGGGGCCTTGGTCAACCTCTGCAAGGACCATGGCATTGCCACTAATGGATTCTCCAGCAGCAGTATCAGAAAGGAGCCACAGACTTCGCATAAGGTCATCTTCATCAGAATTGGCAAGTGCAATTGCTTTAGGCTGAAGAAACTGAGACTAGTCTGTCTCCAGAGGAGAGGCAAGAGCTTGCTTTGACCTGCAGCTCCCATGGAGTGGGTGTTGAAGGGAAGCCTGAGGATCTCCATGGTGTTCACAGCTCAGCAAGAGAGCTCTTGCCCTGAGATTTGTTTGGCATCTGAGTTCGCCAGTGAAAATCTGTTCTGTTACTAATCCTGAAAAAATATCTACCTGCATGTTTTGCAGCAGTCCTAGCTGTGTACCCCTCTAAGAACACCTCAGTAAATGCCTTAGGTTTCCTTGGTGGGGACAATGGAAGCAGGTATGTGGGGGCCTTGTGGCTTTTAGCCTAGCTACGGGGTCCCATCAGCTTCTTACCTGCTGCTCGCTCCCCTGGCAAAAGGGAGAGGAACAGCTTTCCTCCCTTTCCTCAGTCTGGAAGTCCCCTGCCCTGTTAAGAGTACTCTGTCAGTGCACAGACACAGCAGTCACACTTTTCCAAGGCAGGTAGGTAGGATTCTGCTGGAGCCAAAAGCCTGGAAGCTCCAAGGCATTGTGCCCTGGAGACCAGCTCTGGGGGGTGTACCTGCAGACAGGGAAGCAGGTCTCACTTCCCTGACCAGTGGGGAAGCCTGGTCTCACTCTGGTTTGAAAGGGGGCTGGCTGGTGGTGAAGGGACCAGAACCCAAGCCTGTGGCTGCAGCCACAGCGCTGCAGCCTCCTGGAGCTCTGGCAGTGGAGTGGAATCAGGCAGTGCTGCTGTGCCCTCCAACCAGATCACCACTGTCCTCTGTCACTGCTGTGGTGGGATCCCCAAGGGTCACCATCTGCTACTGAAAATGACTTTGGAAATCTTTTGCTACTGCTTCACATAGATGTGACAGCTGTGTCACAAGAATAACACAACTCACATATGATGTTCCAGCATCTGAACAGGAACAGGAAAAGAGTCCTTTATTTTTCAGACCTCAACATTTATAGAATTCCAAAAGTGACAGTGGATTGTAGGATGGCATTGCCACCTTTCCAACCACACTGGGTCAGACTAACAGTCCATCAAACTTCTCCTACATAGAAGAATGCAAATAATCACTATTTACATCAAAGCATGTGAGAAACTCCATTACAAAAATATAAACATCAAAAAGCTTAAAAAATCTCAAAAGACAAAGACAACACATAAATTCTCTGTCTTCTTCTTCTCTATTTTAGATTACTATACATCTGCTTGGTTCAGTGCCTCCATTGTAAAAACAATGGTAATGTGGTATATGGGCAACTCTAGCCAACTTCTCTTATACTTATTGTTGGATGTTATCTAGAGATATTTGGGCATTCACAGATAGATTGTATGCAAATATGTGTATGGATACACACAACCCTCCCCCACAGAGTGTGTCTATATATGTGTGTGGGCTTTATTCTCACACGTAAACAAAAAGTATGTATTACGGCATGGATTTATTAGGCATGAAATACAGGTTTATATATCATATATATAATATGAGTAAAAACAGGTTTATCTGGTATCTCCTGAGTGCTGAGACTTGTACAGAGCTAGCCCCTTCCACTGAGTGCATCATTTAGCATACCTCAGAAAAGGAGCTGCAGCACATTAGCAAAACAGTCTGATTTGTGTCAGGTTTCTTGAGTCTTGAAACTATTGCTCACAGACAGCTGCAGCCATGTCTCATAGAGCAGGAAGCACTGTTGTCTGACAATAGCTCTGTTTTCAATTTGGTACCTCCTTCTGCGTTTACAACTCTGAGAAAAAAAAATGTCCATTATACTGGGAACAACAAGATTTTCACAATGGCTTTTGCCTTGTTCCATCTTGAATTCATAGGTGCCAGATTATAGATGTAGAAAGGGTTTTCTGTTTGAGACTATTGCTTTGAAGAACTGAATTATGTTAAATTCTTCTCTTCAGAGTTTCAGCTTTTTTCCCTGGCTTAATGGTCTCTGAATGTTGCAATGATGTTAAGATCTTTTTTTTCTCAGACATTAGCTCTTTGAAACATACTAAAGTAAGAAGTAGGCAGAATAAAGCTGAAGTTCCTCTGTTTTTTACCAACCTCCAATTTTCTTCCTTTCAGACTTTTCATTCAAATCCTTCTAGTTTTCACTATCTGGTCTTTTCTTCTCAGACATAGCTTCAGGGGGAGAGAAGGAAAGAAAGAAAGAAAGAAAAAGAAAGAAAGAAAGAAAGAAAGAAAGAAAGAAAGAAAGAAAGAAAGAAAGAAAGAAAGAAAGAAAGAAAGAAAGAAAGAAAGAAAAAGAAAAAGCAGCTTGGTAAAGTTCTGCTTAAGCACGTGCAGTTGGCTAGTTGGCTTAGCTGGTGATCTAAATCTGAGATACATTAAATGCTGAAATCATAAAAGTTCTGTTAAATATTGTTGTGTATTTTTCTAAATGATATAAGGCAAAATTGAGCTCACATCAATCTTTGTTCTACTTAGAAGAGTTAAATATTTTCAATGTCACCTTTCTTGGTGACCTCTGCCAGATGGGGTCTAAGAGAGCCAAAGCACTTTTCAATGGCTGCTGTCTGTGCCACAGTCCATAGGCAGGAGCTCATCTAACTGAGATTCCTATGTCTAAAAATTAGATTTCTAAATCAAAATTAATGACTCTTCACTCCTCTTTTAATCAGTGGAGAGAAGAAAAAACCTTTGCAGAGAAATGCATGTGACTTAAATGCGCATTTTAGAGTGAGATAAGTTACAGGTTTTATACTTGTGGTCATTTCTGCCTAGCAAGGGCTGACAGATCACAGTGTTTCTCCACTGATGCGCAGCAGGGGCTGGTATAGGTCCTCTTTGTCTTCCTTTCCTACCTCTGCCTCGAAACTAGATTAGTACTTAAATAAAGGCCCACAAAGCCTTCTGTGTACAATGGAAGCTTGGTTTCATGAATTTGAGCCATCATTACTATAACAATGTCTAACCTTAAATGGCCTTTTAAGAAACTTTTCAAATAATTTGTTTATCCTTTGTTTTATACTGGTTTTGTTAAACACCACCACTATAAGGGAAAACATGGTATTATATGCAAATTATTGATGTGCAACTATCCAGGGAACAGAAGACCTTTTCTTAAATGCCCATTGTTCTTTCCCACTCTGTTTAAGATATAGCATTAGTATAAGAATATTTTGTTTTGTTTTGTTGATATGGCTTTTTATCTTAATGGTATTTAAATGTGTTTGTGAAACATCCTGAGTGGATATGAGTAGGCAGAGACCCATTGGCTTCAGTGTTGCTTTGGCAGGGCGGCATTTGTCCATTTGTATTTATCTGACTTAGAAAGAAACTGTAAATTTTTAGAAAGAAAACAGAACTGTGGTATAAGGATAGGTCAAAATTAAATGTTAGCAGTCGACTGCAAAGGCAAATGGGGCTATTTTGCTCTTTAACTACATTCCTCATTACAAAACATATCTCTGTAGACTTTGTGCTAGTAATTAAAAACGTCTGTTTTAGCATTTGCTGTGTATTAGGCAAAATTTCGAGTCATCTAGTCTTCAGCAGAAATGAATGTCCCCCACAACAAAAAAAAAAAAAATCTTTGAATTCTGAGAGAGGAAAAGTGGAGAAGATTTAATTAGACAGGCTTTTGCATGGTCTTGTGAATAAAATAAAAAATCTCCAACCCTTACACAGGAAGATATTGCTTTATAATTTGATATGATTGATGTTGCTCATATACATTCGTATTAGACAGCTATGTGGAAACTAGTAAGCACTGAATGCCAGGAACAGATCATGACACAGATTTGTCATAACAGTGCATGGATATGCTTCTGAGACAAATGTGTTAGCAATTTACAGCTCCAAGCCAGTTGGAGTTTGACTCCTGAGGTCTTTCCTGAGAATGGAATCCCATCTCTGGGAGATGTTTGCTTTATCTCAAGTTGCCTCTTGTCTTCTTATTTATATGTTTTAATTATTTTTTTCTTTTTTAACCACCTCTGTTTCACACCAACAGCCACTGACATTTCCATTTTTCAAAGTCTGTTTTAAAAGCATGGTTGGGCCTGTCACTTCTCAGGGTAAGGAGAGTGATGTGCTTTTAGCAATCAACAATTATACTCAAGTTGGAAACAAGGCAGCTCTTCCCAAATCATGGCCAATAGACCATAGAGGGGAAAGGATGCAATGCAGAAAACGATGGGTGGTGATCCTATAAGACTGTATGCTTCAAATCTTTTCTGTATAGCTTGAAACAAAGCATGATGAGGATAGAGGTGCCTAATGATTGGGGACAAATCTCAGGACTGACAAAGTTCAGAGGAAATGAAAAGAGAATTTGTAATAAACCAGACTACTCATTTGCATTATCACTATCTCCCTCAATATGAACTCAGTTCACTCTGTGGTACTTCTTAGGTAAACCAACATTATTTTAAACAGGAGCTTATGTCTAAGTTGACTTGTATAAAATGAACACAGCTGCAAAATAATTTGGAAGAAGCACAGTCTACATGCACATTCAACTATGCAATTAAGGCTTTGACACCTTACATGTGCATCTTTGATCTTTTATCTTGATTTTTGGGCCTGTTACCACCAGACTCTTTCTTGAGAGTACTTCAAAGTTAGATGAAACTATGTTCCTCATGTTACCTTGCTTCCAATATAATGACTGCTTGCTGTTGAACCAGGGACAATTATTCAACTCTTTGCTCAAACAGGAAGTGCATTTCTGCCTAACTGTGCACTTTAAACACATTAATATTCCTTACACGTTTGATCCTGTTTGGGGATAAATAAAAAGTTCAAACTACACTGCACATGTCCTCTGGGAAAAGTCAAAGCAAGTTCAGCTTATACATAAAAAATGTAATTTTAAGATTGTGTATTAACATACTTTGACTTAGCTGAAATTGAAATTATAACTGCTCCATTATTGTAGGTCTGGGTCATGAGAGGATGTTTTCTAATATTTAATAATAATTCACACCTGAGTTTTATATATCTCTACACATAATATATTTCTTCAGGTTATCTATTACTTAATATATTTCATCAGACTATCCAATACTGCAGTGGAGTACTGTTTCTCCAGAGTATATTCCTATTAGTCTTCTTACAGCCTAATTTGCACTTCTTAGATCAAATTAGCACCAGTGATGTGAAGGCACACTTTAGTTTGAAAATATCCATAAACAGGAACATTTTGAACTCAGACATTCTCCTAAAAGCCATATTCTCTCTGAGAATTCCTCTCTCCTTCAAAACCTATTTGAGTCAAATAATATTTCAAAACCCATTTTTAAACCCTTTGGATCATTTTCAGCTGAACATGGTGCTCAAGCACTCAATGTAGTTCCAGCAGCTGGCGAGTGGCCAGCAGCACACTATGACATTGCATCTTTCTGTTTCATCAGGTGTGAAACTGCAAGTGATAACTCAGAAGCAGGACAGGTTTAAACTCTGGACTTTTTGAGTTTGCAAGATGTCTTCTCTGACAGTAAAGCACAGTCCTGAGAAAGAAGCTCTGGAGGATATATGTGTTAGTGGAAATTTTTACCAAGACAACAAACTATTGATAGCCGAAGAAGCTTCTCTTGCCTCCCTACTTCTTAATTTCTTGTTCCCTGCTTGAGATGCCAAGGACTATTAATCCTTCCAACATATTTTGAATTAGACTCAAGTTTAGCATCTGCCTGTGTATCTTGGTGAGGTGCAGGTAGTCCTGTGGATGCTGTCTGTGGCTGCAAGCCAGCCTCAAATCCTTTATCAGTTGCACTGATCCATAGTGCAGTTGCTACATTGATGCTTGTGTCCCATTGTCATGGTGAAGAAATCCTGGAATTTCCCTTATTAGGGCTAAATCAACTAAAATATCTCTATTTTCCTCCTGAAGTAACAAGAGGGTTATAAAAACCTGCATAATACAAGAGTTTTGTAGCAGATAATGAGCATTTTGATAGCAACGGCAGGGAGAATGAAAGAGCCTAATTATAGTATGTGCAGGAAACACATATTCTAAAGTGCTGTAGAAAGATGTGTGGGCAGGGAGCTATTTCAGCAGAGCCTTTGCATTGTGATGTTTTCCCAGTCAGAGGTCTCATGTTAGCTACTGAACACATGTAATAAAACACAGGAAATAATCAATCCAGTAATTCTGGACATTTAAAACCAGAAAAATCATACCTTGGATACATGTGATCCCAGACAACAGCCCAGCTTCTGAACTGATTTGATGTATCTGGGACAAACATGGTTTGAATACAGTCAAGTCTAGCTGTTACATTTGCTTGGGATTCACAGGTAAGGTCAAAAAAAGTGTCATTGTGGGGCTTATTGGATGAATTTGCTGTTATGTAGCTCATCTACATAGTGCTCAACTATTTGAAAGAAATCTGTTACCCCTTCTTCAAAGAAAAGTCAGCAAGCACTTCAGGAGTGACCCAGAGCCATTTTGTGGATGCAGAGGAGTTGTGGGGAAGTATAGGGGCAAGCACTGATAAAACACAAGGATTATGTCAACGAATAACATGTTCTGGACTTTTGGAAAAATTGTATGTGCAAATAAAATTGTGTCCAGGCAGACCTCCCTAATGTAAACAGCACTTGCTCAGGAGAGTTTTACAGGTGTCACTACCCTTGGCAACTCTCCAGGGATCTGGAGTATGGGATCTGACTTCCACAGGCAAAGTGCTTTTGGCTGCTCTTTGGTAAGAACCTTGTAAAGCCAATGCCACCCACCTGGTTCACAAAGATCAGCAATGGAGGGGAAACATAAGCATGGACATTAAAAAAAGGCCATGAATGGCTTCCCACCCACCATCTTCTGTGTGAGCACATCAGGAAAAGGGATGTGAGAGAGATTTGTCACACTAGCAGGTGACACATTAAACCTCTCTGAGGCCAGAGCATCAGGTCAGATAGAGACCTGACCTCTTGTTTTAGTATGCACAAGGGAAAAAGACAAAATATTGGTGCTGTGAAACTGTTTTACAGCTCTTAGCTTTCTGACTTTGCTGTTATAAAATTTCACAATGTAATTTAATTCCTGAGGAGGTCATAATGCAGAACTAAGAGCTCCTTAAACTGAAGTAGACAAGAACTAAGGCAAGACAGCCATTGGAACAGAATCTTGCTTCTTAAAGTATTTGGTATTTAAAAAAAATACAGCAAAACCAACAAAAAAAATCTCAACCCCCCCCCCAAAACAACAACAACTCCCCCAAAAAACCCACCCACAAAAAAAAAAACAACCCAAAACATGGCCTCACTTTGATTTATGTTTTACTACTTTATGTATGTATAACTTCTTTGTTTATGTATTCAGTTTTTTTTCCCCTAGAAGAGTCAGCATCAAAGTCATGCCTAGAGGACATGTATAAAATTTAAAACCAGGGCAGACAAGAATAAACAAAATCCATGTGTATCTGTGTCAGTCACTTGCAACATGCTCAGGAGATGCTGTCTGTAACTATTCTCTCAGAAGAGGAGCGGGATTTATCCAAAAAGTGCCTAAAGAATATTACCCTTTATAGAGCATTTAGCAAATGGATATGCTCCAGTCCTTCCCAGCGTGAGGCTGGCTGTTCTTGGGAACCTCAGCCCTTGCCTCTGAGGCATTCCTCTGAAAGTGCTCCTGGGAGAGAAGTAACAAGAGCTACTTTGACTCCGTTTCTGGCTGAAGCCAGTGTGCTGATCCATTTTGGCACTTCTGGCGGCAGAGCAGCCTTTGGAAGTCCTCACTGCACCGAGGCGAGCTCAAGGCCTGGCACCCCTCCAAGCTGGGTTATTCAAAATCAGTGCTGTTCCTTTCCTCCAGGTAGTGCTTTCACATGAGACAGGAAGAGGGGAGACAATTTCATGCCTGTGTTTTTGGATCAAAATGTCTCCTTAATGTAGATCTGCCCAAAACTGTTCCTTACCAAAATTCCTGAAGTGCAATAGCCCAAAAGGAATAAGGGGTTTTGTGCAGATTGAAGTCTCTGGATCAGACCAGTTCAATTTATTTTGGATGGCTGTATGAAAAGTTTACTCACAAAAAGTCTTTTGTATCTCTACATAATGGCTTTCAACCTACATTTATTTTGCTTTTTAGTCTAGAAACATTTAACTGTGTTCAGGGGTAATTATTCTTAAGTAAGTAATAAATAATCTGTAACTCATTGACCAAGAAATGAGTTCTGTTTTGTAGGGAAATTCTTAAAGAGCTCCTGCAGTTACAAAGAAGAGGTTGTATTGCACTAAAAGAGGGGTAGCATATAGGTATGGCCTGTAAATTTGCCACGTAAAAACACGTACAGTCACTCTGCAAACTCAGTTCAGAAAGTTACTGTTCTGCCATTGTCAGGCTTAATTCTGCATTTCACTAGGTCAGCTTTATGACACTGTAAATACACTGAATTAATGGTGGTACAGTGGTGGTACCTCAGCATGACATCAGAGTGAAGGAGTCACAGGGATTTAAGATCAGTTTTACCAGACAGAGCAAAGGTTCATCCATAACAGTGTCCCATGTGTGATAATTTCCTGCAGATGCTTAGAAAAGAGGTAATCAAACTCAGGAGTCCATGGTGATATTTTCTCCTAGTATATTGCCATCTTTCAGCAGTCAACTAGTTAGCACTTTCCCAGGAAGACATGGTAGTTTTTATTAACAGTTCTTGATTTTTTTTACTTCCATGAAAGTATTTAATCACTTTTTCCTTCAAGTATGCCTTCAAGTACTCAAAATCCAGACTATGAAGTCTTATACCATCCACTTTGAAGCTTGACTATCAATAGGAGAATGATCATTTCTGTCTTATGAAAATAACATTAGGATATAACAAATAGGAAAGTGATAAAGTATTTGAAATATCAACGTTATATTTGAGACATAATCCCAAATTATTTCCTAAAACAACTTTCTTGAACTGGAGGTGCCTTGTCTTTTTTTTCTCAGTGAAGGAAAGATAATTTCTAATGCTCCTGAATTTAAATGAGATGTGACAAAGTAGATCTTTGCATTCTGATAACACATATGACATCAGGAGGTGGAGCAGTAGGTCCTTGGATCTGTTTTTGCAGGCCCTGAAGACTTGGCAATTCCTAAACTTGATTGCCAACAAAAAAATGCAGGATGCATTCAGTTCTGGAACTTCTCATACTTTCTTAATGTCCCCAGTGGGATAGACACACTTCTGTACCTTTATTCCTAGAAGTCTTAGTCTATTCTCATGGAAAAAGGGGGGGTGGGGGGGTGGGAGGCCAGGAAACATCCCACTCCAAGGTGCTAAATCAGGTGCACAAGGCCCAAGAATCTAGACAGTGCCCCAGAATCCTCCAGTCCCACTGCCACTGTTGGCACGGACATGTCTCAGAGGCTGACATCTACATCAAAGGACAGCAGAAGTTGTACAACTGTTGGGCTTCATATATATACTGTCCCACAAAGCTGGTTCTCACTCCTCTGAAGCAAAAGCAGCAGCTGAATCCCCAACCTAGAGTTACCTTCAGCATAATCGTAAACTGAATTTCAGATGACTCTCTGTGGAACATCACAAGTTTTATAGACACTTAGAACTTTTCAGCTTCATGACTTTCATCTGAAAATCTCACCTAGAGGGTATCTTTTCTCCCCAGGTGGCTATCTGTTGATTACTTGATATCACCTAGTGGATATCCAAATAAGGATGGACAGGACATTCACGAAAGACTGCACATCAATGTATTGTAAGTACATTATTGTGAAGGGAAGAACAGAAAAAGGTACCATCAAAAGAGTGTGAGGAAAGCAGACAATGAGAATATAGTACAGATTTTCAGAGCAGATAGGCATAAATCATTCGGTTCAATCAGATGTCTACATGGAGAAACACTTGGGTAGCTGACTTGGATATGAATGCTTACAAAGCTGCTTTGTGCTGTTACTAATAGCAGTGCATATCAAGTACTACTTCTGCTGCACAAGTACATGCTTTCTTGCTCTGGAAAGGTGAATAAAACTGCCAAATATTTTTTTTCCTTCTGGCCCAAGTTGGACAAGGGAACACATTTTAGGATTTGGAAGACTGATGTATTTTTATGCACTTTTTTCCTCCTCCCAATGTAAAGGAAAGACAAACCTTCTCAGAACAAGAAAGCACCGCATATGGATGCAATATAAAGAGAAAAAAATCCTGCATCCCACGCAAAGAACAGAAGCAGCTCTGTATTAGTGTTAATTCCAGGGCTAGGATAACTTTGGTTCATCAGAGAAATTAACAACAGTCCAGTGATTGAAGTGGAATGTATTCCACCTTCACCGACAAAACCCAAGAGATAAGTAAAACTTGGCTGCACATCAAGCAAGCTGTTGTGAGATGCAGAAAGGAGCACGAAGAAGATTGCAGGGTTCTTCTTTAAGCTTGCCTTAGATATGCAGCTAAACAGACTTCAGGTTTGATATGTCAGTTTACATCTCTATTGAAATAATATTAAAACAAGCAAATTAGAAAAAAAATATTAAAATGCCTGGAGAAAAATACTGTGACAAAATGTTGGTGATGGGGGAATGAGAAGTGAAGAATTTGTGCAGAACTCTTCCAGCAGAACACCCTTACAAAAGCAAATTCATTCTGCTATGGCCAACATAGGTTAGTGGAACAGGTAGAAAGAAGTATGTCAGGTTTCCTGAAAGTTATCCCATATGGTCAGGAATAGATGACCACAAGACCTCTGTCTGATCATGACTGATCATGGAGGAAAAGAGTGACAGCAGTCAAAACTGGCACAGGGTTATTATACATGTTGTTACCAATACTATAGTGAATTCTTATGGAAAAGAAAAACTTACTTTTTCTCTCAACTGTAAGAAACCAAAAGACAAAATATTCGAAATATGTCAAAAGATGAGCCAGTGGGGAAGAAAACTGGTCTGGCTGAACAGAGAGCTTTGTCTGGAACTTGGGGAGAAAAAAAGAGTTAATAACCTCTGGAAAAAGGGGCAGGAAGATCAAGGATCTTCAAGGATTCTGCGAAGTCATGCAGGGGGAAAACTAGAAGGGCCAAAGCCTGCCTAGAACTTAATCTGGCCACTGAGCTCCCATAATCCCAGAGGGAATGGTCAGGTATCTGCTATGCAAATTAGACACTCAAAAGTCCATGGAGCTGGATTGGATTCACCCAAAGATACTGAGGGAGCTGACAGAAGAGCTCACCAGGCCACTTTCAATCATTCACCAGCAGCTCTGGTCAACGGGAGAGGTCCCACTTTACTGGAAGATGGCAAATGCAATGCCCATTTATAAGAAGGGTCAGAAGGAGGATCCAGGGAACTTCAGGCCTGTCAGCCTCAGTGCCAGGGAAGATCATGATCAGACCATCTTGAGTGCCATCATGTGTCACATACAGGACAACCAGGGGTTCAGGCCCAGCCATCCGGGGTTTGGGAAAAGCACGTTCTGCTTGACCAGCCCTGAGATCCCTTTTGTCAATGTGACCACTGACAAATATAACTTAACCTGTTAATATTTTTTATTTCATATTTCTGTAATCTTCACAGCAGCCCAGATTCACAGAAATCCCACATTATTTTACTGTCTGGTTTTCATCCTTCAAAGATGCTTGGATAAGTAGGAAGGAGAGCTTATGTGGGATGGTAGGCCATGTGAATTTGGAGTGCATACTTTTTTTAGTTGAAAGACTCATTGAACAATTTGGAATTTTTTGCCTAATATAGTGTACAAGTATGAAAGTTATGCTTCAGGCTTTGCCTACCTTTACTTGATTGGTTAGAAACTGAACTGACAAAAAAATGTACAATAATTATTATTGACACAATATGCACAATATTATCAGCAGAGTACAATTGTCCTGGTTATGCCATTTGAAAACCTGTCACACAAACACCAAAACCAGCCACCACACCACATTTGTCTGCTCAAATTTCTGCCCTCGACACAACATGTGTTTGGGTGAGGTATCAGTAGAGTTTTTGGTGTATTTAATAACCTGTGAGCTCAGGTTGCACTTGTGTTTGATGAGTGAACCTGACAGCAAGGACTGGATCATTCTGAGCCTGAGACTGGTCAGGGGCACTGACAGAGCTGGAAGGTCTTCAGGCATGACACCATGGTCTGAACCCACAGCTGTGGTTTCTGCAGCAGAGCACAAATGGCAGCACCCCTGAAGAGTCAGGTACTCCAGAGAAACTCCTTCTCTGCAGGCGGAAGGAGATCGTACAGTCCATGCAGTTTGCTTTCAGTGTGAAGAGTACGAAATAGATTATTTGGGCCTTGACTTTCTCTGACCCTGCTTTGGGGAGTCAGACAAGTCAGGATGCTGTCTCTCCTATCTGGGCACTAGAAGAGTTGGGATTTTAATGAGACAAGTCAATCTCTCTCAGATCTCTGTTTCCTGCACTCACCCAAAGCTTTGGTTTCTGTGATGAGAACTAACAGCCTTTGGGATAGGTTGTATAGCACATTTACAGAATTGGCTTCTCATAACCGCACAGTGCATTGGGGCCTTGTTTATTTCTCCAAAGTGTTTCCTTTTTTGGGCACTTGAAGATAATTCTGTAACCCATAAGATAGGTATATGGAGGTGTGTAAGATGTAAGATTGTTGTGGTTGCAGACAGGGGTGGAGCAGACATGACCAGGCTGTTATTCTATACCACTCATATTATCACAGGGGCACGTGTTTTGGCCATTTTGGCTCCTGTTGGGAAGGTATCAACATCAACCCCTGAGGACTCAATCCTTCTGCCACCCTGCCTGTCCCCCCTCTGGAGTGAACCTCCCATTTTTCCTCTGGAGTGTGGCTACAGGCCACGGTGCTGAATGGGATGGAGGCAAAAATGCAAATTGACCATGGTGCTGAACTGGTGGTGCCAGCAGGGAGGCTGCCAGCGGAGAATGGAATGGTGGTGGGGGCACTCCTACCCCGGAAAGGAGTGAAGCTGAACCCAGCTGAGCAGAGCCAAAAGGAGCAGAGCGGAGCGGTAGGAAAGCACCCTGGGGAGACTCCACAGGACTAGTTCATTAGAAGTGCACCAGAGGCACCAGCAGAGCAGCTGAGAGACTCCCTCTTGGACACCCAGCTTCTGGGGAGCTGGCTCGTCGTGGTTTTTTGGGGGGCAGGAAACGTTATCCACGGGAGCTCCCCTGCCTTCCTGCCTTTGTTTCCCAAAGACCATGTGGGCAACACATGGGAATGGTCACCATACTGCCTTTGTCTGGGAATACATGGACATGACCTACAGGGAGTGACCCTCTTTTGGCTTGTTCCCAGTGGTGAGCATCCTGCGTTTAAAACACATCTTTTTTTATACTTTTGCTATTAATACTGCTGTTATTGTGTGTGCCTCACTCCATTGCTTTGTGTTTTTACTAAATTGTTATCTCAACCCACAATCTCTGCTTTTTGTCCCTCCCTTACCAGAAGGAGTGAAGGAAGGTAAGTGGCTTATTTGGAGTTTAATTTCCTGTTGATGATAAAACCAGTGCAAAGGCATAAGATAGGTGTATAAATGTCAGGAGGTACACTTGAGAATAAAATGTAATGGAGAGCAAGAAAACTTTTTTTTTTTTTTACCTCTGTGCCTTTGTTTAAAAATTTTACTGACTTTTTTTTAGTATTTTATTATTTTTATTTCAAGTATGCTTTGCATGAGGTCTTACCTCATCCAAGTGAACATATTTCCACAGCATATTTGGCTTATTATGTTTTACTTTCTTCTAGATTGCTTTTGTTCTGGATTGTGCCTCGAGAAATACTTGAGACCAAAGCTACACATGTTTTTGTCAACATGTGGTTCTTCATGAGTGGTGGGGGAAAATTTTTATTCCTGGTCACTCTGTAAAGGAGGAGCATGTCTGTTAAACTCCTCATCTTCTTTCATCAGGAAGACATTGTGCTGTTTTCCATTGCACTAACAAGCCTGCCTCCCACTGCTAACATTGATTTGTCTGGAAGAAAAGACAGGGCACTCCCTGTGATAACCTGGCGTTAGACCCTCTGTTCAACAGCTGTGCTAAATGAAGCTATGCTTGATTACGTATTATAATCCATCCATCTTACACAGGGTTTCCAAACCCTCCACAACCTCCTCAGCAGGCATAATGGCAATCACTGTGTTTAAAGGTCACAGGTAGGAGCTTAATTTAAAGCTCTTATAATAATGCAATTTAATTCTGGAAAATGCCACAGTATTGCTCTCTAAGGAGCAGTATTGCTCCTGTCAGACAGAAGACACTTACTACTTGTGCACAGCTTTGATTTATTCCTTTCTTTTAATATCCTCCATGTTATCTTTTTAATTTACTAATGTTTCCAGTTACTAGTTGGTAGGCAGACTTTCCTTGTGGCAGTAAATTCCAAATTATAAACATCAGTTCCATTTTAACTTCTACTATGAAAAAAATTGGTCTTTTTTAAGCTGTGTAGCTAATAAATTAAAGCAGTTTTGTCTTGTTTTTAAAAAGACTTTCCCACCAAATGAAGTATGAACCCTGTATTAGGTTTGCATGGACGGGTTTTGGTACAGAGGTGGCTTCTGTGAGAAGCTTCTAGAAGTTCCTGAAGAACTGAAGCCCATGGGAAGGACTCACGTTGAAGAAGTTCATGGAGGATTTTCTCCCATGGGAGGGACCCAAGCTGGAGCAGGGGAAGACTGTGACGAGTTCTTGCCCGTGGGGGAAGGGGCTACAGAGACAGCATGTGATGAAATGACCACAGACCCCATTCCCCATCTCCCTGAGCCACTGGGGAGGAAAAGGGAGAGAATTTGGGAGTGAAGTTGAGCCTGGGAAGAAGGGAGGGGTGAGGGGAAGGTGTTTTAAGGTTTATTAACTTACATATATAAAGATAATTATTAGGAATTTATTTCTCATTACCCTACTCTGATTTGATTGCTAATAAATTAAACTAGTTTTCCCAAGTCAAGCCTGTTTGGCCTGCGACGATAACTGGCCAGCGATCTCTCCCTATTATTATTTTGACCTATGAGCCTTTTGTTCTATTTTGTCTTCCCTGTCCATCTGAGGAGAGAAATGATAGAGTGACTTTTAGTGGGCACTTGCCTTCCAGCCATGGTCAACCCACCACAAATGCATAATGAATAGATTTGCAACATATGGTTTATTTTGATGGCAGTAGCCACAGCTAAATAAAGCTGAAGAAGTAGTTTAGTCATGTAAGCACCACATTTGATACACCTAGACTCTCTGGAACCACTGGCCTACATCTCAGCAGGGTTGACTCAGCCTTTCAGCTCCTGTAGGCAGACATCAAGTTTCATGCAACTACCATGTACAGAGGTGAGACTTTGTGAAACAAAGCCCTGGGTTCTATGCAAAAATTTGCATTACTTGTTTTGTTCTTAGTGCCACTGATAATTATTTTTCTCCTTCTGGGTTTCTCTGTGCTGGTGGCTGCTGGGCTCTGCTCCACTGCCAGCTGGCAGGAACCAGCCAGCTTCAATTGTCCTCAGATACCTGCAAGACTGGAAACTCAGGACAACAGAAGACAAATCTGGTCCTTGACCCAAAATTACCCTTCATAAGACGAGTTTATTAACTGGGGCACAGTGCTGTGAGCTGGTGGGCACTCCCAGAGCCAGGGGAGTGTGGGGCCAATGCCACAGAGCTGTCTCAGTTCCTTCACATAACCTTGCACGCCTCTTGCCCATTCAGGAAGGTCTCCTTCTCCCGCAGCAGTCACAGAGTTGAGCTGGCTATGTGCATGTGAACAGAGCTGAAAGTGCTACTGGAAAGTGCTGAAAACAGCAAAGACCTTATGGTTAATCAGAGCTACTAGACTTACCTGTGAGATTCTAGTAGATATCTGGCCCATGTTACTGTTTATCTTAAAACACAACAGCTGTCTGCAAGTGATGGAAAGCTCACCGTACAACACTCAGGCACACATTTCTTTGAGTGTTTGGAGAAAACTAGAGGGGTTTAGTGCATGCCAGTGGCATATGGCATTTTATCACATGGAGGGCTTGAATTTTTCCACAAAGAGCTTACCTTCCCTACCTCTCTAATGCACGACATGGAAAAGGGAAGAAAAATACCAATGAATACTTTCACAGCTAATTAATCACAGTGAGGAGCATAGAATATAAATTTACCAAATTTCCAAAAAGATTGTTTTAAGTCTGATGCCATTATATCTACTTTCATTGCATTATTATACTGTTTTCATTATATTATTATACCTGGAGCAAGAGACAGGTGCCTTTTCATGGGCCTTCAGAAACCTGCCCACTGCATCAGAGCAAAGAGGCAAGTTCCAGCACAGCATGGAGGAGGAACAAAATAAGCAGCTCTGGTGCAGAACTGCTGGCCGCCCCCATAGCTTCAGCAGGCAGTGTTATTTGAAAACAGACCATTGCATAAAATTCAGAGTAACTGAGTTGCTCTGGAGGGCCTCAGAGGGCTGTGGTGCACCTGATTCAGTGCCCTACCCTGGGTCCTCGTTGTCCTGTTGAGTCCCATAGTGTTGTCCTATTAGCTTAAAACCAGTGTAGCTGGGCAAAGGGCTGGATCTCATCTTATGCTCATCAAAGAATAAGTATTTTTAATGATATCCCTATTTTACCCTGATAGAATGGACATTTCAACCATTCCTTTTCTTCCTACAGCATTTAGAGCTTGACCCACAGTCTAGAGAAACCTGTATGTCTTCCCATTGGCTCCATGGGCTTTGGATCACACCCTTAAAGTGTAGAGAAGTGCATGAATAATGACAGTGAACCAAGCACATCAAAAACTATCTGTCTTTCAGGTAAATATGTATTCCCATTTAAATCCCTGAACTCAAATTACAGGGTTTTTAAAGACCAATTTTCTTAAAAGCCAGGAACAAAGTATTTATATTAGCTACACAGAAATGAAAAGGGGAACTAACAGAAGAAAGCTGCACTATTCATCTGCTATTTAAAATAAAAATTACTGTTATTTAAAAAACTAATATCTGCATTAAATGCTTCATCTGATTTAAATCAAAGTAAAAATACTACATCTTTCAGCAATAAAAAGTCATCTTTAAATAAAAGATGTAATAATCATAGCACAAAAAATAAAAAGGAAATAGAGATCTCTAGTTATACACTGCTGAGAAGGAGTGGTACAGAGAATAGGAAATCACTTGGTTCTCTCTGATTATAGCTCTCTGTATGAAAATACTCAAGGCTGAAATTAGTGTGATCCACAAGAGCAGGTGTTTTGAATTTTGATCTAAGATATAATTAGAGCCTGTAAAAAACACTATGTGATGCGGTAATTGAAAGAACTAATGATGGGATGCTTTATTTTTAAAAATATTTAAAAATAGATCTAGAAGCCATAAAAACTCCATATTCCACAAATCTCTGTTTTGACTACATATAAAGCTGTAATGCATTATGACTTTGATTTGAAAGACTTAAACAGTTCACTTGTATCTTTAAAGGTGATATGTAATTATCAAGTTCTTTATCTCGTGTTTCATGTTGTTTATATAAACATTATTAAAATCTGTAATACTTGCACAATCACTCTGTGGGAATATGTGTCAAGGCCAAATATTGGTTTAAAATCCACCTGGATTGAAGAACTATATATAGACTGAGCTCAAAGTTTTTCTCTTACTGTTGCTTGTTGTTTGCAAACAATATTTCTTTGGACGTCGGGTATCCAATCTCTCATTCAAGTGTTTATAGTGAGATGATGCCAAATTCAGCAGCTCTTCCTCTTCATAAAGAAGACCAATACAGAGTCTTACAGCTTTGACTGTCACTGCTTTTGTAGTCAAAGTTGATAACCCAAGGAACTGGTGCTGGTTAAAAAGTCATTTGATGGCTCCCATCTTTTTAGCTTTTATGTGTGATTTTGAGGTAAAATGGCAATGCAATCAAGCAAGACAGGAACTAATCAATTAGACTGTGATCATGGTGAAGTGAGTATTTAACTTTTTAGCATGCAAACTGACACAGGCTTAAAGAATTTGCATGGAATTGATGATGCTAGGCCTCCAAATTTCTGCAAGCTGCTGAAGGGCAATTTAGTCAGCTGAAATAAAGCACCAGGAAGGACCAGTTGCTAAGAAGTGCCAGGTGATGTAACTGTGATGCACTGTTCTCTCTTTACCTGGGAAGCCCAATAAAGTTCATGTGGAGCATAGCTCCCTGTAGGCCCAGCATCAATTGGGTCTGCATGCCATAACACTTGTATTGATGCTATTTTCACCTGTGGAAGATGCATAAATAAGATTGAGGCCCCTGTTCAACTAATTAATATCTGATAATATATCTCTATTATTAAAATATTATTAGTATTATGAATATTAACAAACCAAAATACCTCAGAAAGTCTGTCTTTTCTGTATTCATGTTTGTTCAATTCAGATATTAGCAACAGAGTTTGTAGTACATTAAATAGTTATCTCTCAGACAGCCTGAATGCCAGAGAAATGTGTATTTTATTAGTGCAGTGAAATGTTTCACTTCACCTGCAGTTTAGGCAAGACCCTGCCTCCAGGTCTTCAGGACTGAGATAATGCCAATATTCCTCAGATCCATTGCTGGTATGTCTCAGGGTGGAGTGGGGTCGGAGGGCCCATGGGCCTGGTGGTTAATGCCATGTCAATCCTGCCACCAGTCTCTGCCAGCAGCCTTACAATGAAACCAGACAGCTCAATCTCTGTGAGACTTTTCCTTCACTGGAGCACCCTGGAAGGGAAGAACCTTTCATTCCAAAAGCGTTTTGAACTCATTCAAAGTGCAGATGTTGTTTATATGTTGTGTTACAGGGAAAATATTTCTTTTTTCAACTTTTTCTAAACTTATTATTGAGGAGGAAAAAAAAGCCTGGGCAAGGTTCAAGTTTGCTGAGTGCCAAACTCTCCGAACTTTGTAATTTAAATCATCAACCCATGTAAGTATTGGAAAGCTGGATGCTTTGTATCCTTTTTATCTCCTCTTCTATCTGTTAGGCACAAAGACTTCTCTGCCAGAGAAAGAAAGTGCTGCTTCTCAGCATGGCATTTGAGAGAGAGAGAGGCAAAGAAGGATGTTTTTATTAGGTTCCCATTCTCTTGTTCTCACAGCATTTCATTTTTGAGCTTCAAGCAAAACTCATAATAGGAATGCTTTCTATTTTTAGTCTTGAAGGCTTGTTTCTGCTATCACTGTTAGTAGTTACCCATGAGAAATGTGTTAAATGAAATCTCGGTCACTTCAGTAGACTTCTTAATGTGATTAATTGCTGAGTGGAGTAGATTTCACTTAGATACATACGTGTGTCTGCACTCCAGAGCGTTTCCTTCTGCTTCCATAGTACCCTGTTAATACTAGTCACTGACTCTGACTCAAACTCAAGGCATCTGCTGTAATTGTAAGCATCCAGACCTCCATTTTTATACTTGGAAGTTTAACAGGGCAATAAAAAAAAAAAAAAGCTGTTTCAATATCGATGTAAAATTGTATCTAGTTGATTGGAATGGCCTGTTGAAACTTAATTTTCAAAAGATGAATGCTATTTGGCACAAAATAAAAAATGAAAGCCTGCTACAGTTTTCAATTCCATGGAGACATACTACCTGCTGCACAGAAGCCATGCTTCAGAGAAACAGCTCTGAACAGACAGGGCTTAACAAATGAGTTTTCAGTCTTGTGTTTAAGAATCATGGTTCCATGAAGAGCTCTGTCTCTTTACATTACCCCAGCCCTGATCTCAGCAGTAAATTTCTGATTTCCTCAGAGTCTTTTCTAATGCTTGTAAAATAGCTGAGAGATTCAAAAGCAATCCTTAATCCTTGTTTATGAATTGTGCTGGCATTATTTGCTCCATTTTATAGATGCAGTGTTTACGTGCAATATTTTCAAAAGCCCCAAATAATTTTGGGTGCTGAGCAGAAAATCTCTGATTTTTTTTGGAGCCCGTCTGTTGAAGGCAGACTCCGAGTGACTGCAGTGGCAGCTGAAGTCTGAGAATAGTTCTGGTTAGAAGGCACCATCTGATCCCATCCACCCCCCTACTTAAAGCAGGGCCAATTTTGAACTTATATCCAACTTTGAAATCAGATCAGGTCTTTCAGGGTCAGATCTAGTCAAATTTGGGATAGTCCAGATGGAGATTTCCATATGAATACTTAATACTTCTGCAAGTCAGGACCTGGAAACACAAAGCCAAAGCACCCAGAAAAGGCAATTCTACAAGTTGCTGTCATAGAGGAAGCATGGAAAACACTGAAGGAACAATCTTCCTTGTCTTTCTGAGAGCTGAAAATCACATCTTGTGCTGCTGGTAGGTGTTGTGTGGGGAAGTACACTTTTGGCTCATTTCTTGAGGCATTATCCTTAATATGGTGTCAGCTCAGTTTCTCACAACTAGAAGACTGCACATATCTGCATTTAGTCCTGTGCCCTGAAGGAAATTAGTCTCTGTCAACACTTAAGGGCTTTTAGCCAGTCCTTTGTGTCTTTGAAAACTTGTAGACTGTAGAGCCTTGTACTTGCCCCTTGTAATGAGGAATATGAGCTGTCTGTGGGTGACCAAGGACAAGTAAACCGCTGCCATCATCCTGGACACTATTGTGAGCCTTCTTTCCTGCAGGAACAATGGCTTCCCACATTTTGAGAGAGACACTGTTGTGGAATATTTTAAGAGTTACTATGGCCTTTAAAAAACTCATGACCTTGTACACATAGGTTTCCTACATTTCTTCATGTGTTTGTAGGTTCTGGTTGGCCTGGAGGAAGAGAGGAGAAGAAGGTAAAGGGAACACAGACTGTGATGAGCTAACTCACGAGCGCGTGTGTTGTTTTCAAAGACTGCTTATCTGAAATATATGAATGAACATGCAATATTTTAGGTATTTTGCCCCTTTTTATTTTTCTGTGGTAAAAAAAAGAAAGAAAAAGAAAAGAAAATGTGCCAGCCATGGCTGGGGAGCTGCATGATAACAGTGAGGACTGGTTTCTCTGGGGTTGTTGGCCATGAGAGCAGACCTGGCTGCATTTCACCACAGACTGCTTGGGCATGAGGCTGCAAGGTGGAACTGTATGCTCCAGTGAGGGGCTTTGAGGGCACAGCCTCTCGTGGTGGCACTTCCCCAGCCACAAGACAGTGCTGTGGCTTCTCTCTTATGGTGCCCCAAGCTGGGTGACGCAGGCTTTTCCAAGGCAGGCAGGAGGCCAGGTGTGGTGCCTGAGGTCCAGGCAGGAGGGTACTCATCAGGACTAATGCAGGCAGGGAAATCTGGCAGGTCTGACACATCAGTGGAAAGCTGACAGGGCCACCTATAGGCCCTCCCACGGCAAAAGATTCCAGCTCTGGGAGCCTCCTAGAGCGGTTTGCAAAAAGGAGGGTGTAGGAGCCTTGGCTGTGCTGACCTGTGCTGCTGTGGTTCCTTGAGTGCCAGGCACTTACAGGGCCCTGTGGGAGAGGTGCCAGCCAGGGCAGAACTGCATCGGCAGCTGTCACACCCTCAGCACTGGAGGCACCTCACAGCACTACCATGGGGATGGATTTCCACTCTTAAATCCAGTGGGGTTCTGTGGTACACAAGGAATGGAAAATATCAACATTAATTGTCCTAGGGATAATCTAATCAAAGAGTGGCAAAGAATGAAAAGTCAGATGCCATTGATTCATAGAAGATCCAAAAGTGATAAGTATAAAGTAACTGCTCGGCAAAAATTTGGGTTTCATCTTATTTTTAAGATATCATTTAAAAAAAAAATCCCAAACCATGAGCTTTCTGTTTGGAGAAAAGCAGACCTAATACAGAAGGGTGTGCTACAGGCAGTGGTCCAAGAGCACACAAGAGATTTGTAAAAGTAATGCTTCAGGAAGCTTGGTCCAAAAGCATGTTCCAGCAAATGATTGCACTGAAATTAATCACAAAGGAAAGCTACAGGAGCCAGCTAGCACTTTAACATAAACTGGCATTACTT
The DNA here is from genome assembly GCA_013397555.1 of Urocynchramus pylzowi. Taxonomy (NCBI): domain Eukaryota; kingdom Metazoa; phylum Chordata; class Aves; order Passeriformes; family Fringillidae; genus Urocynchramus; species Urocynchramus pylzowi. Next base: position 1,366,657 of record VZRH01003515.1, read on the forward strand.
TTTTGGAATGACTGGAGCTGTGCTGATTTATACCAGCTGATGATCTGGTCCACAAACGTGCTCTTATTCCAATTTTAATTATTTCCCAGAGTGTAAGGGTGTCTATGTCTATCTCTGTTCATTTAAGATTTCCAGATGCTAGTCTGGAAGTATGCTTACAGCACGCATTAAATTGGTCAGTTTGGATGGAGTACAGTCAGTTCCTGACATCCTCACTGGATACTTTTATTTCAACATACAAAATGAGCTGGTTGATTGTGAGAATCTCTCTCTCTTTTTTTTTTCTTTTTTTTTTTTTTGGGTATTGAAATTCTCAGCGAGCATAAATGAAAAGGGCCTGTTCCCACAATCCACAAGGGCAGACTATGTTAATGGTAGTTATATGTGTATGTCAAATGTATTTGTACATGAAGGTAGCTCCTTATATTTAGATTTGCAGTCCTAGGGAAAAAAAAACCAGCTCCCTGTTTATGAGCTACCAAAACCTTTGATTTCAAACAATTTAAAGTGGCATTTCTCAAGTCCTGTCTTTATGAACACGCCCTCTGAGTCTTTTTCACTGCACCTGTACAAACAGCAACAAAGAGAAAACATGTGAGTGTGAAAAGGGCCTTGAGCTTCTCCCACCTACTTAATGAAACTTCCTTGCTTCTTTTGCAAGCAAATGAAAGACAATAAATTATGTGAGATGCTTTTTCAATGGCAGCAGGAGTGATAGGAGTGTCCTTATTTGATGCTGTAGGGGATAAGGCTTATAAATGGTGCCATAAAAAGTCCTTCTGGGTTGTGAAAGCTCGCAGAGAATGAGGCAGCTCTTTAAACCAAAGTGTGCTGTGCTTGTCACGTGTCTGATCCGGTTTGTCGCAACAAAGAGTGTGCTTAAATTTTTGCACCTCAACTAGTTTCATCAGAGCAACACAGATTTATACCAGCTCAGATTCGGGATAGAAATCTCTGCATTTCCATTCCAGTTGGAAGGACTAGCAGAAATTTGGCTTCTAACTTTAATATTTCAGATAGCTGACAGTCTTTTAAGCAAGTAAACTTTAAACCAGAAACAGATAATGCAATTAGATGCAGTTTGGATTACACCTTTGGACACTAGAAAAGAACTGGTTGTACCAGATCTAGACATCTTGACTAATTTAAACCAGGTAAAACCAGGTAGTTCTGGTTGAAAATAAAATGACGATTTTCAGTTTCAAACATGCAGTTCACTGAACTGGGAAACCCATGAACTTGAATGTCATAGTGAGCTGAAATTTCTGAATGACAAAGGTGCAGCTTTTCTCTAGGGCCCCAAATGAAATCAAGGGAAGGGATCTAGACTTAGTTAGATGATTATCCAGCTCAGAAATAACCTATTCAGAACAAGCAGACATCCTACATAGAATGGAAAAAGAGAGTAATGTTCAGCTAACAGGATTAAGTCTTAGAGGTCAGGAGGTGTATGGATTAAATAAGAATTGCCAAAAGACAAACTTGGTTTAATTTTTCAAACACAGCTAAACCAAATAGAGATTTTTTTAGCCACACAAACAAAAAGATGATTTATAAGCACTGCTCAGCAAAGATGGTAAAGTTGAGGATAATACAGATATGGCCCCAAGATGAATATTTTGGCTCAGATTTCAACAGGGATGATGATGTTAAACAAGGCTGTGTTGCTAATGGGAATACGTGAATGGAAATGGAATTAACCACATCTGAGGTGGACGCCAAAATCTGAAGAGATTAATGTGACTGAGTCAGCTTGCAGCAGAGACACATCCTGGAAAAAAGGACTGGTTAAAGAAACTGCAAGTCTGCTAACAGAGATTTTGAATATGTTTATTGGAGATGAAAGCTCTTCCTTGAAAAAGCAAGCCTTGCATCTAATTTAAGCAAAAAAAGAAGAAAAGTCTCGTCAATCACAGGGCTGGCTTCAAGAATATGTGAAATTTCAAAATACATGTTGGATATAAGCAAATAAGGACACGAAGATGGAAATGAAAGGACAAAAGTAGATCATGCCTGAATAACCTGAAAAATTATTTTCATTTTTAAGAAAATGAGATACAATTCAGTTACCAGGAAAGCGCTTGACTCAGTGCTGCATAGGAAATTGCTCATTAAGCTGGAGAAAATTTAGCTTAGCAGAAGAATTGTGAGGTGAAAAAAAATGAAAGATCATGTTGAAAGGAAAAATACCAAACTGAAAGGAAGTTACCAGTGGAGTTCTTCCAAGATGTGTCTAGGGACTGATCCTATTTAACATTTTTAACAACTTTGGCAGAAAAAGTAGTACTGTGCTCATGAAATTTTCTGATAATGCAATATGTAGTGTGAATGTGGAGGAGTGTAGTGTACAGGAAGAATTGGATAAGTTTCAGGACTGAAATAATAGAAATTGGATGAATTTAAATAATCCAAAAGGTGAGGTCAGGCACTTTAGGACTCACAGTTTTTCCCCGAGCAGGAAGCTATGAAAAAAGACATAGGAATGGACCATTTGATTACCAGATGACACAATATGTGATGTGCCCACGGAGAACATAAATGTGATCAGATGTATCACGTGGGAAACCTGCAGCAAAGACCAGCGTGGGTGCCATTTTGTGACACAGATTGCTTCAAATGGAAGCAGGGAGGTTTCTAAACAGAAGAGTCCTACGTTTCTGGAACATCCATCTGTAAACCTGAATATGCTCTCAAGACAGAACCTTATTAGTTTGTGGAAGCTGGTACAGCAAGGTGGATGGAGGAGCTAGAGGCAGCAGTCCAGGAGAGCTCTTCTGGGTCTGATTTCCTTTACAGCTCGTGCACAGCTCAGACACACAGATTGGTAGAGTCTCCCACAGACTAGCATAAGCTTGAGTCCCACTTTTGATGAAAAGTAAGCCCAGATTTGTAAGAAATATCAGCAGCTGTTAATTGCTTGACTAGCTCAACTTCCAAATACATTCTTGTCTCTGCAGAGGCAAATGATCCCCATGAATGCTGTATCTCCTGTAACAAATCCTGTTAGGTAGTGACTCTTGACTTTCAGACAGCTTCACCAGTGCATCTGGCAGCAGTTAGCAAATATTATTAAAATCACATTTTTCTATTTTTATAGGTAATTTTCCCAAGATATGCTGAATATATTCTGTAGAATCTTAATCTCTATGATTTTCATGTAGTATTATCAAAAGTATGAGACATATTTTCAGTAGCTGGGCTTTCCAAGAGCTTACCATCATTTTTCCTCTGTGTAGGGGCCTCTGCAGCTCTGGCCTGCAGACGGGCAAAGGCCAGTGGGAAAGGTCTGTCCCCTGTCATGTTCTTCAGAAGCTTGGGAGAGTCTTGTTTGCTAGGACTGTGATTTCTGCTAAACTGATTTCTCTGGAGTTCATAATCAAGACAAAAAGAACCCTCTATCTGAGCCCTCAATTTAGCTGTGAAGAAGTGCTCAGATGAAGGTTTTAGCTGCACTACACTTAGTGTAGGGAGGACTGCTCCGTGAACCTATTAACTTATTATTTAGACACTGGATGGGCACCCTTCCAGTAGATGACTGGATGTTCACATTTTTTATTTGCTAAAGATTTCTTTGACCTTGGTGAAAACTGAAAGAGAGGAAATAGCATTCGAGGAGGCAGAACTTAAAATGAAAAACACATGAAACAAGAACTCCCTGAGGAACAGAGGAATGGAGCACTGGCCGAACTTGGGGGTGTTTGCTGCTCAGCAGCCTTGCCAGGACATATGCAGAGCAATAGTTGAAGTTTAAATTCTCTGTGTGCAAAGGAAAAGAAAAAATGCCAAACAAATGAATAAGTTAAACAATGGAGGTTGCATCCCTGAGATGCAAACCTTTTGTTCTTTTAATAACAATTTAAAAAATGTGGTTTTGCTGAATTCACCAATGGATGTTGCTGGCTTCACATATGTCTTTCATTTTAAAATACCAAATTAACTCACAATTGATTTCTATGGTCACCTTTTTTATAAGAGTGCAACCCTGCTTAGTGAAAGGCATGTATTTATGACTAATTTAAGGTATGGAAGTTTTGTTACAGTGGCCCACACCTGTCAGAGCCAGTGATTTATACATGTATTGACTTGCCATGTTTGCCTATGGCTAGCTTAAAATTACAGATCTGGTACACACAGACTACACAGTTACAATACCAAAAATATTATCCACAGAAAAAAATTGAATTTTCTACATACCACAGTCCAAAGAACTTTACAGAGCGGGAGCTTCAGCTCACATCATGTTTTTGCACAGGCATGGACTTGAAATCCATCTTCTCTGGAATATAAGACTTATTTAATAAGAGGGGGGAAAAAAGAAATATTTTGTAATAGTGAATATGGTTCTGATTTGCTGCTAACGGAGGCTCATCCTTCTGAGTCTTAAACCCACGTCAAATCAGGAAAGAAAAGTGACAGAAAAACCTTTTTAAAATCTCTGGCAGAGCACCCGGAACATGGCTCATGAGATTGCGGCATTATAATGGTGACAGAGTACAGCCAATCTGCTGCCTGCTGCTGATTCATGCCCCACAAAAGACTGTCTGCACAAGACAGTCTGGGAACTGCTGATCCTAATCATAAACAGTGTCTGTGTATGGTCTTGAAACAATATCTTTACCCCTTCTGTGAAAAATTTTAACCTCAATTACTAATTACCTTAAATAATTCTGTGAATTATTATTAATCGCAGTAATTTTCTGTAAATAACTTTAAATTTTACTTTCTCCAGCCTGAATAGTCAAGTTTTGCCTCCGGTGTTCTTAGCAGACTCTAGAGGTGCCCACCCTTGGCTATTATCTGTCCTATGGGGAGGCTGACCTGTGGATCTCATATTGGTGATAGCATGTCAGGCAGGGCTAGGACTGAAGTGGATATGGGATGTGCAGCCCAGCTCTGCTCACAACATCCAGGCTAACATCAGGCCCTACTAGCTGAAGGGCTGTAGCACCATTAATGCCCATGGTAAATCCTTAAATGATGCAACAAAAACCAATTCCAACTTATTTCTTTGGCTTAGAGAAGCAGAAGATCCATTCCCTTTTCCTGCCCCAGACTCCCTGTTCCCTTCAGACTGTGAGTTCTGCAGACACCCTGGAGCAGATTGCCCCATTCAGTGGGCATTTTTTTGCCTGCCTGGAGACCCACCACCACCAAGCAAGGACAAAAACACATTGCTAGCACCATGTCTCTGGACTGATACTTCTGGAGGGGGTAATACTACACAGTGGTCACATTGAAGAAGAAGGGTATAAAATAAAACATTGCATATAAGAAAATAAATAAAACAGAATAGAAAAAAACCGCAGTATTTCCCCCTAAAAAACCCAGTAATTTCCTGTTTCATTTTCTTTTTTTTTTTTTTTTTTCTTCTTATGGAGATCAAATAAACAGTTTTTAACCAAGCTTTATGGGAGTAAACAGACTTACAGAACATCCCTGGTTGACCCAGTGTGCGGTTCTGGCTTCTATACATTCCATGATCTGTCCTGCTTTTTCCATTCCCCTCTCCATTGTCTTCACCCTTGCTTCATGAACATACAATGCTCTGCAGACTTGGTTTTCCTTGCTTTTCCTGCAGTAGCAAACTCTTGTTTTCTTACTCTTCTGTGACCTTTCTAGATACAGGGTCACAAGAGAGGAATGCTCAAGGTCTGTGGCAGTTTATTTAGTTCACTCTCAATGGGAAAAATGTATGTGGGAATATTTTTTCTGAGTTCAGACAATTACCTGTACATCATTTGCAGTTTTCTTGTTGATATGTCGTGTATAATATTTAGTTTTTCAGGCAGTTACATCAAGTTATTTCATATATATATATAGCATCTGCAATGTAATTCATAAACCAAGCTGTGGAATCTCATATAGCCCTATATTCACTGAATTTTAAAATACAAAGTCTTGCCTTTTAAAGCATTGTTTACTTTTGTCTGCATAAGACTTAAGAAAAACCTCCTATGATTCTAGATATTAGATATTATTACAAAACTTAAATATGAGAAAACATGAAACAACAGTCTCTAAGTCTGTATCCACAGTAAAGTCTCAGCTAAATAAAGGAAAAGCAAAACATCTTTTACCGTAAAAATTAAGGAATATTGGATATCTTGTTTGACTGAAAGAGGCTGGAAGCCAGAGACAACTTTCATTTGGGTTTTTTCTTTTGTGTGTCTTCAAAATGTTCTTATTATTGAATATCATATGTCTTGCTGTGTTTCTAAATTCATGCACATTTCCTGCTAAGAACATATGGAAAAGAGTAGATGGTTCAGAGTGAAATCTGGATGACATAATAAACCGTGAGAGAGAAGCTCAAAGGATTAATACAGATCCAAAGACTGAAACTATGTCTACTGTTAAGCACATACCACCATTTTTTTTTTATAGCACAGACATTTATGAGGCAAAAATAGGAAAACGCAAAAATCAGACCATAACAGATGCTAGGATTTTGTATATGGGTATTCTGGATGTGGTGGCAATTTAGAAATGACAATTTTTTAACATGTCCTCATTTTAGTCAATGGTAAGAGTGGACAGAGACTGTGTAAATTTCAAGTGTGATTGTGTTCCATTATTTTCTGTTTTCTAGAGTCTGGTTTCCCCTCTGCAAGTGGAAAACCACCAGTGCTGTCCCTCCCTAAGGCAGGTGAAAAATGCAATGTGTGCAGATTTGCTACTGATGGCAATTTCAGGCAGGCTAATGAACACTGCAGCTATTAACATACCAATAGCTTGTTAGGAGGTGGTGTTGCTTCTCTTTACATTCATGCCAAGAAATACATTTCTGGACAGATCCTCAACTAGACAAAATTTTCTATTTAAATATCTGATTTCCATAGAGGCGTAGAGCTTAAAGGAAGGGGCCACAGCTTGTGTCTCCAAGTGTCTGTGCAGAGTTGGGCTTTGCCAAGGCCTGACACGGGCTCACCACTCAGCCTTCCTTGGCTAGCCACACACTAGGGATGCCATCCTGTCACCTGGCACTACAGCCAGGCTTGCTTCCAGAAATGTGGAGCATTCAACCTACCCAGGTATAGCTGCACTCACATCTACTCTTAACTTGACCACTCCCACATCTGCCTTCTGTGGTGACACAGGAAAACCACAGAGGACTTGTCTCAATGAACTAAGGATATTCCCAAACTATTCTGTAAGATTCTTACCAGTCACCTTTGGTGCCTTAGATTGTGTATGAAGAAAAGGTAGTTTTTGAGACCAGTTTTAGGCTCCTCTCTTCACATGCAGTGGCTCACCATCAGGCGTTGCCTTCTTCTCTCAGGACTGTCAAAGAAGCACAGGGCTAGGAGCTTTGTCCTAATCCAAACCATCCATCTAACTTTCAAATTCCTTAACTAGAAAACATGAATCTCACTGCAAAGTTTCTGCAAGGTTTCCCAAAATTGCAATATGTATTGAATGGAATTAAAATCTGCTCTAAACCCAGCTTTTGAATAATATACTTTTAAATTTCCTTACTGAGATGATTCTCAGAGTAGTGAGGGCAGCTTGTGGCTATGTGTCCTGGAAGAGGAAAATAACACCCACTGAGCAACCAGTGGCTGCTTTTTCCTGAAAGGCAGCTCAAAGAGTGCGAGCCCTGATAGGAAATGCAATAAGGATTTTCTAAGACAAGCTCCTTCCTCAGCTGAAGACAGAACAGGGCTTGGAGAAGACATGATGGAAGCTCTTCCCAAGCCAAGCTGAGGAAGCTGCCTGGGAGGTTGCTGTGGGAAAGGCCCAAAGGAGATCAGGAAGGCATGGAAGAGGTAAATATCTATCTGGATCTGGTCTGTCAAGAGCCTGAGGATTAAGGGATTCAAATTTGGATGAACAGAGTAAGCAGGAGAAGAAAAAGGCTTGAGCTATACAAAACAATCTGAGTCTTTATATATGCAAGTACTAGGGCAGTATGGCAGCATCTGATTGCTTCCTAAGCCCAGCTAAGGAAGAGCTCAGAGTCAAAGGTCTACCTAGTTTGGAGGGGGAAGAGAGCTACTGATATGCTCCTGGTGTCCCTGGTTCAAACTAGGTGATTTTTAGGGTCCCTTCCGACCCAAAGCTTCTATGATTCTGTTTGAAAGAAGGCCTTATCTCTGTCAGGAAGGCTGGAACGCCCCGTGTGCCCATTGCAGATGAAATGGGCTTGTAATCTCCAGCACAAGGAGAGCACAGCATGGCTGAGGAGCAGTGCTGAGACCTCATGTGGAAAATGAGTTTATGCTCTGTACAAAAAACTCAAATCTGCTCTCTAACAATAATGAGTGGATATTCACTCAGTTTCCTCCACGTTATATGCTCTAACACATCTCATCATGCCACTATGGAAAAAAAGACTGATGTCTGTTTCATACTGCTGGTCATAAAGTAAGTGGGGTTCAATAGCACCCCACTGTAAGAAAGCTGTTCAACCTCTGCTGCAAACCTGAGAGACTGAGACTTTTAAAGTACCTAACTATTTACTTTTTAAAATGAAAACCAACCAGATACCTTCTGTAATAAGTGCCTTTCTTTCTGTGCACATTCCAGGCTAAGGATAAGAAGGCTCCTTACAAGAGAAGGCACTAACAGGAAGAACTTGAATCTGTTACAAATAACATAGTGGAAAATTTCCCCAGGCAGCTGATCTAATTTTGATTTTCAAAAAAATCTGTGTTCAGTATGAAACTGCTTGTAATTGCAGTCTTAGTAATCTTTCACAAGTTATTGAAATGAGTTTTCAGTCACATTATGGTAAAGTTAGGAAAAAAGACATTGGAAAGGAAGGAAAAAGATCATTCTTATCTGGCTCCCTTCTTAGAGTGTCTCAGATTTTAACACAGCAGCCATAAAAATATTCTATTATTTCCTGCTAGTCGCCAAAAGGAAGCTGTCCTGCAGCACCTATTTCCTGGCCATCAGAAAACACTGGTGTAGTAACACATTCAAATTTGCACAAGCAAGGATTGACTGCTGTTAATCTTCTGCATCCCACTAATCTTGCCCAAATCCTTGTATTTATGGAGTTGAAGTATAGAAAATAAATATTTAAAGTTTGTATGTCCTAATTTCCAGACTATTTTCCTGAATGCAATTAGCCATTATTTTAACTTCTATTCTTTGCACAAGTGTTATATCAGCATGGACTAAGTCCCCACTGCACCAAAATGTCAGCTCTCTTAAGTGGTCATTTTGCCTGAGGAGAGTCTAAAGGATTGTGTTATTGAAATTGTTTATCTGTGCTGATTACAGAAGAGAAACAAAAAATACCCATAAAATCAGAAGTTAATCTTAGCCAGGAAATAAGTAATATTGAGTCACTAAACCTGGCAAAGGTGGCTGTTTAACAGAAGCTGTTCAGAGCCAATTCCTGTATATATTCCACTGAAGCATAGCCATGGCATTTATTTTATGTACAAGTGCCAAATGAAACATTTAATTGACTTTTCTTTTACACTAAGTTGTCTTAAGTTTGGCCATATGTTGCTATAGGTACTGCTACAGATACTACTAGAGCAAGGATGACACTCAGGGTGTGCTATTTTCTGTGGGAAAAGAGTGCCATTTCAAAACTATTTTTTCTGCTGCAATAAAAAATAATAACACCAAAAAACATCCACACAGAGAACTTAGAGAATTTTTGTTTCTTTTCTACATCCAAGGGTGGGAAGTCATACAGTATTTGGTTAACTGTCATTGTGGCAAAAATATGTTCAGTAACATAATTTTCTATCAGGCAATAGATTTTTTTGATTTCTGTTTTTGATGTTTTGCTCTTACATGTGTAAAGTAATGCTGAGAATCCACCCCTACTAAACCTTTCAGTCCTCTCTCATCCTACTAATACATCACAGAGAAGTTATTCTCAGCTTTCACTGAGGCCATTGTATTTCTAATCCACTTCAGTCTGGGAAAATAACACCCTGCTTTAATTAAGAGAGTAACAAATGTAAACTAACTTCAGAGAACTAAACTCTTTCTCCCCCTGAAAATTCACATGCTGAGTGATTTGCAGCAGAAATCCCTTACCCCAGTTCTGGACGAGATGTTGGCACTGACTTGCTGCAAGAGGATGAGAGTCTGATGTTATGGGTGCAGATCCATTGAGGTTTGCTGTGATTTAAATCCACAGCCCCAAGAGGAGAGTCTTGTTCCTGGTTGCCTCAATGCTTCTCAGCTGCTATCAAAGGGAATAAATTTTGCTAATCTGACATCTGATTTTTAAATCTCCACAAAAAAAGGAGATTTTTAAAAAATTTTGTCCACAGGACTCATTCTGATTCAGCAATTTCTATTTGTTTTCCCTAAAGATCTCACAGTTTTACATACAAAACACTGTTTCTGGAATGTCTTTGGGGGATAGGAAAGGGTATACACATATATTAATTCTCTGAATCCTTATTTGAGATGGTGTAGCTGCATATTTCGTGAGTTAAAAAGTTGAAAAATTAGGACACCTAGTAAGGAAATTTTAAACAGACTTCAGAGAGGCAGAACACAAAGAGAGCATAGCTAGGCCTCTGAAAATGCACTTGCTAATCTTAAAAAACAAACATGCAGAAGTGGTCATGATAGCTGTTTCATGTTACTCCTGCAAGATGTTTCCAGGGATTGTGGTTTCTTTTAGCCCCATAAGTTTGGTTCAGAAGCTTTACAAGCAGCAAGGGCTGCAAACTGTAGCTGGCACACACCAGGACAGGTCACTGGTTAGGGATCAGAGTGCAACAAGGGGCACTCTGTGGATGTGGAAGTGGGTGTTTCTTGGCATATTTACAGATACCACTCTCAGGTGTGGCCCCTCTCATCAGAGATGGATGCTGTCTGAGGAGGCAATTCAGGAAGGAAGCCTGAAAGCATGTGGGTGTGAGTCCTGCCCCAGGGAAAAAGGGGAATTGTTTACTTCAGCAGCAGGAAAAGAGTTGGCTCTAGGCATTTATTTCCAACAAATAGATTATTCACTAAACACACGATTTTTGTTGGCCTGAAAATATGCTTGAATAAAAACCACATCTGTGGAGCTGTTTAAGCTGGGTTTTTCTGTGGGGTTTTTTGCTATCCTCAGAGGTAGATATGTATAAATTTATTACCTCAGGTCTAGGTGTGAGTTTGTGGATGGTGATGGCCTCCACAGTCACCCAGAGATCTGAACATTCATCAAATCTGAGTAAAACTCACCTCCAGCTCTCTCTTTTTTCCTGAGATTTCAGCACATCAGTCCCTGTAATGGATTCCCCAGCCCTGTAATGTACTCCACCACCATGTTCTAGGGCAGAGATTTCTAGAGCACATACCACCCATAGTGCACAGGTGGCTTCAGATGGACAGGAGCAGAATCTAGTCCAAAACTATACCCCCAGAAAAAGTGTTTTCAGGGTATGTACACTAAAAATATCCCTGGGAGCATCAAGGAAGGGGCAAATCTCTGTTATTGCTATGGGCTGGTCAACAGCCCCAGAGCCTGTGGCTGCTGGGTGTACACCAGAAGAGGCAAGCCAATGTAGTGCAGGCCTTGTGCTGGTGGCTGTTTAAAAAATGAAATTGAAATGTGAAATGTGAAACTGAAATGTGAAATGTGAAACTGAAACATGAAATGTGCTGGTGCTGTACAAAATGAAATGGTGGCATTGGGGCCAGCATGAGTGTTCCACTATGGCTTGGGACAGCAGCTCCTGCCCCCCTATATGGGGAGGATGCAGAGAGATGGGAGATGAGGAAGAAGAAGATTTTTGGGGGGCTGAAATTAATTTTCTTCAGTGGCCAAACTGAAAAAAAAAAATTTACACCCCTAATCACTGTATGAATTTATTTCCACCGAATGAGCCTTACCCGGACTCCATCATTTTCGTGCCCAGTTGTGCTGAGCCAGCAATCAACTGACTGAGCTTGTGTAACAGTATTTTTCCATAAGCTTGTAAGATCCGTGTCCCTTGGTTTTTGGTGGCTGGATTTTCTTGGCTGGATGTTAAGGTATTGTTAAGTGCTGCCTTACTGTTTCTTGCTTGTTTTTTGCTGACATAACTGGTCCTGGTGTCATCAGAGGGATGCAAGCACAAGTTCCCTCATTTTAAAAGAGGCAAAAAGTTTCAAACTTAGTCTTTCGACCTTTAAAGCAAACTACAAAGACAGTCTGTTTCCTAAGGCTTTTTGGGAAGAATTGAGGGAATGAATGGGACAGGATACATTTTACTGCTTTGAATTACTAGCTGGCTAAGTTAATTTAATTTTGTTTTGCGTGAGCTCTGCTGTGTTGGACTTGTATTTTAAATAACTGGTAATGTGCCAAAAGCTATGGATAGCCATTGTCCTTTGTATTTTAATTGTACTAAATAAAATGAGAACAATGGGAGTGAAAAAAACCCCTAGAGGTGGGTCATAAATAAGCATTATTTAGTTTCTAACAGACATGTTTTATTTTCCCAGTTATAATGGAAGACATAAAAAAGGCATTTAAACATGTCCTGAACAACCAAGAAACAAATAACCCTGGGTCCATTACTGTCTGAAACAAAGACATTTTTTTATTTTTCCTGAACAATTAATAAAAATTAATATTTGCTGTTTAAATTATGTTTATTTTGTTAATAGAATAGACAAAAGAACTAATGAGAAATTAACAGAACCTCCAATGGAAACTATTGATACACGACATCTGGTCAGCTGAACACAGAGTTATGCTTTAAGCCAGAGAAAAGCAAGAAAGGTCATACTATATTTGACACTATCCAGAAACCAGAGAAAAAGCTCAGTAAGCTGTCAAAGGAGAACTCGGTTTTGAAATTTTACATTGAGCCAGAGAGCTTCTCATTATTGGTAAAATGCAACGCTTTTGGTAAAACAGTACCACCATTAATTTCCTTTATGATTTGCATCTAAAACCAAACAGGTTGTTGAGGTGGGTTTTAAAAGTTTTCTGGAGGAGAAAATACTGCCACTTCCACCTGTCAATACTGCCATGTTGCTGACAGATTTCATCTGCTCCCCTCTGCCTGACTGCTCCCTCCCAGCAGCCTAAGCAGCCTAGATGCAGTACAGGATGCTCCATCTCCCTGGTGTGTACTGCTGCTCACAGCCAACTTGTCCTGACCTCTGTAAAATCCCTGTCAAGTCTGACAACAGCCTGCAGTACTGGCATCCTATCCTGTGTTTGTTGTCCTTTTTTTTTGTCAGTAGTCTTTTATTCCCAAATCATCTACTTCACTGAATCCCATCCAAACTGGTATGATTTCATGGAGGTTGGTTTTGCTGCATTGGCATGTTTATTGGTTGCTTGATCATCTGTAGAGGAGGGTGTCTAGAAATCTATGGCTAGTACCTCTGAGGGAACACTTTGCACTTACCTAGTCATTCCTATAGCAAACTCTCACATTATTTGTGGGCTCAAAATATTTGTGAATAAAATACAAGGACAAACAACCTATTGTGTGGCCAAAAGTATGAAGTCTGCAGAAATGCCCTCAAGTTTTCTGTTGGTTCTTTTCATCAGGAGCACCTGTATATGGCTAAACAGCATATAAATCTTGTATTATTTGCATTTTACCCCAAAAGTCTTCTAATGAGTCTGTGCTTTATTTTTATAAACATTTTATAAGCTGCCTGGAGGCTTATATCTGCTGGCAAACATAATTTTTGGTTGAAATCATCTCACATTTCATTAAAAAGAAAAAAAAATCCCCACTGATATCCCAAGAATGAATTTTCATCTTTGTTACATGGCTCATCAAACAAATGGTTCCAATTCTTCAGATTTAATACTAGACAGATGTTGTGTTAGACAGATATTATCACACTTTTTGGAATTCTACATGATAGAGGATATATTTTTGCAGGCTGTGCCGCACATCAGACAAAAACCTTATCCAAAAAGATATAAAATAACATTTGTGAAATCTTAGTATTTCAAAACCAGAGATGCTATTGCATGCTTTTGGCCAAAGTCAAATGAGAAGGCAAGCAGCACTCTGGAGCTGCTGGGATACAAGTCCCTCATTATGAGCTCAGGACTGCAAGTTGATTAGCACTCTGGCCCCAGTCCAGATAAGCAGTTAGACTGAGAAAGTCTGTAGGAGTTGGGTGTTTAATTCCTTCAAGCTTATTTTAAAAGTCTTAGCCTTAAGCATTTGCTTCCATAGGTGTATTCACATGTCTAAGTTAAGCAGGTTGCTGGCAGGGAACCTGAAGACTTACCACCATGTAGCTGCAAGTCCTGTTCACCAGACTCCTCTTGGTGTGGGGAGAACCAGTGATGCTGGACACTGCTGACATTTTCCTTGGAAGGAGAGAATCTCTTCCAGTTCAGTGAAGTGGGAGAGCCTGATGACAAACACTGAGCACTCTCTGGCATTGTGAGAGAAGCAGAGAAGCTAGAAAACCAGGCCAGTGAAATGAGGGAAGAAGCACTGCCCAGAGCCAGGACTCCCCCTTGGAGCTGCACATAGACACCTGCCTGTCCTGATGTGGTTTTAAGGAAAATACTTTAGCTTCTAAAGCTCACACACATTCTCCAAGACAACAATGTAATTGTTGCCTAACTCTATCTTTTGGTTTTCAGTCATCCTTATTTATGCTGGTTTTAATTTCTGTTTTCTCACATGGATGAACTCATGAAACCTGATGTCTTTTGAACTACAATCTTTTGCCCCCCCATGCCATGTGGTGACCAGTCCTCAAGGAAATGGGTCATTTGCAGCAAACATTGGTTTGTTTAAAGGGTATAGATAAAGTCAGCACTGGTTGAGGTTCTGTCTGGTCACAAGCACATCTCCATGTGGTTCTGCACATGGAAGGAGGTCTTCTCTGTCTGTGGTTGGAGATGCACCCTGAGGGCACAGGGCAAGTGCTTCTTTTTGGTGCACTGCAGTCCATGCAGTGCTGTGGGTCCTTTTAATTGTTTCCTACTTTTCAGTTGGAAATATATTCCTGGAGGGTATGTCTAGAGTAGGTAAATTTGGTCTCATGGTGTTAGGTTGTGCCCCACTGAAGCTAATATATTTCTCTTCTCCCCAGGACTAATTAACTCAGATATTATTTTGTGCTAGCAGAGATGCATAGCTTCCAACACCTGACTCAGATCTTTCACAGGTAGCTTAGATATCTCTACATGGTGCCTGAGTTATGCCAGCAAGACATATTCTGCAATCCTAGGCAATCCTTTTTAAAGAAATTCAAAGCAAGGAAACTACAGAATGTAAATAGTATAAAGTGTATATAGTATAATAGTAGTATAATAAGTATAATAGTGCTGCATGTAGCTGTTGAATTTTGTCTAGATAATTTGATCTATAGCCACTTCAACTTTAATAAACTAACATCTATTTTTGAATTAGTCTCTCTGTGGCTTACAAAATCTGTTCTAAGCTTCAAGATCTGTCTTTGAGAAACTGAAAATTAAATAAGAAATACCCACAGGAAACTTGCACATTTTTTCTAACATCTTAATTAAATCCCTCAGGTTGAGGAAAATTAATTGAAGATTTTTACCACTTTCCCCACTAACTTTTCCTTCTCCAGGGATTCAAATAAATGGAGTTTACAAATTCATCCACTGTTCTGCTTTAAAACTTTGTGAAACTTTGCTTTTTAGTAGGAAGTTAATTAGGAATAGTTATTATTATACCTTTAATGTGGGTAAGACTCCTGAGGCACTGTAAACATTAATTAAGCCCCACATTACCCTCTGAAGTAGATAGTACTTACCCACAGTTGAGAGAAAATAAAGTCTCCCCTCCCCACTTAAACTCTACCCCAATATCAGCAAGCCAACTATAAATATGCTAAAAAAAGAGGGGAAAGCTCTTTACAAAACATTTTCTATGCTTACATTTTGCCTCAAGAAAATTTCTGAAGGCTGCAGAGTTAGGATAGTAGGAACAGTGCTATTTGCAACCTTCTGTTATTTAGATCCTTACCATTCAAAAATTTGTTACCTGTTACATGAAATGTTGAGTGTTTATATAAAATACTTAAAAAAAAAAGTAGTTTGGATGTTTTTCAGTTATGAAAAATTATTTTGGATAGTCCAAACACTTTTGGTTAAGTTGAATGTTTCTGGGAATTTAATGTTTTTGGACAATTCAGGGATTCTTTGAAGACCTGAGTACAACAGTACAACATGTCTCTTCTACTTATATACTTTAGTAGAAACAAGGATGTAAAAGCTTAATACCTTTGCATCACATGAATATTGTACTGGAATACTGGTAGAGCTCTTGTAACATGAAACAACAGACAAATCACGATGGCTCTGACTCTCACATGGTTCTGGCCTATGAAAGCCACTAATGCCAGCTGCAGCTTGCAGGGATGTTGCTTGGGAGCTTTAGGGAACAGCAAATAATGCAGTTGGTGTCTTCAGGTGTTGCAAACTACTGCATTGTCAGCTGCAGTGCTGTGTTCCCCTGATGAGGAAAACAGATCCAGAAATGAGTAATCGTTTTAAACTCCCACTTTTCTCATCCCAAAAGGTACTTTCCTTAAGTTTGATTGATTTTTTTGGTATCTTTTTGCCACAGTAGCTCACAAATCATCTGTTAAAATGTGTGGTACACCTATGTGCTTCAGGTAAGTGCCTTTGCTCCTCGCAGAACTGACAGATGGTTTTTGTGTTCTGTTAGGAGTTCTGGAGCTTCAAACACCTAACTGGCCAGGCACAGCAGACCTGATCCAAACTCCATCAACATAAAACGAAGGACTCCTTTTGCCTTTAGAGGATTCTCAGCCCATCTTCTATTTTGCAAATAGTTTTGCATCTCAGCTTGCAGCTGAACCTGCAAATCAAACAAGACTTGTGTCCCCATAGGAAAACTCCCTGACCCCAAAACCTCCTCTCCCAAAGTGGGTGTCCACAAACATGCTGCCAGCTGTGCAGACCCTTGACAACTTTACTGATGTTCCAGGAACAGCTTGGGCTGTAGGCAGCTGGGACCCCTTCTTCTGGGAATCACTGCACAGCTGTGCCTTGGCCTCTGCTTGGGTCTGCTCACATAAACGAGATGGGCTTTGCATGGGAGTGAATATAGACACAGGGAGCACAGCATCTGTCAGATACTGACATCCAGGTGTGAGCGAGGCAGAGGAGACCACAGCAAGGTCACTGTCTGCACCACTGGTTGAGTTGGGTACCTGGTCCCAGGAAGGACTTTACAGTCCTTGCTGTGAACTGTAAAGGGTTATTTCATATTTTATCTGACTGGGGTTTTAAGAAACTTACACATACACTGCAAATACTTTTACCAGAACCACATCAGCCAATGGAGGCACTAGAATCCAGATTAGATTTTTTATCTTTTTTAAAAGGGAGCAGAACCAAGCTGCAAATTTTGGACTCAAACCTCCTACCCCTGGCTGTATTCCACCAGTTATTTCACAGATCTGCTTCATACTACACTGCAGTAATAAGTAAGATAAGTATGTGGGAAGGTTAGTAAAAGTAATACAGTGTAGCCAAGTCATAAGTGGGAAATAGCTTGTATGGAATGATTTACATGAATTTTAACGTATCAATAATTTAAAAATTATATGCCCGCCTTCAATTATTTATTTCATTATATCACAGTTTTACAAATTATAAATTTTACTCAGATATCATAGGTTTGGCCAAGACTCTCTGAAGATTCCTGGAATACAATAACTACAAATTGATCAGATCAAAGGTCTAGAAGCCTGTATCCAAGCCTGTGAACTAGAATAAGCTTAAGAGAAAGCATAGAAAACAGGCCAAGCATATAATGACAATACCCTGGCCAGTATTGCAACTTCAGTGATTTGTGGTGCAGGTGCTTCCTGAGCCAGCAGTAGTGGGTCCTGTTTCATAGCCCAGGATGGATTTTTCATCTATGAATTCATCCTATTTCTTTATGAACTTTCATAAGCTGCTGTGATCTGCAATGGCCCATAATTGTAAGTGAATGAGGACCATCTCTTTTTGTTCATTTTGAATTTACCACCTAGCTTCACCTGGTCCTTATTTTTTTGAAACCCTTTAGATCTTGCAATGAAAAAGATAGTGATTTCCTCCCCCCCTCAACCTTTTAGCCTCCTGCATTTTACCACAGTTCTTCCAAAAGAGGGAAAAACAACACACTTGACGTCCCACTCTGATTGCCAGGCTCTGCACCAGGGCTTCGAGCAAGTTGCTGCCTCTTTGGAGAGGGCAGATGAGAACTGGCCCTGTCTGTCCCACTGCTCCTCTCCCTGACCCACCAGCAGGTGTGTCAGGGCAGGGATGCCCATCCTTGAGTGCTGTGTTGCAGCTGCAGCTTGTGTTGCAGTTGCAGTTGTGTTGCAGTGGGAGCTGCCTCCTAGATCTGGCATTAACAATGGCACCAGTGCCTCGGGTCAGAATTTGCTGTGAAATTTCTGAAGGGGGAAACTTAATCATCATTGGATTGTTGTGGACAAAATCTGGCGTAACTGCTAAGGCTTGGCAGAGGCTTTCATGAGATGCACTTTTAACAAAATCTCTGAGAGTGGTGGGCTTCCATCAGTGAGGGACAAGCACTGCTTGGCACAGGGTCCTTGCTGTGATCTCTGATATAGCTGCAGGAGGTTTTGTGCTCTGACTAGGAAAAGGTAACCACTATACTTTTTTCACCCACATCAGCATTCTTCCCTTTCTGTGTCTGCACTGCTTAGCCACAGAAAATGACAAAAAAAAAAAAAAAACAAAAAAAAACCCCCAAAACAATAAACAAACCAAAACAGTGTGAAAGCAACACCACTAACAGTCTTTTATCTATGCTGACTGAAAGTTAATCCATATATGCAAGAATCTGATGCTTCAGCTGACTGGGAGAGACAGACACATAATAGAATCTCACAAGCAATATCACTTCCCTATTACAGGGCTTTGTCATCTTTTCTCTAACTCTGACCTACATCAGCCTTTTGGTGAAGTGAAAATTCCTAGCACAAACTACAGGAATTTACCTCAAAGCTGTTGCAGAGAAATGGATTTGACACAGATGAAAAAAAATTCTAAGCCGGTTTTGGGGTCTCAGGGAGCTGTGCTCATTAGTTATTTGAAAGTGATGCTATCCACAGGCTGAAAACTCAAAAATCTGTGTGAGTGTAGTTTTTTTCTCTAAATAATTTATATTTATGTAGAATTGTTTGCTCTTTTTTGTTTCATTATAAATCTCATATTTCTTTTTTATTTTTCTGTGAGAATGGGCATGAGTTGTAGCTCATCCCAAATTTCAGATCCCTGCAAATCATTTTGAACCTTGAAGCCTACCAACTCTATATACACAAAGTGAAACCTGGTGAAATTTCAAATTGTCTGCAGTTTTACAAATACACAATGCAAAAGGCAATGAATCACTGAAGATGTTCTGCAGGCAAAAGGAAAACACCTTGCTGAGTGTGGGGCAGATGGGGACCCAGTGAAAGTCCTTATTCTAACTATTCCTGCACCTTCAGAAGATGCACTGTGAAAAGACATGGGCTTTGCTGTCTGAAAACACAGAGCAAATAAATCCCTGTCATTTTTAGACATTTTTCTAAAGCGAGGGGACCAGTTAGCTCATCTCGGAAGGCAAGAGCTGTGAAGGAGAATGGTGGCAAGATGCTTTCCCTTTCTTTGTCCCCAGTTCAGCACTATCTGTAAAATGTGACCAGAGCATTCATTGGAACAGGCCTTCTGATATAAATATAGAGATACATGCCAGAGATACATAGCCTTCCTTAGAAGGCAGAAACTGACCAGATTAGTAGCAGAAAATATCTGTGGTTCCTAACTCATCAATACTGGAGATTTCTGTCATAAACTACATTCTGCTAGTTTAATTTTTACTATTTCTGCCCAAAAAGAAATACAGGAATTATTTAGAGGAATTTGTGTCAAAGATTATGAACTCACAGATTTCTAAAATCTAAGTTAACAACTCTGGTTAGTTTGAAAGCAGCCCCATGTTGGTTCAAAAACTTAAGATATTTTGAATTTACCTGCCCTAAGATTCATGTTAGCAGTGAGACCATGTCCCAAAGACCACAAAGTGGTGGGGATGGGTGTTGCGAGTGGCCTTGCAGCAGCCATGCAGGCCTCTGGATGTGACGATGAAGCAAAAGAAGAGAATCTGAAGATCAGAAGGTGTGGTGCTGATGAGCTGGTATGACCTTTTCCATGACACATGGCACTTGCCAGAAAAATGTACTTGGTAATTTCTGCACTGTGCTTAGCACTCCTCTTTGAAGTTCTGTCATTTAGAAAATTGATGGTCTGTGTCTGCAGGAATTTATTCATCCCTGCACACATTATTCTAGTAGTTAATCACTCTGGCAGCTAAAGTTCAGATCTTATTTCTAGACTGAATTTTGTCAACATTCAGCTTCTAGGCATTGGGTCTTATTATATCTTTCCTTCCTGCTAGGTGATACCATCAACCATCAAATTCTCCTGGATATGTTACTAAAATCAAGACTACTCCAATATTCAGCTCATACTTAATTTCAGTCTTCAAGCTCTACTGTGAAGACTGCAGGACTCTGGCAACATCAGCATGCTGCTCTCTCACCCGCCCTGTGCAAGGTTTGCCTCCTACACTCAGAAATACAATCTTGAAGGATGGGTTTTGCTTAAGTACTTTAATAAGAACTTGATTTTTCTAGAACTTTCCTGTAATCCAAAGCTGATGCTGCTGTTACTTCCATATTGTCGCACACAAACTTTTATCACTAATGGTTCAAGGCACTCTGACTTCCATAAAATAGGAGCTGCACAAGTTGCCTGAATCCAAAAGTCTCTAGTATGTATTTTATATTAGCTGAGACAAAACTAATTGACTTTTCTGCATATTTGAACTCTTACATTCTCATCAGCAGTGGACTTTGTGGAAAGCAGTTTGTGAAGCTGCAAGTATCAAGCTATTTTTAATGACACAGTGGATGAGGGATGGTTTAATGACTCTTACACCATTTATCTCAGTGTCCAAAGAATGGCAATAAAAAAATCAGGTACCCAAAGTGGATGCCAGGAAATAGCTGGCAAAAAACGTGATTTTAAAAGTGATAGGAGATACCTCAGAGCAGAAACACTGAGGAGAGAGTGAACAACAATAGTGGGCAGTTATAAAACTTCTTCAGATACCACTCCTTAAGGCAAATACTGTCTGGGAACCAGACATCTGTCTGGAATATCTGGCCAATATCCAGCTCTATATGTACAGCAGATATGGTTATTGATTCCCAGTCATATATTATACACCATACTTTGAGAAGTGGAACAGAACTTATTTAACTCCATGGGTGGGAGAAATTCGAATATCATACTATGAAAGCCTATAAAGCTTTTTTTAATAACACTTTTAATAGAGACATAGAATAAAAGAAATGCAAATGGCAGGCTTAGAAATACAGAATGGGATCAGTATTACAAAACGGGATCACCCTGTTTTACTGTGCTTTCTTTTGAATACTAACACAGCACATCCTACCTGGGGACAGGTACAGTTGCTGTCCTTACCTACTTCAGATCTCACCTGTATCAGCTTCTTAGCCCCTTCCTCACCTTTTGGCCCCTATCACTGATCTACTTTCCTCAGATGAGACCTACAGTAACAGTGCAGTACAATGCTCCAGCCATGCAGGATATGCCAAAAAAATTAATAGAAAATAAAGGTTTTTTTTTTTCACACCTAGTATTTGTTGGAGGCCTGTCATCTTTCTAGGAAAGTTTTTCCCTTTTAAAAAAAGACATGTATTTTTTTATGGTTTTTTTTTTCTTTCTTCTTAAATATTAATTATGGAAAACCAGCCTATTCTTATCAAAATAAATAAAGGCCCAAAACTTGATTTTAAAGATCAGCTTGTGTGACTGTGTCATGAATTTGATCTTGGACAGGGTTTGTAATGTTTCAAAATAAAGTAACTGACAATACATATTTTGATCTTGCACTTTTAAAAGGAATTAGAGCATCTGTCTTGAAAGGGTCTTTGGCAAGTACAATTAATTTTTCAAATATTAAAAATGAGTGCATCTGGCACTTCTCCAAGATTAATAAAATTTCTGAACAACCTTTGGTTCCATTCGTCTTGAGCATTCTTTGAAAAGACTTGGTCTTCCTTTCTAACCCTCCCCCTTTAGATGTCTATCTGTAAGTGTTAAATGAAGACATAGGACACATTTCTGGGGATGTAGAAGGGGAGATTAGTATTCTGATGGTTTAGTGAAGGACATCAATGGGTTTGTTAGCTCTTATTTCAGTAGATCTTATTCACAGTATACAGAACTTATTCACAGAGCTAAACAGAACTCAAGATATTATTAGGGGCCACTCGCAATTTTAATTTTACAGATTTGCTATTTTCTCTTTTTGTGCTTCAGTTCTCATACAAAGTTTCTCATCTTGTTGAATTTTTTTCTGTCCCTACAAACCTGAATGATGCAGTTAATAAAGTGATGCTCAACATTAGCATGGATGTAATTACCATTTCCAATTGTTTAAAGTTTCCATGGCATCATAGCATAGATAATTCCATGGTAATTCTAATCAGGCAAAAGGTAAAATCATATACCTTAACTGTGGCCAGTATAAAAGGCATTTTTGTAACACTTTTTATTTGTGTTTATAGACATGAACAGATTAATAGCTACAGTGCTTTTCTGAGACTGGTAACAGAGTCTCACAATGGCTCAGAACAACATTTTATACTTGGGGACTTCAGAGAGTTGGAAGAGAAATATCATAAAATTAAAGATGTTTATAAATTATGATTGATCAGGACATTATTAAGGAGCCTTGCAGGCTGCCGAGCTGAAGATCATCAGCCTGGTTCAAAATTTCTGCAACTGGCATACGAATAATGATATTCATTAAAATAATTGTGCATGTTTTGTTTGCCTCTGGGCTCTTCAGCTATTAGGATGCACTTGGGTCTTGTCTATTACTCCCCTTTCCTACCAGGAAAGTTTTAACCTCACCCTACAAGTAGAAGCTGAAAGCCTCACCCACACATGCCCCAAGGAGCTGAAGCTACAAGAAAACCAGCTAATATTACAGGTCTCACATTAAACCTCAAGAGCTGGCAGTGGTGAGCAGAGCAAGGAGGCTCCCTTTTGCATATCAGCTCCATTGCACAGTGTGATGAAGCTGCAGATGTGCCCTCCCATTAGCCAAAGCATTCCACTCCTTTCCTGTGCCTGCCACTTCCTGGAGGTGGAGTGTTGAAGACAGTTCTTCTTGCTCAACAAAAACACAAAAGCTCTTCCCTTGCTTTCCACGTCTTGCTCAGCTCTTACACTCTCATACCCATTTGGGTAGGAACATCACCATTGCAGCATACGTATTTCTATAGAAAAAATTACCTTGAGAAAGACAGAGGACAGGCAATGGGCCTCCAGTTGTTTTCCCCACAGACCATGCCTAAGTAGACATTATCCTTGCTGATTCAGCCATAAATTTCCTTCTGTAGCAACTGAAAATGCAGAGGCTAAATGAAGGGAAAAAAATTGATGTAGGCAACAGCTGTGATACAAATACAAATGCAATGAAAGCCATATTTTAAGGAAGGGTGGAAACTCATTCAGATGAGACTAATTTATAGAGTGGCAGAAGTGAAATATTCAGCAATATTAAAAAAATTCCTGTAGTAAAAGAGATGAGAAAATAATTTAACTGGATACTGTTGAAGTTCTGTTTCTTTATGGTGGGAACAACAAATAGCATCACTAATTTTTGTTAGCTACATACCAAGAGAAGTCAGAATATCTCTTCAATAATTTTAACATTTCTGGGAAAACAGATTAGGGGGAAAAATAATCATGCTTTTCTTTCTGAATATGGACTTCAAAGATGCCTTCTTGAAATAGGAATTTATTGATGCTGTGAGTGCTATAGAGTGAACGAGAAAGTTCTCTGCTCAGATGCTAAGCACAGCTGTGTAAGACTACAGTCTTTGCTTTCCCTTGCTGCGCAGGGCTCTCTGGTGTCACCAGGGCTGGCCTCCTATGGAGAAGTACAAGCAGAATTCAGGGGCAAGAGAGCATGCATTTTAGTTACAAAAGTCACAACACATCTAGGGATGTTTAATGCTCCAAGAAAAGTTCTGGGATACTTTCTTTTTTACTGCATAACACCCACCCTAGCTAGTTTTGACATCATGTTCTTCAGATCTTCCCAGCTCTTACTGCTGGCCAGTGTATGTGTGTGTGTGTGTGTGAAAGACCCATGGTTCAAAACAGCACCTCTCAGGTGGTGATGAGCTCCTGTGGGCTTTTCCTCAGGCACAGTGGCTGCCTGATGGTCACCCCTGGGCAGCATGGGGTCTGGGTAGTCCCCTGGGGCAACCTGTGCTCTAGTGTTGGGAGCATTTGCAAAGAGAGTGGGCATGTGTGGTTCTCCTCCCCAAACTAGCAGAGCCCAGGGCGCATCGCCCGGCTCCGCTTCCCGACCTGCTGCAGGGACTGTGCTGCACCATCTGACTAGGCATGTTCTTCAAGGTCCTTTGAAGAACATCATGAAGACTGGCTTTTGGAAGCCAGAGACATCTGGAAATTGCTGCTAGTTCCTCATATCATTAGGTGAAGATAAAAACTTGGAAGGACTGGTTTTCCCTTGAAGAAGTCACAAATTCACAAAATCAATTAGGCTGAAAAGACCGCTGAGATCACTGAGTCCAACCTTCGTCCAAACATCACCACGCCAACTAGACCATGGCACTAAGTCCAGTCCTTCCTTAAAAGCTTTCAAGACTGGTGCCTCCACCACCTCCCTGGGCAGTCCATTCCAATGTCTAATCACCCTTTCTGTGAAGAAATCCCTCCTAATGTCCAGCCTAAACCTCCTCTGGTGCACCTTGATGCTACTGAGCTCATGAGATTTTCTAAAGACGGGAGACATGGAAGAACCTGAGCATGGTGGGATATGTTTTCTTAAATGATTTCCTTGCAAAAAGCAAATTTAGGTGCAATTAATCAGCCCTTTTCTTGACTTTAATAACCCTGAAAAAACATGCCTAAAGCATTGGTGAAGTAGACTGGATTCCACCCTCTGCTTTACTCTGTAAACACTTGCTGGCCAAGGCCTGTTACTCATTGCCACGGATCACATGAGAAAGAAACCAAAGGCTGTAAGTGTTCACGTGATGGAGTCATTAGAGTGGGAGTGAACAGGAGTTACACAAACCTGTGCTCTTCCTGAGAAAATTACATGAATAGATTAAGTGTTGCAATTTACTGTAGATGTGCCACCTTGGCTTAGTGCGTATCTCTACAGCATCTGTCAAGATGTTACCATTTTATTAATCCACATTATTTTTTCTCCATTATCTTGACTATTAAAGAGAAAAGGTTTGGATTATGTGATGATTAATCACAGGTTAGATATTTACAGTTTGAATGCATAGAAAAGATTAAAGAAATTCTGTCTTACATCCTGGCACACTATATCAGTTTGAATAGGGCTTTTTTCCACACCACTATTTCTGCCTGATCCCAGTTAAAAGTGGAGACCTTAATTTTTACTTTTTTTTCCCAAGCTGACCATGCTGTGCATTTGGCAATAACATACCTTAGTATATCCTTCCTTAGCTAGAATATAGTAAGTACCTAGAATGTTTTCTGGACTTGTGGAGAACATATCCTAAATTGTGTAACTAATTGAAAGAAACTGGAGAAGACAGTCAAGTTGTTTACATTCCCCTTTACTGAAATGCTCTCAGTACTGCAATGTTTTTAATTTCAAGGGGGAGCCTAGATGTTGCATGACGTTTGATGATCTCTGCTTTGATTTGGGTGGGAAGTGTAATTACATATCTGATATGCATCTGTTCAAACAAGGTAATTCATGGTCTACTTAAGATCCTGCAAAGCTGCCAAATAAAAAGGTGTCTAAAATTACCCTTTCCTTTTTCTGGTCGAGACATAATAATGCACAGGTTATTTTGTATACAAACCATTGTCTTCCTTCTGAAGAACCGGATGATGATGTATTATAAGAAAATCTTGACAGTTACGGTGGTTTATGCATCAGGTTTTAGAAAGCTGTAAAGCTTTCTTCCCCAGCAGTGAAAACACTGGAGAAATTAAGGCTCGTGAGAGTTTTGTTTTGGATACAAATAAATGTTAAAAGTACTTTAAAATTGCTTTAAAAATAATCTTTAATCTCTTTTGCTGATAAGAACTTTTCATTCTCATTTGAGTATTGGCCAAATTGAGATTTCTTCCTCACACAGCAACAATTTTTTTTCTTTCATCATTTGGCCTCCTAATATCTACAGGGTTACTCATGGTGTAATGCTATATTCAGCATATAGGCATCTCAGTCCTGCCTGTGGTGTTCATCTGGTTTCACACCTTGAGGTCTTTCCTTTATCTACTAATCTCTTTCTTCTCTCTCTTTTCTCTCTCTCCCTTTACTATGGGAGCATACCCATATAGCTGGGGACATTTCAGCTGGTGGATAGCCTGAAACTTGGATGATTAGCGTGGCATTTGTCAGAATTTGTCTTTGATCCCTTTGTTATTCAAAACCAGCAAATGCTCTCATATTCCTGGGGGGGGAGAGAGGGGATAGGAGAGTGGAAAACATTTCAATTTGCTCTTAAATGAATAAACTCAAAAGCAAATTAAAGTATTTGGAAAAAAAAAAAAAAAAGGTCTATTTTTATCAAGTTGTTATGACAGGTGGGTGTCTAACTGTAAAACGAGTGCTCCATGTGCTGGATTTACACAGCTGAGTGACACTGCACAGTGTATGCTCTGAAGTCAGAGCACAAACTGAGATTTCCATCCACAGGGACTCCATGGCATCTGCCAGAGAGAAGTCCCTGCTGTTGTGTTGCTCTCATCAGCTTCTGCTTACCCTTGATCTACAGCTCAGCTTAACATCAGGTCAGTCAGAGAAGCACCCTGATAGACAACATTTTCTTTTGGCACGAAATCCTGTAAGAATAGTTTCAGGCAGATATTTTAGATCTCATGGGCCAAAGGATCAGAGTACCTCCCTCTTCCACTTCCTTCCTGCAGTGTGAGCTCCCTGACTCACTCTCCAGCTCTTCCAGTAACATCTCTGGGTCATGGCAACATCCCAGGGACAACTATCAGTATCAGATCTCAGGGGCTGTGAGAGACTGGAAGGATTGCTGGCTTGAAACATTTTGGGGGCATGTGTGGGGGAAGGAGCAGGTCAGGCCTTGCCCTGGTGAGGTGGCGCCCTGTCCTGCACCCCCCATCCCCAGTGCCTCTGTCCCAGCCCTGCAGCAGCCCCCAGCCCCTGGCACAGCACAGGCAATGCTCCACAGCCTCCTGGGGAGCCCCAGCCCAGCTCCTGAGGGGCCAAATGACCCGAAGTCCCACCTGGAGGAAGGGCCCAGGAAGGACAAAGGGTACTTAAAGTGAGACACAAGGCAAGCTTATGTCTTGGCCCTATTTCCTCTTGGAATTTCTATCAGCTGAACACCACTGGAAACAAGAGTAAAAGTTATGTTTGCTCTTTTCTTCCTTTTTCTCTATCTCTTACTTCTAATTCCTTCTTGGAATTTTTGAGTAAGTTAAAATTGAATAGGCTTGGACTTTGCTAAGTTGAATGGGCTTTGGGAAGTGTTTTGTGTTGATTGATTGCTCCTCCAAACATTTTGTTCTCTGATTTTTTAAATTAATGTATATTTGTTTAATTAATGTATATATGTTTTTAATTTATCTGTTTATAAAGTCAGCAGAGGGAGAAGGAAGGATGCTGGAAGGGGACAGATGAGACTGACAAAATCATGTCTTGATGTGAAATAATCCCCATAAAAGAAAACTAGGGACACTTAGTTGAATAAGGCAAAGATGGGCAACTACCTTAGTTTATCTTGGGAAGTAGGAATACCATCTTCTTTTCCCCACTTCACTATGCACAGGAACCTTTCCAGTCTGTTTAGGAACAAAATGGTACACTTAGGGTACCGTGTGCACTGGGAGCAGTGCCACCTTGGGACCTTTGATTCTTCTGGGGTGGTACATAGTGAACCTTCTGGGGTGCTGCATGGGGAACATGCCTGCCAGAGGGGCACTGTGTGTGCACTGAGGACCTCAAACCCAGCACTTCTGGCCTCCTCACAGCCCCTCTGTCACTACGGCAGCCACATCATCTAAATGTAGGTAAATATTGACTTGGTCTCAGAAAAGTGATAGTTTCACATGTTTTTCCAACACTGCATTAATAAGCAACTTGCAATCCAGTTAGAAAAACTGTCAGTAGCACTAGCCAAATAATTTATATGGCAACAGCATGTAACAGATTCTATGATAACAAAATTCTTTCCCAATATCAATAGTGTAATTTATATACAGATCTTTCTAGAAGCTTGTGAGGTGTATCTGACCATCCAGGTTGTTTTATGATTTTTTGATGTTATTGGATTAATAAAAAAAAAAAAAGGCAATATAATTCCTTCCATTCAGTTGATTTTTCCTGTTCTCTCATTAAAAAAGTACTTCCTAGTCTAACATGAAGATGCAGCATATCAGTTCCTGGATGAAGTACATAATTATGCAATTATCTGAAAAGACAATGCACACTGGCATAGTGATTGTAACTATTTTTTATTCTTACTTGTAAATATGATATTAATTTATTATCTTGCTTGCAATACTTGGAGAAATTATCTGTTTTAAATATATCTCCTAGGATATCAATTGTTTAGCTATTTGAGGACAGTGTCTTGAAGTGTCTTGAATTTAGCTTTCTCAAGCTAAATTTCAACTGAGTTCAAAAGTATCTGCTGGAAATTTGTCTTGTGACGTTTGGTCACATGTTTGTCAGAGGATGTATGCAAACCATCTAACAGATTGGAGAGGCTCCTTGTTTTCTTAGCTAGTGGGGAGAGACTAAGCTTCTACAAAGTGTGAAAGTCTAACTTAGCAATTCTGAGTAGCCTCCAACCTGACCCTCCATCCCAGTTGGTAAAAGGAGAAACCTAGGAGACAACTAAATTAAGAGCTTAAAATTCAGTACAGCTAATAGTCTGGCAATGTGTTCACCCCTTGTAAACACCTTGCACAGCCAAAGGCCAAATTCTGCAGCTTTCAAAACATGGAAGCTGTAGAATTTCAGGTTGTGCTTCAGTGGCTGTGACTGGCAACTCAGGGTGGACTTCAGAGCCAGTAACAGCTCCTGGCTGCGCAGAGAATAAAAAGCCTGCCAAAGAGTATCCCTGTTGCATGACCCAAGATGTGCATGCTGCACTTAACCTGGTAATAAGCCTATCAAGCTCCTCTAATAAAATTGCATTTGTTTGAATTAGCGCTACTTTCAAATATGTCCCTTTGCCCCCTGAAGTCAGTTTTGAGAGAGTTCAGAGTTCATGATCATAATGTGCTGTTCTCTGGTCCCCAGGTGTGTGTCTCTGTGTTGGTCTATTGTGAGAGACTCTGAGAGATGAATATGAAATATGAAATATTACATCCCAGTAAGGCTGACTGAAGAAGTGATCAAGGTCATAGAAATCACTCCAGGAGGTTAGACTGCAACATCATATTAAGAAACATATGTTATTTTTTCCAGGAAATGCAACAGAAGAATCTAGGTCAGATTACACAATTGGGTAACAAGTCCCAGTGGTTCCTCAGACTTAGAGAGCCTTGTCAGGACGTGATATAAGCAAGAGCAAATGTATTCACCTTCCAACTAGGATGCTCTGTGGCTGAGTGCAACTCTGGTTTAGGAGGGGTTGCTGCATGGATGTGTGAATGTGCACCCTGGTGGTTAGCCCTGATGGTAGGTAGCTGGAAATGCTCCTCAGGCCCACGGTAAATCAGCACTCAACACTCCCACATCTTCAGGTAGAGTTAAAAATTACTCATACCATGGCTGATGCTGTGTGGAGGGATATGCTTTTGGC
Organism: Urocynchramus pylzowi; assembly: GCA_013397555.1. NCBI lineage: Eukaryota > Metazoa > Chordata > Aves > Passeriformes > Fringillidae > Urocynchramus > Urocynchramus pylzowi. Next base: position 1,396,450 of record VZRH01003515.1, read on the forward strand.
TTGAACTCACCTGAACTCTGTGGGTTCCTAGCAAATAAATGTATGCAAACTTCATGAAGGTCTCCATTATTGGTGTGTGGCTTTGGTGTTTTCTGAAGCCTAGAGACTCCAACTTGGAATGGTTAGCTGGCATCTTAGTTGCCAAAAAATCTCAAAGCAGTATGCTGACTGGATCAGAAGTCACTCATTAAAAGGACGTTGGTGTCAAAAGAGGAACAGCCAACTTTCATAGAAAGCAGCAAATTAATTTATGATACCCTGGTGGCAGAAAATAAGAAAATGTCTTAAATGGTATTAGAAGTCTTGTTCACAGAAAAAGAGAGGATAGTGAGAAAGGTATCAGACACCTCAGAAGAAAAGCCTTCAAGGCCCCAGGAAAAAAGTTGCCTTTTTCCCATTTTGCTCAGAATTGGGAGCACCATCTGACAACATCAAATCTGCTTGCGAACTCCAGCCAAGAAAATAGGAGACAGCCAAGAAACTCTAAAATCTCTCTTTTAATAAAATACAAGACATTTATGTCAGAAGAACTTAGATTTTACTCTTAGAAAATTTATAAACAGCCAAGGCTCAGCCACCATATTCACTGTACATTGTTGCTCAGCTTCAACCTGGAATTATGCTGTGAGCTGAGGCTATAGCAGAAAGAAGTAAAATGTCTGATTTCCAAGTGTGTTCAGCTAATGCAGTTTGTGCTATTTGAAACTCACTGTGGACACCATGAAGTCCAGCTGAGTGATATCAACTGGTATTTCTCAGAGAACCACAGGCAGGAAAGGTCTGGGGTCTGATTGGGGATATCAGCCCAAAAAGGTCTGCTAAACAATAATCATTTGAACAAATTTCTACTGGCAGGCATGGGTGTGACTTCATCCACTGCCATTGTTTCCCCATCCTGTGGCTGCCAATGCACATTATGCAGGGGAGTATCTGGAGTCTTCAAGGAGATAATGTTAAGATAAACCTACGAGGCAGCAGAAGGAGCTTTTGCTAACAGGGCAGTGCTTGTCAAGAAGGGTTTGTGAGGTTACAATTGGTAAATAAGAGTGTGTTGCTTATCTAAGCTAGTGAAACATTATCACATTAGCAAATACAAATCAAGGAGTGGCAAGACAGTGTGGGGTTTTTGTGACACTAATAGAGCACAGGCATAAACAATTTCTCCTGATAAACTGCACCTGTACTAAGAGGAATTCTTAGCAAGTGTTTTCTAACCTGCTTCATGGCTGAAAGGTGTCTTCTAGGATGATGGGCTTGTTAAATGCTACCAGTAACTACAGCTCTGGGGACTCTTACCTTTTAGAAGCACAGATGGTGTCCTATCACACATTTGTTCCCTACCTGGAAATCCTGAAACTGTAGTAGTTTTTAAAGTGTTCCTGAGATTTATTATATTTAAAATTTCTAGATATTTTCCCATGAGGGTGCTCCTTTTCCCCAAGGTTTTCTGTGTGTCCATCAGCTGGGCATCTCCAGCTTCAGCAGCAGAAGCAGTGCTGGGAGAAGTAGGGGCTTCACTGGCACCCTGTTTCAGCTTCCTCTTGCTTCTGCCACCTCTTGTGAGGGTCTCTTCCCCTTTGCCAACTGTTTTCTTTCAATAGCTGGGTTGTCTATTTGAGACAGTCTTTCTCTGTGGGGAGTTCTTGCTGTTACTGAAAATCAGTAATGAAAATGTGTTACAGACACCACTGGTAATAAGCAAGGCTCACTTTCACTCATGCTTTGTTTTAGCTGTTCCATTTTCCATGAAAATAATCTTTTCAGGGAATTGGATTATCCATGCAATCAAATTAAAAGAACCAGAACCTTTCAGTTCATTGTTTAGTCTTGGAGATATTTTATTTTCTGCTGGGAAAATATTCTCTTTCAAACAGTACTTACTTTCAGACTTTCTTCTTGGAAAGAGCATCCATAGTTAATCTTCTTATATTTCATGGCATAAGATGCTTTCCTCATATCTTTTCTACTATACTACTACTACTACTACATATCTTTTCTACTATACTACTACTACTAAAAACTCACTTTTGTACAATGTCAGGTCCTGTTACCTTAAGTCACGTGGAGTTTTGGAGCTTTCATGCAATTTTTTAAAGGTAGTTTATAATACCTAAAATTATCTAAATTACCTAAATTAAAACCCCCCAAATGTGTCAGGATCTGTAGAACTAGCTAAGAAGTGGTGAGGAAATAAAAGACTTAAATTTACTTTAGATTATAGGAGCATTTTTATAAGATTGCATAAAAATTACTTTGGTAGCAGAAGAAATTCAGGAAAGTTGATTCTTTTGGGTTTTGATCCTGTAGCATGCAATTCCCTGTGATCAGGATCAGTCACTTAATGAGACAGAGCATTCCAGGACAAAGCTAGAGTAAATGAAAAATGCCTTGGGCAGAGCACATCCATGTTTGGTTTTAATAGTAAGAGGTTTTGGTGGCCAACATGAATTACTAGTTCTGGGACACCTACTTGCACTTTGCTCTAGAATTCATAATTTCATCCTTAAGAGTTTATCATTCTGATTTAACAATTCTTTACTACAATTAATCCCTTGATGCTGAAAATTTTTCTGCATCTTTCTTGCCCAGTATAACATAAAATTGCTCTTGAGCTTTGAGGCAGAGTTAAACACTGGCAATCTGAAGATATTCAGAGTTCAAATTCCAATTTATTTTCCTACAGACCTAAAATCCAGCTCTGGGATCAGCACAAAACCAGCATATAGGTTAGAATGTATATATATGTGTGTGAGTGTGTCAATACCTCCTGATAAAAAAGGGGAACTATTAAAACAGAATACAGACTGAAGAAATAGTCTCATATAAGAAGCACAGTAAATTCTCTTAAGAAATTAAGAAATTACATACAGGTAGCCAAAATAATTTTAAGAAGCCCCAAACATCCCATATTTCACCAGCCTAAATCTAAAAAGATAATTTACAAATTCATACAAAAATGAATCCAGAAAATACATTAAAAAAAATCAGAAAGCCCACCTTCAGTTCTTGAAATTGCTTATAGAGCAAAGGATCCATGAGATCCTTTGGCTACCTACCATTTTTATTTGGTAGACAAATTCTCAAAATGCTTAAGGCCATAATAAATAAAAAATAAAATGAAATGAAATAAATTAAAACAAAACAATGAGATTATAAACAATATGTTTTCCAAGCTGAGTTTATTTCATAAGAGTAAAAACAGACCCATATTATTAAGTGGATTTCAAAAATTCTTGTCTGAAATGACTGAATTCTCATTATATTAGTAGTTTTCTAAATGTTTTAAGGAGGAGTTGGGTGGAAACATAATAATATGAAATTAGAAAAGAAAAATAATGGTACTTTAAAAAAAAGTGAACACTCAGGAGTTTCTTTTTTATTTGAAAAATATCATGCAGCAATATTACATATGATATATGATGTAAGTTATGGGGAAGAAAATCAGAGTTAAAACTTGTCAGGAGTGAATAGTAAAGAGACTTGAAAGGAAAACGTCTGTCTTGTTAAAAAACAGTCTGTGGTTTCATCACTTCCTTCGTTATGTGATCACTGTCACCTGGTGCTTTGGAACAGCCTTTACTCATTAGTCAACAAATAATTATTAGCTACACAGTATTTTAAAGGTATCCTGTAAAGTTTCACCATATTCAAAGGGGGGTCAGTTTCAAACCATCAAAGCTTGCAAAATACCACCATCAGCTTTAAAAGATGCTATGTTCTGTTAATATACTCACCGGGGTCCAGATAATTCTTGTGCGCAGGCAGATGAACACTCAAATGCTATTATTAGAATATAGCATTTAGACTATTAGAATATTATATATTATTTATTAGAATATTTTTAGCATAACCTACCATCATCATAAGGGGTTTTTTTAGTGTAGTTATTCATGCTTTCTGAGTTTTCAGGTTCAAAGTTGCCGCATGAATGAAGTGAGGTGGAAATATGGTACATAAGCAGTGGAAGAAAATTTTGGGCAGAATCTTGCTTGATTTGGCAGCTCACTGGCCTCACATAGATCCAGCATCATATTTCTGGAAATATTTTATCTTCTTGAATGTCACATTTTAGGCATGCTGGTGCAGTCATCTGGTGCAGTCTGCAATGCATGCTTTTACATTATCTATAACTTATTAACTACTGCAAACAACAACCCTTTGAACAGAAACCGTTAGCAATTCCCTATACAAATTTTACAGCAAGAAACATCCTGATTTTGTGCAGAAGTTTGGGAGTGCAAACTGAATCATAGAATCATGGAGTGTTTTGGGTTGGAAGTGAGTTTAAAGATCACCTAGTTCAAAACCCCTGCCGTGAGGGTTGCTCACTAGACCAGGCTGCTCAGAGCCCCATCCAACTTGGCCTTGAACACTTCCAGGGATGTGGCTGGTCTAGGGCTTTTTCCCAACTTGGTTTCTCCTGTATTTGTATCCTAATCTCAGCTCTGCAAGAGACCCCTAAAGGATAAGGAGGGAAGTGAATAAAACCCCCACAACTCAATAAATCACAATTTAAGGAAAATAGAGAGTAGCAACTAGAAAGTTTAAACTGGACTTATGTTACGTGACTGCCTTTGGTTTATACACCCAGGATGCACTGTCCCGGGGCACTGACTGATCCAAAAGATCATCATTCCCAGTTTCTTTCCAGACTTTTTTTTGTGTTTCAATAGCAAGCTTCTCTATGACTCCGTATTTTCCTCTGTCAAAGGGCAGCACCATGGTAGAAAGGCAGATATTTTGTCTTACAAACTCTATTTATTTCAAATAACTTTCTTCACATTCTTGTGTGAGCAATAAGGGCCTTGGGATACTTTCAGGTCTTGTTCGTGGTCATGTTAGAATTATAGGATCTCATCTAGGAAATTTCTATTTTTTCCTATATCTGATGTTATTTTTCAAACAGAAATTTGAAACTGAACTTCTCTAAATCTTCCCAGGATCTACATGAAATTAATAGTGAATCTCAGATATATTTAGAAGAATTCACTGTGTAAATAAATGGAAGTTGAAAAAGGTAATTGTTTCCTTCAGAGCCATGCCCTGGACCATGTGTTTTGTTGGTCAAGTGAGCTTCATTGAAAAAGAATCCAATTAAGAGACAATCAGGAGTCCATTGTGGGAACAACTTTACAACCTTAATGACTATCTACATTTTTGTCATCAGTAGTAAATATTTACATACATTTTCTCAAAATATCAACACAAGACTATTTTGAGAGATTAGTTATTTAAATTATCCCAATATGGAGTCTATTCCAACTGAGTCAAGACAGTAAAACCCCAGGTATTGAAGATAAAGTTCAAGATCTGCTTGAGAATGACCCAGCTGAAGCTAGGCACATGCTTGACTACCTTATTGAACTGGAGCCTAGAAAATAAAGTCATGAATGGTGACATTATAAAACTATTTCAGATCATTAGCTCTATGGACTAAAACAAGATCTATGTTTCTTGCTTATGTGCTGGTGATTTAATTTCCTTAGCCAGTCATCATGCTCTGTCAGGGTAAATATATTCAAGATATAGTTAGGTTTTTAAATCCATCAGCACAGCAATGCATTCAGGGAACAATGCCATCCCTTTTGTAGGAAGCAATTTTCATATTGTAAGCATCTAAGATGAAAGCAAGACATAACTCATTTAGGTAATGCTGCAGACAGACTCAGGTTAACTACAAAAGGCAGCTTGGCATGTCATCCACAGTCTCCTGAATTTCTTCAGCTGCCTGTCTACAGCTTGAGAGGCTTTGTAAACTGCAGGTAAAAAAGGAGATAGACAATGTAACAGAACATTCAGTAATGCTTGAAAAGCATTTAATAATAAGTAAAAAGCATTTATATAAAGCAATAAATAAATAAAAGCATTTAATAATGCTGAAGAAAAAAAAAAAAGCAAGGAAAAGCAAGAATGATTTTGACCAAAGTTGTCACTGGACAATTATGTCATGCAGTTTGCTGGTTGTATGTCACTTAAGCTATATCTACTTCCTCTGCTTCAAATAATCTCTTCTGGCACAATAGAAATAGTGCAATTTATTTTGCAGACCCCACACAAAACACAAATCCGAGTCATTACTGTTTGAATCTCATATGAGATAATATTACATGCTAAATTTTCCAGAAGCACCAGAAATATGATGCCAGCTTTAGCACAGTTTAGCTATATTCCCATTCACTAGAGCATATGCTAAACATTCATCAAACTTTTTATGGGGGTTTGTGGTAGATACTTAAAAACATACAATTCTTTATCTATGCATATTTACTGCTCCTATTTTAGCAAGAAATGAAATAAAATTTCCTAAAGAATAACTTTCCTTTTGCTTCTGCAAGCTATGTGTCTCCTGGTGTGGTTACTGATGGTTGAGAGCAGAGCAGTGTGGGTTGAGCTCCAACTGCAAATTCATTGGGGCTTATTACGCCACAGAGCAGTGAGTCATGGCTGGGGCTGATAAAGGCAGGGGCTGTACCTTCCCTTCTGCACCGAGATTAGTTTACATTTTAATTATGTTTTGACAGTATAGTTGGCCTTTCATTAGTGTTACAGGGCTGTAACATCTCCCGAAGGAGGAACCAGAGCACAGTTTCCATCACATGTGGGTTTCCTTTGATACTCCCCTGACTGCACCAGGAGGAAGGAACTGAATTCTGCATTCAGGTTGTAAAGGAGCAGCCCAGCTGAGCTCCACAGGGCACCGCTTCTGACAGCCACCTGGTGCTTTCTCCATCCCATTAAGGCATAAAGGGATGAAAAATGCAATCTAAGCATCTGTGCAGGTTATGCATATGCAGACTGTGCTGTACAGAGGTGCTGGAATAGTCACTTGCCTCAGCTGCTGAGCTCTCATCAGGTGCGAGAACAGGTAGAAACTTGCTTATATATCACCAGGAAAACAAGAAGCATAACAAAGCTGGTGAGATGGGGAAAAATGTTTGCTGTTACAGACAAGTTACAGCACTGCTTCCTCTAGGTCTACAGATAAAGTACATGATGCTCAGAAAGTTTTACCTCTCTGGACTTCTGCTACTGCAATATTTTTGTTGGGGGCTGCTTTAGCACTGAGTGATCACAAAGTCCAGCTCCATTCGATCAGCCATGCAAAGAGCTTTAAAATCTTAGAATTGTTTTTGGAGGGAGGAATGGGTGACCATATATATAGATCCCAGCTTTAAAAATCCCAACCAACTTAATTAATAAAACCATCTCTAAAATAATTTGTTTTCCATATGTTCAATGTAAATATCTATACTCTTATACTTGTATAGCATTTTCCTGTTGAATAATGCTATTTTCCATCTTCCAATAAACTTGTTAATACATGATAGACAATTTTTTTTAAGGCTCAAGGATTAAGATGGCAATACAACACGAAGTACAGAATTTTTTTCATTTAATTCATACTGAAATTTAAATTACATTTTATTAGATTGGATTTAGAGCCAAATACTGTGAGTTAAAAATTCATTTTGGAGAAATCACACCCAATGCATCACCCATTGCATTTTGCTCTTCTAAAATCATCTGCCATCTGTTGAATGCGTTATTAATAACTTTGGATTTAGGGTGTGATTTTTAACAATCGGTTGCAATGAATAAAATCACAGCAGAAATTCCCTGACGCAATCTAAACTGTGAGGGAGACAATGGAGCTCTGCATCTAACATTTGTCTAGTTGGACACAGGCCTTCTATTGTTTGGCTGCCTGCACAAAGTTTGTGCTAGGCATTATGCAAAGCCTGGTTGTTACCAACTGCGCTATCTGCAAAGCAGATTCTTTTCAAAGTATGCCATAAAATTTAAATAAAAAATATGACTGAATTGGAAACGACATTGTGTTTGCATGAAAGCTTTGTAATAATGCAAATTATAGCCCCTTTCGAAGTGCGGTATTTGCCAATTAAAACAAATTCTGTATTTTCAAAAAATACCAAATAGTTTTCATCGGGAGAATGAACTGATATATTAAATGAGAAATTACACAAAAAACTCTCCTCTCCTGAAGCCCTGTAAAATAGCTAATGCAGAAGAGCTACGATGGTGTAACCTGAAAATTGCAGCAGGTCAGTGCACAGACTATACCATAGACCCTTGGCTTCTCCCATCTCGGTTTTTCTCGTAGGACATTAAAAGGCTGATTGAGAGAGAGCAGCATGTTGGAGAAAAGAAAATTAAATTAATGATGATCTATATGTAAGAGAAAAATACTTTGAATACCTATAAGGTAAAAAGAAAAATAGGAACTGCAAGCTTTTCTGCCATTCTCAAAAAAAAAAAAAAAAAAAAAAAAAAAAAAAAAAAAAAAAAAAAAAAAAAAAAAAAAAAAAAAAAAGAGGAG